>VZRL01006193.1:1220904-1332748 GCA_013397895.1 Origma solitaria | reverse complement strand
AAAAAAAAAACCCACAACACACAAAAAAACCTCTCCCCCAAAACAAACAAAACAAAAAAAAGCCCCAAAACAAACAGCAAAAAAAGAAATTAAGATAGATTATTTACAGAAGGTAGATCTGAAAAATCCAGAGAATTATTCTTGCGCCAAAGAAGAACACTTCACTGTACTATAATTAAAAGATTTTAGAAATTACTGCTATAAATCACAAGGGTCAGTTTTCTGCTTGATGTTACCAACTTGTGTCTGTCCTTTTCCTGATAGTCACTAAACTACACTATCTTTTCCACTCTGTAGTACAATAACCTGTAAGCTTAGAAAGCCAGATTTCTAGACAGTTCAAAACAAGACCTTTCTAACTCAGAGAGACCCCAGGGAGCTGGCAAATGAATTTGCTATTGCATTTTTGAAAAAATGAGACAGGTAAAGTCCCAGATGACTGGAAAAAAGAAAATAAAGCCCCATTTTTAAAAAGGGGATCTAACTGTGTTATATCTCATTCTATGTAAAAACTAAAACTGAGATCTGAAACATAACTAACTCCACTGAACACTGTCTGTGACTTTGTTAATCTGCCACTGAAGCAGTGAGGAGGGATATCTGAAGTCCAAGAGTTTCTGGCCAACCACAACAGGAGAAGGGGCACTCTGGCCACACCAGCCACTGCAGAGGAGACCACGCACACACCTGGGATGGTCCATGGTGATCAGGCAGGTAACTCACACAGCTCTGCCTGTGGAGGAACATCCATATTCCCCAAAGGTCTGAAGGAATAGAAGAATATTTCCCTACTCTGGGGCTGCCCAAGCTCCTCTAAATCCTGACAGTCAGGTGAAGTCCCCAGCAGCTCGAAAAAGTTGACTGTAATACCCTTTTTTAAAACCAGGAAAGTGGAAGACCCAGGCAACTGCAGAGACCACTCAGTCTCACCAATGGGCCAGGCAAGGTCATGGAGAAGATTCTCTGGAAAGTTCCACACTAAGGCCCATGGAAACAAAGGGGTCATTGGTAACAGCCAACATGGCTTTACTAAGGGCAAATCATGCCTGACAAGTCTGGTCACCTTCAATCACAGAACTGCAGCTTTGGTGGACAGGGACAGAGCTACTGACATGCCCTACCTGGACTTACACAAAGTGTTTGACTCTGTCCCACACAACATCCTCGTCTCTGAATTGGAGAGGACGTGGGTTTGAGGGATGGACCCTGGGTGGATCAAGAGCTGGCTGGATGAGCACTCACAAAGAGTTGTGCTCAAGGGCTCATGTGGAGACCAGCGGCGAGTGGTGTCCCTGCGGGGTCAGTGCTGGGGCCGATACTGCTCAACATCTTTGCCAGGGCCGTGGACAGTGGGATCAAGGGCACCTCAGCAGCTTCACTGACACCACCAGGCTGTGTGGGGCAGTCGACATGCTGCAGGGAAGGGATGGCATCCAGAGGGACCTGGACAGGCTCGAGAGATGGGCCAGGGACCTCCTGGAGGTCAGCAAAGTGAAGTGCAAGGTCCTACCCCTGGGTCATGGCAGTCCCAGACACACCAACAGCTTGGGCAGAGAAGTGGTTGAGAGCAGCCCTGTGGTGAAAGACTGTGGGGTGATGGTTCATGGAAAACTCAACATTAACCAGCCCGGAAAGCCAAGGAACTCCTGGGCTTCATCCAAAGGAGCGTGGCCAGCTGGGCAAGGGAGGGCATTCTGCCCCTCTGCTCTGGGGAGAGCCCACCCGGAGTGCTGCATCAGCTCTGGTGCCCCTGATGTAAGAAGGACAAGGAACTGCTGGGCAAGTCCAGAGGAGGCCATGAAGCTGATAAGAGGACTGGAGCACCTTCCCTATGAAGACAGGCTGAGAAAGTTGTGGCTGTTGAGCCTGGAGAAGTTTCTGTGGGGATCTCGTAACAACCTTCAGTATCTGAAGGGGCCTACAGGGAAGCCCGAGAGGGACTGTTCATCAGGAACCGCAGTGAGGACGAGGGGGAATGGGAACATAGTGAAGGTGGGGAAATTTAGGTGAGGTATTAGGTGGGTGTGAGGGTGGTGAGACATTGGAACAGATGTCCCAAGGAGGTAGTGGATACCCCAACCCTGCAATTGTTCAAGGCCGGGTTGGCCAAGGCCTTGAGCAGCCTGGTCTAGTGGGAGGTGTGCTTGCCCATGGCACAGGCGGTAGGGATTAGATGATTTTTAGGTGCATTCCAATCCTTAACATTCTATGATTTATGTCTATATGGATGGTTGGACAACTGTGTTGGGCCAGGAAGCTGCAGGAGCATGGAACCATAGAATCATTAAAGTTGGGAAAAACCTCAAAGATAGTATATTCCAACCATTAACCCAGAACCACTCTGCTGATCAATAAACCATGTCGTCAGGTACCACATTCACACATGTCTTAACATGGTGACTCCACCACTTCCCTGGGCAGGCTGTTCCAATGTCTAAACACCCTTTCAGTGAAGAAATTTTTCCTAATATCTAATTTAAACCTCCCCTTGCACATCTTAAGGCTGTGTCCTCAATGGCATGGAACAAGTAGGACTGCCCTATGCCAAGAGGGACATGCAAGGCACAGCAAAGCACTATTTTTGGAGTTAGAGGAGCGGCCATGTTCCTCTTCCCATGATCCTCTCCCCTTTTCTGCCATTCCTCACTCTTCCCAAGTATATTGGCTTAATGACTTCTGCCATTTATTGTAGGGGCTCTCTTCCTTTCAAGGCCCAGCAACTACGAAAAAGATTCAAAAATGCTGACTCCCAACAACGTTTAGCGTAGCTGGCATTTCTGCTGTCTCTGATATTCTTAATGACTTGTTAGTCAAAGAGTGAAGAAACACTGGTTTGTTAATGTTTCTGACCCACACGGCCACCACCCAGCATTCACCCTTCAGTAGCCAGGATGGCTTCCCCAAGGTCTGGGATGGGTTAAGTCCAGACAAACTCTAAGGTCAGCTTTATAACCCAGGGTTTGGGAATATTCACTCTGCAGCTGAAAACACTATCCACGTTGACTCCATCTGTCAGGGCGTCTCCTTTTTCCTCACTGACACACAGATTTTAATTTCACCCCAAACACTTTTATCGTGGTTTTATGCAGCATAAGCATGTCAAACACAGTAGTCATTACTTAATTACTTGATATCTAAATTGGAGAGTTTAGTCAAACATCTCAAGTTTTCATAATTATAGCCAACTTTATATAAACATCTGCTGGCAAACACCAGGCTTGTGTTCTTGAAGGAAATGCACCACAAATGACAGGAGAATAACCTGGGGTAGCAGAATAAACACAGTTGCTCATCTCAGCTTGCTAATCTTCTGAATATTTTCATTCTCAAGTGATTGTGACAAGCATTTTTGAAATTCAACCAGAAGTCTGTGTATCACTGAGTGGTTTACTTTATTATTTTGTTACTACTACAGACCAAAGACTGAGGCAATATTTTTATCCTACCTCTGGTTTGTCAGGGAATTCTGTCATCAACATTATACCATTAAATTTTTGCATAAAGCATAGCTAGCAAGACCTGAGCCTGGCAGAAAAATGTATCCAGTTAATTTTGTATTCATAAATTGTCATTTGCCCTTCTCTTCACTCACAGAACTCTCTCTTAGGTACAGGAAATGCTAATTTTATGGCAGATTGGCCGATCATGACGTTTCTCCACTATGAAATGCCCCAGAAAATGTGACTCCAGGAATTTCCTTCAGGCAAAATCAGGCTTTTTTAAATGGCAGAGGAACCTTGTTCTTTTACTTTCTATCAGTTAGATGCTGAAGATGTCTACCAAGTCTGTACCCAGATCTCCTTGCTTACAGTTTCTTCCAAGAGGAGACATTAGCATGAATAGGCATAGGTGACGAAACTATTCCTGACACATTCAGCCTCTGGAAAAGCTGTAAATCAAATGGGAAAGAGCTACAACTTCTTCTCTTGTATGTGCTTCGGTTGTCACAGAACATCTGCAAGGACAGTGACCCCCAAGGCTGAGGTCCAGGACACTGGCGAAAACAGTGCCAGTGGATCATTGGCTGTCTGTGAACTGCTCTCACGTGACTTGTCAGACCTTCGGTAGAGGAGCTATCCCTTTTCTCCCCCAATCATCTTTAGAGGCAGCTGTGTCACTCTGAGAAGCCAGAACACAAAGCATTGTGCCAACCTAATATTTATATTATTTTGTTCTTTCTAGAAGCATTAGTAGCAAAATTATTTTGTCAGTCCATTCACCAAACTTAAAGACTTACTCAGGAGATCTTTAAGCTCCTTTCTTTTTTGGTTTTTTCCTTTTTTTTTGTTCTTTTTTTTGGTTTGGGTTTGCTTTTGTTTTTATTTTCTGTAGTAGGGATGTTGTCCAGCCTTAATCTGTCCTTTTGTTTTGACTCTCTGAAGACTGATTTCGTCTCAGCTCCTTTTATCTGACTGCTGTACCATCATCTGTTCTTCTTTTCAATGCACATGCTGACATTTTTGTCTGGTAGCACATGCATCCTATGGAAACCCCTCATTACCCCTTTATGGCTCAATCCTGCCTCTCCTTAGGTGAACCTTTTCCTGTCTTTCCAGTGGGAATAGGAGACAAATATTGACATACTTGCTAAACTTGGCATCAAATGGACAGCTAGATAGCTATGGACATTTAAGTGCAGTGTTTCTCCCCAGTGGAGGTGCCCAGGTTCCTGGAGAGGTGTTTTTTGCCCAGACCACTGTGGGCCATGGTATATTCACAAGACTGTCTCTGTGCCTAAGCAGGGGGACAAGGAGACATAAGGTCTCTCATTGCTCAATGTCCTGACTTACTCCTATCCCATTTTATAACTCTAAATGAAATTAATTGACTTTCTGCAACCTACATCATTTACACCTGATAAAATCTATTAGGGTTACAGAAAAATGTATGTGATCATACTTACTGAGCACATGAATGGCAATACACAGCAATATATAGTATTTAGTTATGACATAACCAGCTCTTTCTAACAGCATTACATGATGTCCCAAGGAAGATTTGCACCTACACTCGCAATTCTCTATCTCCTCTAATCTGGCTCACTATGGCAGCTAACCTCTCTTACTCTTTTGCCTGGTGGAATTCATAGAATCATAGAATGGTTTGGGTTGGAAGGGACCTTAAAGATCATCTGGCTCCAAACTCCTGCCCTGGGCAGGGACGCCTTTCTCTAGATGAGGTTATTCAGACCCCCATCCACAATCTCTCTGGGCAATTGGTTACAGTGCCTCACCACTTTTTCTGTAAAAAATTTCTTTCTAATGTCTAATCTAAACCTGTCTTCCTTCAGCTTAAGGCCATTCACTACATGCCCTTTTGAAAAGTTCTTTTCCAGCTTCCTCTTGGGCCCCCTTTAGGTACTGGAAGGCTAATAAATTATGGTATTAACAGTTTAGAAAATTATAAAAGCCAGTAATAACAAGAAAGCAATCCAGACACAGTAAAACCTGTGCCATTTCCCAGTGCTTACAAAGTCTCTTCAATCACCCACAAGGGAGAAACTTTTTCTTGTTTGGCATGCCTTAATGATGGCCCCTAGAAAAGACTAATTTTCCTAATGTCTGGAAACTTAGTGTGCAATACTGAGTGTTACAATATTAGCTGCGCAAGTGCCAAAGAAATATTTTGGGGTTTTTTTTTCAAATTTTAATGTGATTTTTATTACTGTAGATCACATTATACCAAAAGATGTTTGACCTACCTGCACGATCTTATAAAATTTACATTTATATAGCATCTTCCATGGTTGGTGATTACCAAATTACCTAACAAAAAATTCTTTAGAAAGATAGAGAGACAGTTTTATACTCATATGTAAGGCAATCAACCTGAAGAAACAGGTACATAAAAAAATCAAGCAAAATTTTAAATTCACTAGGCCTGGTATGCCCATAGTGCCTCCAGGTGGAGTAGAAATAATTTCAGCCTCTTAAACCTGCTTGGACTCCATCTGCTGTGGAAGGAAAGAGAACTTTTAGTAGGAAAAATAAGTGAATATATAAGAAAAAGAGCTTTCCACTGAGACATGATTTTGCCACTGCAGTCTGTCGTAATTGACTGAAGAGGCTTTGCCGTATGGCTTCCTGCAATTACCCGTCAGTCAGCTTAAACTGCTCTTAGAATATTGTCCTGAATAAATTAACCTCTAGATTAAATCACTGGGGTGGCCACCTAAGCATATATTTGTAGGAACAATTACAAATACCCTCATAAACTTTATATCTCCCCTTATGGGAATTCCTTAATATTTCAAGATTTCATTCCATTAACACTTCATCAGAAATGTGAATCCATGTAATTGTCGCTCCCTCTCAGCAAAAAAACCTCATGATTTCATATAAAGTCTGGTAGCCAATTATTTTTTTTGTGAAACATTGAAAACATACCACCAATTTGAGTTAAACTCATGTAGTTAATGGTGGTAATCTCCTTTAAAACATTGCTGTCCTTATAATAAATTAGATAACCTCCACGTACAAGAAGTGCCAAATTCATATGCAAGAGCTGCTGTATGTGATACCTATAGAAATACATAAGGTAGACAAAGAAATGAGTACAGAATGTGGTCAAGGAAATAATGACAGCAAAGAACATAAAATCCTTAGGGAATTTTTCTGGCCTCCATACTGTGAAGGACTATATAAAAAGGCTATATAGCCCTAAGAGCTCTACTAAGAAGGAAGGAAGACCTTCTCACCCTATGATTTTTTTTAAAATACTTTAGTATATTGAGTGTCAAAGTGTTAAACTATCACCCACTTGTCAATAGTTTATTACATTGGTTAATGCACCTAACTGATAAACTGCTGTGGCAGAATCCTTATCCCAAGCGTTAAAGTTCTGAAATTAAAAGGGAGCAGGACCACGTCATTCTGGTCGCATCAGAAGCCAAGATAACACATGTTCCTTCCTGATTAAAAGTGTGTAAAAGTGTATAGACTATTAGAGTCTAATTATATTATTTTATATTTAATTAAAAATGTCTTATAAGTAAAGTGCTCATCTATTCAACATGTAGAGTCTCAACTTATGTGGTGAAACAAATTTCTTGCAACAAAGCAAGGGAGAAAAGTCATGAAAAAAAGGAAGTCTCACTGCTCCCAAAACCCATCTTTAGACACAAACATGTTTACCTTTGCCCAGCCTAGCAGCAGACATAAAAAGAGCTGCCACCAGAATAAGTGCTTTTGCCGGAGTGGGCTCCTGCATGGTGAGGGTGTCAAAGTATCAGCTGCCACTGAATGAATGTAACATGTGGCTGTTAAAAAGCAAAGTGTCCTTTGTCACAGCCATATTACAGCTTAGCGTGGAAGGAAAATACTTTGAGTTTCATGTGACAGATCTCAGGAGATAAAAAAAATTACACGGTTTTGAAAGGAAAAGCTAAGCTGTCTGGGCTTTTTTTTCTTTCTGGTTTAGGAAATGAACCTCCATGACCCCCTTCCTCCCCCAGATCACTTATTTACACAAATTCAATCTGCCCCAAGAATTAATTTGTGACAGTAAAAGGACAGCAGATTGTTATGCCTTTGGGTTAAGAGCCTCCTGATATATCAGACACATTTAAGGCAAGTTGTCAGTGGTGTTTTCAGACTTGCATTTTATACTTCTCTTTCGTGAATTTATTTAGGACTATGGAAATGCAGTTTTCCAGGTCCACAGCAAAACCTACAAATCCCTAGCATTTCCCATTTCCACTGGCTGTGGTCCTGTGAAACTGCATTAAAAATGACAGGAAAAGAAGTCTTGCATTTCAAAGATATGAACCAAATGGTACATCAAGATTTCTGCTTCAACTTGCTTAATAAATGCACCATTTGCAGTATTTCCAAGGACTTGGGTTTCCGCAGTACATCATGTCCCCCATGTCACACTGATAAGGAATCTGAGCATGCACAATCCTCACATCCGGTGACATACACTACACACTACACCAGGTGATAGTAGTGATTATGGCTGCAGCCCCTGAATCCTCAGGCTCGCTGATATTTGAAATGCAAAGTGTTCTCAGTGCCTCTGCACAGCCTCAATAAACCAAACCTCTGAGGATAAATGACTGCCAAGGCAGAGCAGAGACCCTTTGAATGAGAGATACCATTCAAATTCAAAGAAACATAAAAAAAAAAAAAAAAAAAAAAAAAAAAAAAAAAAAAAAAAAGAGGAAAAATAGAGAATTATGCGCTCCTGAAAGGGAGGCAAAGAAACACAATATGTGAGTCCTGAATAAAAATGAAAACCTAATCACACTATACTGAGGCTGTGGATAGAACATTTTGTCTCCTTTTTTGTATTCTGTTCAGTCAGGCAGGCATAAAAATTACCTTTCTTGCATTCATGTTTTCAGAAACCTGTTTCAAGCACATGTTTATTTTATCTGCCAGGATCTCAGCTGGCCTTCAGCACAGATGCCACCAGATGTTTTGCATTTAAGGACTACGCTCTGAAAAGTTAAGCCTGGGCAGTATGGCAGGTACCTGTGTGTCAGCAGTTCACCTTCTTCATCCCTTGGACCTTTCAGTGTTTTGTGACTTCAGCAGAGGCTGCCAGTAAGCAGGAAAGCTGCCTGGTTCCTCGGCTGCTGTTCAACATGCATTGCCCAAGAGCTCTGGGTGTGGTTTGAAGGGTCCTGTGCTGGTCTCAGGCTCCTGACGCGCAGCATCAGAAGTACCCTCTGGCAGTTATTTTGTATGGCCTTCCAGCCTTGGCACTACACAAGACTGAGCCATCCATTGCTCCTACTAAAGTGAGGTTTTCTCAACAACAAACAGGAGTTAAAACTGAGACCATTTCCTTCCTTTCAGCCTCAGACTGTAGGCAATTTTCCCACTGTGTTTTGTCTGGAGGTTAAACCCAAAGGAAGCTGCCTGCTGAAAGCAAAAGGGTATTTAGGTATTTAGCTTACCTAGTACCACATATGAGACCGTCCGAAATGAGCCAGACTGAAAGAGCTCTGTGGCTCAATATCTTCTCTCTGAAAGCGGCCAAAAGCAGGTGCCCATGGAAGGTGGCATGTGAGGATGCACTCATAGGATGGTTTACCCAAATAATGTCACAACACCTGGCATCACAGGGATGAGGGCCACAGTGAACTGGGGGTGATTCCTGCACACTGGGTAACCCCAGGTGCATTTATCTGCTGTTAACAAATTCAGTCTTCAGACATGAACTCATGCATCTGGGATATCCTGTGGCATAGAGCTCACGGCTGAGCACTTGAGCAGATTAACAGTGAGCAGGTGAAATTTCACATGTTAACAATGGCATGTGTAAAAGGAAATTCTTGAAAAAGAGATGAATGTACACCAAAAGGTAAACGGCACAAAGAAAAGAAAGGACAAAATGAAGTATTGCCTTTAATACAGTGTTAATCTCTCTATTGCCTTTGGTCCTAACTGAGAGGAATTGGAAATCTAGAACAGAACATTTTCATCTTATTTGATGATGACCATCATTATTATTATTACCACAACTCCTACTAAAAATATCTGCTTGGACCAGATCAGAACCCTGGGACTTAAAGATACTACACATCCCAGCTGCTAAAACTGTATTTAGTCAGCTGGCATCTTGTACATTTTCTTGAAGAAAAGGTGGTAATTTTGTTAGGACCATTTAAGTTTAAGATTACAGCATATGAGGAAAAAGGAGGAAAACACTCAAGGCAAGAAAAGTGATTGAAAAATGACAATGGGCTCCTTGAAGAGAATGCAAATTCCTAAAAGCATAAGGATATTGATGAAAGCTGAGAGTTATCACAGTGGAGCTCCTCCTTTTTTTGTACTTAGAAAGACTTTGACTACATCTTACTGTAACTACGTGCCTGGAGACCTGGAGGCCTGGAGCAGTCCCAGCAACAAAATGCCAGCAAGCGGAAAGGTGGAACGAAAGAAGGGCTTTAATGACTTTTAGTAAGTGAGCAGAAGAGTGGTAGAGAGACATCTGCCATTCCTAATCCACTTACCAGCCAGGATTTTGGCTTTGAGGAGATTTCTTAGTCTGGACAGACAGAGGAAGGAAAGTGAAGAAGAATTAAAAGATGTCTGTTCATTCAACCTCTTTGTTCTGAATCTAAAGGATTTGACTGAAAGAACTCATCTGGATCTAAATTTTTCCAGTGTAAGTATTGTGAAATTTTTGTGGAAAATTATAGAGCACAGTTCACAGAGCAGTCAAATTTCCTTGTACGTGTCATTTGAGATTATAAAGTTGTTTTCAAAATATTTGTATCCCTCTGGAGTTTTCCATCCCCGACCCACATCTCCATATAATGTGTTATTATTGCTGCCATATCTGAGAGCCCGCAGGCAAAACCAAGCACAGACTGATATGTCCAGAGCCAGTTTGCCTGCTTACAAAGAAGAAGCATATATACATACAGACAGATGCATAAACAAGGGACAAAAATAACTCTGGAAACACATCGCTACTATCCTAAGAGGCAGTTGGCTCTTCAACAAGACCTTTTCACTATATTCCAGGATTTAATTACATTACTATGGATGACAGGAAGTCATCCTCCTTCATCCATGTGGGGATATAGAGATTACTGAAGGGTAGGCTAAAGAGATGAGTGTGTTATAGCATTAAAACTCTTTTATGCCCCATTAATGAACCTAGCTTTAAGAGTGTAAACAGAAACACCTTTGATTATAGACACGAAAAAGACATGTCAATATTGAAAGATATTCAGCACTAAGAGGAAATCTCACAATTTGTAGGAGAAAAAATAAAGCAGGGAAACTACGTGATGCAGTCTCAATGAATACTGTTTTAAAAAGCCCAAATGCTTATTCACATAATTTCTGTAAAACTTCTTTGGCTTGCAACCTGCCACTGAATTAACTAGTTCTGGAAAGAAATTATATACTTTCACATCAAATACAAGATGTCAAAATAATTGGGGCAGTTGCATAAGAGCTGCTGCAGTACGGAGGAAAAGGATCTTTTTTGTACACACATTAAGGAGCAGAAGGGTTATTTGTATTTAATTTCTATACTATTGTGAAAGGCTTTTAATGTATAACATTTCTGAGTATTTCTCTCAATGTATTAAGAATGCTTTTCTACCTCCTGTGCATTTCCCAGTGTTTGGCTGACTGCTTTTCTCAGGCAGATGGACCTCGATAAAAGATCGGAGGAAATTTCTTCCAATAAGCACTAAGTCATGAGCCAAATGCAATAAGCACTTGGTTAGGAGCTGTGTTCCACATTCAGCAGGCCAGACTGGGAGCAGGAAGGTACCTTGTGTCCTGCCCTAAAGATTGTGATCAGTGCAGCCCTCATGGCACACCTAGCCCAGGTTAGCCTCAGCTCAAAACAGTTTTTACTCTTAGGTGACACAGAGCACCTCTAACCCCCAAGACACCTGGAAAACAAGGTTAATCCCCAGACTTGTTTCACAATGCCCTATCACATGCTAGAAATTTTATCTACCAACACTGTTACCCATGTTCTGCTTGTGACCAAGAGGGAAAGAAGTAGCTTATTTCAGGCTCCTGGAGTAACATCCCATTCCCTAGAAATGTTTCATGAGGTACAGATTATTGGATGAATGAAACCGCTGTGCTGACCTGTAGCACATATGCGACTATTTCCACTTGTCCTCTTCTGCACAGCACATGCAGTAAAAGCACAGAGTTTAAGTTCTATTAAGAAGTTTACTCTGGAAGTGTGATCATTTAATAGGATCATGAAATTGCTTAAAATACACAGTGAGATTTAGTATAAGAAAGTGTGGATTTTATTCACAGACAGTCATTTTTACATGGTTCTTTATTTATTAGAAGTTTTAAAGAGGAATTATAGATCTAACTCTACACTACCTAACAAGAAATTTTATACTTTATTTAAAAAATCAGATTTACCAAAGATAACAATGCATTCTGAAAGTATCAGAGCACAGAATTACTTGCATATCCAGTTGACAAGCCCTGAAAATAGGGCAATAACCCCTGGTAATTCCTAGGTATTTAGGATTACCACAGAATAGCACTAAAATAACTTGGCAAATTTAAGAATGCCTCAGAGTGTAATTCTGTGAAGATAGAGGTCATTGGGTAGAATATTCTTGCTGTTTGAAGTTCATAAAACAGTGAGCGTCATACTTTAAAGTACTTCTAATTCCATTCTGTATAACTGAAGTGGAAAAGTAGCGGCATGACAGTATCTGATTAAACTTCTAGACAATTGTAACATTTCTAATAGGATTTTTCCATGAAACAACAGGACAGGCAGACAGTATGTGAAGCAAGGGTCAAGAAAAGAAAAAAAATATGTGAGAATTTGAAAAATTCAGAAGAAGAAGCATATCTTGAAGTATTTTCTTCTTGTCAATAAACGAAGAAGACAGAAACTTTTGACAAACTGTGAGGAAGCTTCTTCGTGCTCATCCAACAGGTCTTCTCCTCGCACCTGGAGTGCTTCCCTCCTGAGGCATATATTGGCTGAAGCTCCTTCTAGAAAGCAGCTTTGCAAATCAAAGGCTTGTCTCTTTTGTTAAGACACTGACTGGGGACCCTGGGAATTTGTTTCTTTGCTGACGCAGTGCCCTCACTGCCCCAACGCCAGCACACGTCCTCTTATTGTTTACTCGAGCACATGTTGAGAAAAATACGCATTTTTTAAAAAACAAAAATTCTTCAAGTCTTCTACAAAGACTCTACTGACAGTAAAAAATCCCTTTGTCACTTGTCAGTGGTCATGTTTTGGAGGCTTCAGGAGGGTCCTGTTGAGGTCGAAAACCCCTGGCCACACACGTACCCTGCAAAGGCTGCAGAATAAGGATGATAAATACACGGTGAGCCCACTGTCTGAAAGTCCCCTGGTAATGCCAGTCCTTTCCTCCCTCTCCCCTGATAACCACGGCACAGCAACCATAAGGACAGAAGCTTGCTTGCAAACAATTATGAACGGAAACCAAGTAAAAATATCAATGAGCATGGTGTTCACAAAACAGCTGAACAAGCTTTAATTATTAAAAAAAATCTATTACTTGTCACTGTGATCAAGGTTTCAAATGATGCTATAATTATAGCATGAGCTTTCACTCCCAAAAGACTAATGAATCAGGGACCTGACATTTAGAATAATATTTAATTTTATTAAGAAATACAAAAACAATGGAATACCAAATTTGTCTTTTTTCAAATCACAGAATTTCACTAATATCCAGAGTTCCTCTGAAAAGAAATAGGTTAATCTAGATTTATTATAAGGAAAAGAATTCATTATAATAAAAATAATGTTCTGATAAATTACGTGTAAATTATATTTTGTCAGGAAGATAAAACTGACAATCAAATAAAAATACCCTGAATAGTCATTATGGTAGCACAGATGTTCTCCTGCCCACATCTCACTTTGACTTTTTCTATTCAAGCTGCTCTAAAATAGATAATTGAATAAGAAGATCTAACAGCAGGCTACAGAACCTTTCAGTCCAACTCAGGCTCACAGATTTTCTTTTCCAACTTTATTCAAAAACCTTTTGTTCTGGGCTACATTTCCTGGATATTGAACATGGTGAACTCTATTTTTAAAAATATATATGTTTTGCAGAAAACAAGCTCTGCAGCTGTTATGGTGTCTTTTTTCTAAGCACACTGCACTGCATACTATTAGCATTTCATGGAACTTGACTGAGTTCAAAATGAAGGCAAATGTGAAGTTCTCAGAAGACCAACTAATTCAACAGCTTGGAGAGAGTAAGTGCTCCAAGAAATCACATTAAAAACTGTTAAAAGTGCTGAGTCAACAACAAACGTTGCATGCAAAGTCTGCTAGCTGGTTTCATGGAGAATTTATGCTTGTGCCTACAAAACCTTGTTTTTTGCTCCTGAGAGCTATTACGGGATTTTGTTTTAAACAAGACTTTCCAGATCAGACTGCTACAGCCCTTCTGAAAGCTTCTGAGAGTTTGGTGCTATTACTTGCTTAAAAGTCATATGATTAATTGGTTTTGACAGTTAGCTATGTTAACTGAAAAAAGGCAAAACAAAAAAAAAATTTCAACTCACCAGCAGGCTCAAAGCACCAGAGTCCTCAGCAAAACAGTAACTGGGAAAATATCATAGGGATTCAACAGAAATATTTCCAATGGTCCATACTGGAAGGCGAATCTTTAAAATTGAATACAAGCAAATATATCACAGCCAAGGGTTACTTGCACCACTGCCATTAATGTTTATCTCTTTTTCATGCAAAATCTTCATTCAAAACTATGCACCTGGAAAATTTCAAATATCTTTCTTGAAGCTGAAGCAGAACATGGCCCTACCAAGTTCTGCCTCTATGTACATATTGCCCTCCAATACTGCTTCAGGGTAAAACATATCAATTTTACTTGAACTCGCAAAAAATTGTGTGACTGACAGAGCAGTACTTCACCCTTCCCCTCTAGCAGAGCTTTAAGCATCGAAACCTCTTCGAGGTGTAGATGTCCTTTCTGTCCTAAAAGCAACTCAGGACATCATTCTCTGCCCCACCCCATTGCACACAACACAAAAAGAGTGTGCAGCTCAGCATGGACAGTCAAGGGATGGTGAGGACATCCTCCCAGAGCATGACCCCCTCTGTTCTCACTTTCCACACCCCAGTCGGGATTAAGCCCGTCCACTTGTACTGAAGACAGAAAAATTGATAGCTGCACTTTCATTCACGTGACATGGCACTGCTCCTTGCTCCATGCTCCGTCCTGACCAACAGACAGAAAAAGCTGAATTTTGTACATACTGAAGCCACACCACATGAGCCAGACCTCTCATCAGGAAGTCAATGCATTTGTGAGCTAGCCATCCTCATCACTGAGTCACAGTGCGCAGAAGTCACCCCCGAAGCCCCAGGAACCCCAAGTGTGGTCACAGAATCACAGGATGGGTCAGGCTGGAAGGGGCCACAGTGGGTCATTTGGGGCAATCTCCCTGCTCAAGTAGGGCTATCCCAAGATTCATGGCACAGGATTGCATCCAGATGGTTCTTGAATATTTCCACTGAGGTACTCACAGTCGTACAGGGAGCTTTGCAGAGAAACCCATTTGGGGGGTACACGCTGGGATTGTATTTCTGAGAGCCATGTACCATGAATCTGCAATGATTTTTTTCCTATCTGCCAGGCCTTTAAATGAGAAAAATATCTTGTCCCTGCCTCAGCCATTAGTCTTTTTGTGTTTAGATGTAGTTCCTTACAAAAATGCTCTCAGATTCATGATTTCTGCTTTTTTTCCTTTTAATTGAAGTAGCTCATTGTGGCTAAATGAAAGCATTTGAGGTCAGCTGACTAAACAGGGTAGCATTTTAGCTGTCAGCACTTCAATTTGGAAAAAAAAGAAAGTTACACCAATAAAAGTTTGAAAGGCTGAAATGGGTTGCTCCTAGGACAGAAATTCACTTTGAGCAGTTCCAGGTATTATATTTTTCAAAATCTCACTCACAGCTATTTAATTAAATTGGCTTTTTACTTTTCTTCCAAGACATCAAGTCCCAATATCTGCTGTTGAGCAGTAAGTGCTGAGGCAAGAGCAGATGAGGTGGTGAGGGAAACTCAGGCTACATCCTAAAAAGTTCCTTTGAACCCTCCTAAGGAGAGCAACTGAGGAGTCTTCCACAAAATAAAAAATGAATTTGGGCCAGAAGACACAATTAGTTTGGAATTATCTAAAAAATAGCTGAGCAACATGTCATGCTGGAGCCTGATGGTACAGCCCCAGCTGTTCATCCTAATCATCAAATACATAATTTCCCCCAACTCTGTTGTTGGGGGCACAACTGTCTCCCAAACTGTTATTTTTAGCTGTCTGCTTTTAATAAAAGGATTCAAAAAGAATTTCCAGAATTGTGATGCTGTGTTAGATTTCCAATCTAAAGGACTTCTAGGGATAGGTGAAGAATCTTTCCCTGCTTTGTCTAAGAAATGTGTGTGACACAAATGGCTAATGTTAAGAAAGCACTTTCTTACTCTTCCTCCTGTGTTTGAAGTCCTTAGATTTCCGATGCATGGCCAAGTGGCTCATTTTTAGCAGCCGTTTGTGAGTGCAGAGGGCTTTGCATACAGTGCTCCTCACTGCTTCTTGCCTGTGAGCTACCGTGCTTTTTTTGTAATTGCCTAAATAAGCCTGATTTTAGGGGCTCTCCACAGCAGCAGGGCTGTCACATGCTGGCCCAAAGGTCTCTGATCCCTGAGGCAGATAAGTGACCACTGTGCTGCTTTTCCTCTCACATTTCATTACCAAACTACCTCCGGATACCAGAGTTCTCAGAACATTTCCTGCCAGAAATAACTGCAGCCCGAGCTTTCTAGGGTGCGTAGGTGTGTGCTTATTTACCACCCATTGCAGCCTGTGCACCATTCAGGAGAGCTACCGGGGAAGAACATGTCTGAGACCTATCTCAGTGCCTCTTTCCTTATTTTGCAACCTGAAGCTGATGTGATGAGATGTCATAAAAAGCCCAGAGGACGGCAAAGTGGAAAAGCAGCATGTCTCCACTGCACAGCACTCACTGGCGTAGACACTTCCTGAGCCAGAGCTCACACCCAGGTTCTCACATGTGCCTATCTGCCATGGGCTTGACTAAACCTTTTTGTGACCCCATTCATACCTTTGGCCTCCCAAACATCCTGTGACGATGAGTTCCCCAATTTAAGCATGCATTGTGCAGAGAAGGACTTCCTCCTCTTTGTTTTAAACCCACTGACTGGTGTTTCCACTGGGTGTCTCAGACTGTGAGATCCCAGTGAACAGTCATTCCCTGGTTATCTTCTCTGCACCATTCATATTGTATTTAATAAACTTCCTCAGTCTTTCTCAGCCCTCAAAGCTCCCTCCTATACTGAACAAAACTTACCTGTACCACAGAAAAGCACTCAAAAGTCTCTGTTCAATTAAACAAAAGCTCTTAATTCTTTTATTTCCACCTCGTTTACATCAATTTCCAAGGTATTCATTATCTAAAACTAAACCCAAGAAAGTTGAAAAATATGAGGCCAGAAGTGCCATGCTTACATGTTCAACAGAATCACAGAATCATAGAATCAAAGAATCACCAGGTTGGAAGAGACCTTCAAGATCATCGAGTCCAACCCATGTCCCAACCCTCAACTAAACTAAACCATGGCACTGAGTGCCACATCCAATCTCCTTTTAAACACGTCCAGGGATGGTGATTCCACCACCTCCCCAAGTAGACCATTCCAATATTTTATCACTCTTTCTGTAAAAAACTTTTTTCTAATATCCAACTTATATTTTCCTTGGCGCAACTTAAGACTGTGTCCTCTTGTTCTGTCAGTTGTTGCCTGGATAAAGAGACCAACCCCCACCTCACTACAACCACCTTTCAAGAAGTTGTAGAGAGTGATAAGGTCGCCTCTGAGTCTCCTTTGCTCCAGGCTAAACAACCCCAGTTCCCTCAGACGTTCCTCATAGGGCTTGTGTTCCAAGCCCCTCACCAGCCTTGTCGCCCTCCTTTGGACACGTTCAAGCATCTCCACATCCTTCCTAAACTGAGGGGCCCAGAACTGGACACAGTACTCAAGGTGCGGCCTCACCACTGCCGAGTATAGGGGAAGAATGACTTCCCTGGACCTGCTGGCCACACTATTTAGACCTGCTGGCCACACAGAATTAGAATTTCCACTCCAAGGCCTGATGAATCCCCATACACACACACACAAGGACCACACTGGTCCTATTTGGGACCAAATGTACCAAAGGCCTCTTGCAGCTCAGATACCAGAAACCAGCAATGATGTTCCCTTGCTCCAGGGCAAAAATACCAGTCTGGAAAACTGCTCATGGACTATTGCAACCAGACATCCTGCACCTGAGTACTTCACCATCCAGACCTTATTCTAGTGCCTACCAACAGTCAGCACCCTGAAATGCTTGGTCCCAGCGAAAAAAACCCCCTATGACATTAAAAATTCTGTCTCAAAGAAATTGTCTATCCATGGTGAATTAGAGTGGTGTCACCAGGGAGGTAAGCATGGACTAAACAGTGATGTTGAAGCATCTCACTGCGGCCACAGGGTTAAAATAAAGGTGTGCTCCTTTATCAAGCAGGAGCAAGATGGGAATTCATACAGTTAGGAGAGATTCCTGGTTTGAGGAGAACAATCCTAGGCTTTTTAATGCCTGACAGGTATTTAAAACTGAGCTTGAGCCTAGCTTCTCAGTTTCCCTTCTTCTGTTTGAAAGTTGAAAAGTTGTGAATATTATGACCTCAATATAATTTTATTGGAATAAGGTCGTCAGAAACACAGGATACCTTATCCCTAGAGCAAGACCATGAGTGTAGTGTGTGTTTGCATGTATGTATTAAGGATAAGGCAGAAAAACCTATGACAAAAATATTAAGATGCTTACAAATATCAAATAGCAAGAAGAAAATACTGTGTTCACTGAACAGGAATTAAGCTCTAAGCAAAAAGTAGCAGACTATTTTAAAACTGTAACTGCCATTTTGAAGTGAACAAATCAAGGTATACTCAAAGTGCTGTTAAGCTAGACTGACTGTTTAAACACAGATGAGCAGTATATCTTGTGTTAATTGTTAAAGTGCAGCCCCTTCAGGCACCGTAAGATTTCCAGTCAGGAATCCCCAGCCGGTTTATGTCCCATTTTGTGTGTTTGCCAGATCATTGCTGTACTCAGCACCACACTTCCTCGTCTCAAGGGCAAATCCTCCCTGAAAATAAGCAGCAGCAAGCCCCTGAACCCACAAGGCTTGTGGCAACGCCATGGGGAATAGCATTAGTTCTGCTCCTGCCTGGTGCTGGCAGTGCCACAGGGGTATTGCCAGAGTCTGGCACTGAAGGTGGTGGTCCTCACAGGTGACAGCCCTGCTGGGAGCACCTCCAGCAAAGGTGCCTCTTGCCGTGCGCATCTCACCAGTCTGCAGAGCAGCCCTTCCCACATCTCAGAATGAGCTGCTGCACAGCAGGGAAGGACACTTGTGTTAGATCAGCTTCCAGGAGAAAGGGAGCCACAGTTTCTGTATTCCAGAAGACCCTAGATTGTATTGAAATAGTGTGTTGATAGCAGAAAAGGAGTGGGGAAGGGGTTTGGGGTGGCCCAGGTACAGCCACACTGTGTCCACAGCTGGGCAGGATGTCCTTGCTGCCCGAGGCAGGGTCTTGCCGTGGAGCCCTGACCACCCCTCTGCTCAGCCAAGCAGGGTCCCCTGGGCAGGTCACAGACATGTGACAAAACACTCAAGGCATCATCAAGTTCCAGTGTATCAGACTCATTCCAAATACCTTAGAATCACATTTTGGCACAGTTACAGGCATTTATTTTGCAAGGGATTATCCTCTGTTTCACTTCTGCTACTTAACAACATAGCTGAGATGAATACGGCAAAAGAGAGAAGATCGCTATGCAGATCAGATACCCATCATTAACCTAGAGAGCGATAATAAGTGAGGTTAATAATGCTGCTGGGAGAGAGAATTCCATGTGCTGAATGTAGATGAGATCTGCAGCCAAACTTCCAGAAGATTTCACAGGAGATAGGAACCTGCACTACAGTTTCCAACCAGATCCAGCTGAACACCTCACTGGGACAAGTATTCTCCAGTTCGGACCCTAGTCTCCCTCCGCCCTGAAGACTCTCACAGTACAAACTCTCCTGTCCATGGCAGCTCTCTAACACACACATGCACACACATACACACACAGCAGAAGCTCTTTAAACACTTCCCTTTGCTTCCATGCACAGCAGAATAGATTAGTCCCACAGAGGTAGCGCTTGTAAGGAACCTAGCAGACCAAGGTAATGTGAATGCCAGAGCAACCAGGAGTAAGGGAAGGTGAATATCACAGTCTACTAATTTATGATTACATTGGTTGATCTTGCTAAAATTTTGCTATAAATATATATTATTTAGTCAAATCTCAACCTGTCTTCAAGTCAAAATCTTCTTCATATGACAGCAGGTTTAAACAGGCATTATTTACTATTGTTTGGTTCTCAGTGAATCACTCAGTGTGATTTCCTAGAACTCACTAATAATGTGTTGGACCAAAGTAATAACTCCCTGTAAATAGCAAGCAAATAAGGTGTTTTACAGTTCTATCCCTCCTTCCACCCAGAGAGCACCTAGCCATTTATGCACTCATGAATCTACCCTCACTGGGAGGTCTGTGAGGCCAGGGGAGAAAAAAAAATTTGGAAAAATTAATCCCTAACACAAAACTGTCACTTATTTATAAAAATATGACATAAACAAATTTTAAAACAGATTACTTTTTCCACAGAGATTTTTCATTACCATGTTTCTCATCGTAAATATTAGTTGCAAAATATGCTCCAGGTTGACAAATTTTAGTAGTGATGAGCCTTAATGAAGTTGATGCTATGAGAACCGTGAGTCACCTTGATCCTTGTCCAAAGACAGAATATACTATATCTAGAGTAATACTCCTACTTACACAATGTGTTTCTAGTTATTCACTGCAAAGCCGTTAGAATAGTTGTATATGGTATATCATCACATGAAACAATAATTCTCCGTCAGTTTAAGTTGCATCTCTCTCCAGGGAGAAACCATAGTTCCACTGTCTTTGGGTCTGTGAACACCCCAAACATCTTAATATTCCAATGATAAGCATGAGGTTTCAACCAAGAAAAAGAAATCTCAGATAAAAACCTGTTTGCCTTCCAGTAGATGCCAGAGGGAGATTTAAATCATTCATACCAAAGTGATCAATATTCTGCATGGCACTTCACAAAGGAATTAAAGAAAATCAATTTCTTACAGACCTTCCTATTCTGAGCTTTTTTATGAGTCAATGACAGCTGAAATGTTTGCATCATCAATGAGGTCTTTCAGCACATACCTCAAACAGTGCACAAGATCTCTCCTGGGATAGATAAAACAAACTCACTAGTTCTGATGTGCAGACTTCAGAGCAACAACGAGAAGGCATGGCTGCATTACACCTATCATACGTGCATGCACATATATCCTTTCTTAAACTAACTAGTATTATGCAGGATAACATATTTTGCTAGCACGCTGAGCTTAGCTTCATTCATATGGAATACCCCGGACTCCGTAGGAATCAAGAAAAGCAAAGACACAACTACGTGCTAGACATTTTAAATCTTGGAGGCAGAGCCTGAACGAACAAAGGAACACTGTATGAATTACAACATATATTATGGCTGCTCTTCTCCTTCGTGGTAGCTGCATATACCCTAAAATCGGAAGGTTTACCTTGTGAGGTCTCCAGTCTAAAGGCTTAGTTTGCACAGTAAATAGCAAATTTCACAGAAGACATATGCAGAAAAAAAAATATGGAGAGAGAGCTTTACTCACGCTCACTGCCTCTTGGAATAATTAACCAATAACCCTGCTAAGAGCTTTCCCTTCCTGTGGTTGCCCATCTCTTGGAAAACAATGCCTGATGGGACTGCTGCATGTGGGGCAGTCCTGACTGCTCAGCAGTGTCTCCCGCAGGCTGCAGGAGTCTCCTGCTGACAGACAGCACAAGAGTCACAGAGGTCTTTAAATTCCCTATTTCTTACTGGGAGGAAACTACAGTTGTACTCACACCCCCATGCAGCCTCCAGCTCCCTGTGGGTTGGAGTCTGGGATCCCCCTCCTCCTTCTGGCATGCTGCACATATTCCTCTCCTGTGATCTGCTTTTTCACCACAGTTTACGAAGGCAGCTTGCTGTGTCCTGGATTAGTTTGCCAATCAAAAGTTCACTGTCACAATCTTAGAAAACACATTTTTTCGGCTTTCCCTCTTATCAAACATATTAGTTTTTAGGAAGCCCTGTGCCAACTCGGGTGCTTTGTGCAACACCCAGGAAATTTCTAAGATTTATGCCTCGAAGTTCTGACAAAAAATTCCTCTTATGACTTCACCTGCAGCTAGCCTGCAGCAGTGCAACAGCTGCACAGTTTGTTCTGTCAGTAATTTTTTGTCCCACTTGCCAGGTAACTCTGTGTTGCTGTGCCCTATGGGCACTGTGGGAGCAGAGTGAGCAGGGTGGGAAGCACTTCGCCTCGCAGGAAAGTTCAAACCATGTTCATATCATGCACCCAAAGTGTTGTCCAGCGCAGGGAGCCACCCCAGGGAGTGCAGTCCTGCTCTGCCCCAGGGCAGCTCACTCAGCCATGTGCAGCCAGGACCGGGCACCCAGCAGGGTGAGCAGCAGCACTGCACCAGGAATCTCCTTGGCAGGCACCAGGCACATCCTACTCTCATCTCGTTTGGTTCCCTTGAGTGAAGGCTTCAGTTGAGTTTATCTTGCCACATCTGAACCCGCCTTCTGCTTGATTCACCACGTTTTTCTACCCAAATTATGGCAGAAAAATGCCATACAGAGATGCAATACTGGTGACATAAAAAGGCTGTCCAGACCCAACAGCAGTCAAATCAGGATGTGTGAGTACCATCTCTACCCCAACGCTTGGTGTTTGCACTGCTGTTTAACCAGACTACAGGGTTTGGGTATTTCTTCAAAGTAACAACAAAAGCAGATTTGCAAAAAATATCATTTTACAGAAGAAAAGCAGTCACCAGTGATCACACCAACAACTCATGATGGCATCCAACCACTCAATATGAGCTTTACAATATAAATAATTTTTAGGTAAAGAAAAATGTTTGGTGAAAAGCCCTTGTTGATGCTACCACGCCTCATTACAAGAGCCTGACCATCCCGCTAACTGGCTAGATGATCCAGTCATTAAAATAAATGAGCTACACTTTCGCAGGGCTAGAAACTCAGGAATGCATATTACCCTATTTTCTTTCAGTGAATAACAGCCTGTAAATAATGCAGCCATGTAATTATAAGCCTATCAAAAAGAAAAAAAAAAAAAGACAAATTCTAAGGAGTCTCTTGGGGTTTTTTTGGTTTTTGCCAAAAATTATTATCCATCAGAGACCCCATAGGTTCCCCAACAAGCCCTCCAAAATTACTTGCATGAGACGAGTCCCTCAAGCATCACAATCAGTTCGATTAAAGGTTTAAAGACTTTTACTTCACAAAGTCACTGAATTAAAGGCACATCTTGGGGAACACAGGTATTCCTGCACAAGAATCTCACATCATCCTTACAGTTTGATTATCATTGGGTTGTTTCATAAAGGACGTGAGGCAGGCTGGATGCTAATGAGGCAGCTGATCTAATTTAAGCTTTCCAAAAACTTGTAACATGGAGTGGCAAATGCAAACCTAGGCAGAACATGTGCTAAAACCCAAGCCTGCATGCACTCTGGGCAGGAAGCTTCTGCAGGCTGGCCCAGCTGCAGGCACATAGCTTTCCCCCTCCTCTGCTCTGCAGAAAAGGACATCTGAGTCTTCTTCTGTAGGTCCAGTGTCATGACTCAGGTAGAGAAAAGACTACAGGTAAGTAAAGACTCTGTTCTTCCAGTGTTTGCCTACTGTTACATACCTGTTGGCATCACCGAGGATCAACATATACCTCAAATCAACAGCTTCAGCCCCAAAGCCCCTAGCACCTTAGCCAAAGACTAAAGTGATTACTACTAGTTAGGATTGTCCAGACTGTCCACCAAAGAGATATATTTGGACTAGAGCTGGTTTTGAAGCATTTTATAGTGAAAATTTCACAATGGAGGAAACCTGATTATAACCTATTATAAACAGCACATTTCAGGGAGTATGACTCCACAGAGAACAGGATTATCAGATACCCTGGTGAAGGTAAGAACCATCCTACAAAGTTATCACCTATGACTTCTATATTCCTGCTGCTGTTTCTTAGTTGGATTTAGTACTAGCATTTCAGATTCTACCTTTTTTCTTCTGTTTTTGTTGATCAGGTTCATTAGCTGAAATTCACAGTCATTTGTGTGAATGAGGAGAAGGAAGTTAGGGCCTCCTGTACAGAAGAGGATTTAAGAAATGCTCTTTTACTACCTCCTCAGAACTTGGCTCTGGATTCCTAATCCTGAATAAGCTTTTTCCTTCTTTTTAACCAGACAAGAACAGATCCAGGAGATGTAGGCTATTTGGGTAGAGCTGAGATATGTGTGCTCTTTGGCTAATCAAAAATTCTTTGGGCGAAGTGCTTGAGGCAACATGTGCATGACTAGGAAATGATAGGCAGGAATATAAATATGCATAAGTGTATATTCAGACTTAATTTCTCATATCCTGTGGCTGAGCATTACCAGCCATGGGGTGCCAGGGGGAGGAGGGGGAAGAGAGGGAATAAAAATAAAAAGGGCCATGGGTCTGTTTGCTGCCCTGTTATTCAGTATCTCCTCTGCCCTGAAGGAGAGATATTCAGTCTGCATTCTAGGAAATGCACAACCCAAAGTGAAGAATATTGTATATATTTGAGAGCAATAACCCACACTGAAATGTCCTTGCATCTCTTAATAAATGGCAATTATTTGTACACTATCTTCCATAAATCAATATAAGCCTTCATAATGAGACATGCAATATTATCAAGGTTTGCTGAAAAGTCTTCTGGGAAGTATCAAAAATGCACATTCTATCCCTGAATTCTGGGAAAACACTTAAGTCTGATTTAGCTGACATTTGTCTAGCAATATATGGAGGCAAATAACTCATAGTTGAAAGCATATTGGAAAGATCATGGCAACCTATTTGTTCCAGTGGTGATGAGAAACAAATTATGTTCCAAAACATGTGTTCCTTACCTGCTTGTTTATGGCCATTTGACATGTAGAGCTAAACCCCCTCACTTCCAGTTAAAAGAAACCTCATTTACAGAGCAAAGCTCATTTTTAGGTCTTTAGGCACAAGCAAGTTGAACAAGCATGTCTCTGTCAATTTATTCTCTGGAAGGGCAATGATGTCCTTGAGGCAAGGACAAGATTTTTTGCAGCAATGGTTGATCAAGCCTCTAGATGCATAGAAAATGCCGTTTTGATAGTGTTTGCTGAAAGACCCTAGTGGCTGCCAGGAGGTGAATTTCAGAACCAAAGACAATAACATTCCTCATCAAAACACTGGATTTGCCATGTTCATTTTAGATTCAGTTGCAGAAGCAATGAAATCGCTTTCTATATAATAAAAAACATTTTTGAGCTGCCTTACAAGGCATTAAATTGCAAAAGAGGTCAAGGTTAAGCCATTCCACCTGAGAGTTTCCACATATTGCAAAAGAAGAGATTGGAATATTAGTCTTGCAGGAACTGGACTTTGGAGGCACAAAATCAGGTGAAATGGTTTGGAGAGGAAATTAGGAGGAGATGGGGCTTTCTGAATGCCTAACTCCTTGGAATTACAGTCTTTGGATATACTAAAAGCTGTACACAGTGTGTACTATTCCTCATGTTAAAATAAAAAGAAAAGGTAGTCTTCATAAACTGAGAGGACAATACCAATTCATAATCAGTCTGCATATACATGAAACATAACTCTGTAAATGTTCTCCTTTACAGTTTGTAATTACTCAGTGTTTCAAAAAACCCTGAAGAAGCTGACTAAAGTTTCCAACTCTGCACAAAACAAAAGTCCAGTATATTTAGGAATTTGCAGAAAAGTGTGACAATTACACTACCACAAAAGATGAGCAATGAGCTCGCAGGACTCCAGAGACTATTTTGTCTGACTTTTTGTCCTGCTTCCAAAAATGGGCACAGGCAGTGTAAAGACTGAAGAGAGAATGAAAAAGAGTCTACTGGTAACTGATAGCTTAAAATTCCTTGGGGATGAGAAGGCAAGGTAAATGTTCAGTGAGATGGAGGAAATGTCTAATTACACATAAAATATACATAAATAGACACATACTTATTCTAGGAGGGAATGCGCATAATACTAAGGAAATGTAAACCCATCTTTCAAATCAGGTCTCTGCTCTTTTAGCAAAGTATCACACTTCTCTTGTGTGGCACTTGGGAACTGAGAAAAGGGATGGAACAGAGGAATAAACCTCTCCTTCTAGTTGTGTGCACTGGAGCAGACTGGACCATTGCTACAATATGAAGCTCTTTAAAAAAATAATAAAATATAAGGATTAGAACAATTTTAAAATATTTACCTAATAAAGATTTTAAAATATTTGATCCAAAGAAACAGGTCATCTTTGCTGTTTCTCTGTCCACTCTTCTCCTCAAGGCCAGAAGACTCACCATGGCCCACCCGTTCTCCTCTTTCTCTGAATTGTTTTGGGTTTTTTTCAAGGAATAATGTAGAACATTTATGAAGCAAGGTCTCACTGTTTATTTTCATTTGTACTCTAAGCCTTTCATGTTCTTCTCTGAAATCCCTGGCAATTCATTTGCTGCATGTTTTTCTGTTCATAAATTATTGTGTAATTATTGTGTAAGTTCTAGAAATTTCATTTGCGTTTTGTGTTTCAGGGCTTCGAGGATGAAGTGGGGATTATTTTCAAGTGCTTTTTTCTGTTTGCTTTCAAGACCACAGAACACCTTGAACCTGGTTTGTTGTTTTTCCAGTAAATCCTTCCATGCCTTTTAGCTGAGCATTATTTTACCTAACAGAGGGCTTGGACTGCTCTATTGAACTGGAACATGCTATCATATTCCCCTACGAGTTTTTATGAATATCTCAGGGTTAGGTTAGAAGCTAGTTCAGGCAAGGGCACTGAGGGCACTGTTCATTTGCAGGGGTTATAGCTGGTACGTAGTTATATAGGATTCTTTCTTTCTGTATCAGGAAATAGGTATTTCTGCTTTCAATATCTCCTAATAATGTAAACTGCAACTTGAACAGATGTGCTCTGGGCATTTGCCTACAGTACTTTGGAATACCACGAAGCAGCAGACCATGCACTTACTTTCAAAAACTTGGATTATACATCCATCGTGCAACAATAATAATAATAAAGTGGACAATAATTTATATCAGACTGAATACATTTATGAAGCTAATGACAGAGGTCATCACATTAAATGGCATGTGTTCCCCAAATAATAAACCAAATCAACAGTTCAAGGTGTAGATGCCCATAAGCTTCAGGAGCATTTAAGCTGACTGATTCTTACATGCAGGAGTTTCACTCCTCATGCATTTTACATGTGCTAGTTATTCCATTAACCAAAACTATAAATGTGAACATCCATATGCCCTGATATACAAATGCAGTAAAATTCAGTACTATGTGGTGTCAGTAATCAGTCTGTCATAATTCCACCAGCTGTGCAAGACATCATCTTCTCAAGAGCAGTCATTCACAACCTCAGGAAAAACTTAACACCAACTCCCTCTGAAAAAAGGTTTTGAGTCAGCTCTTTGCTGCCTGCCGTGGCTTTGGCTTGTTCTAGTTCTAAATCTCTCCCCTTGCCATGAAAGAATCAAGGTGGAATGAAAAGTCTCCATATGGTTATGACAAAAGATTTGCGATCATTAATATTGGGTCATTTATTGAAGCGCGTTGTGTTTCACTGACAGTAAAATTGTGCTGCAGACATTCAGCTTGCTGACTTGTATGGGCTGAAGAAGTGGTACCTCTACTCACAAGTACCTCAACCACCACAGCTGAACCACAAAAATGGCACTGATCATGGAAGTAGCATGGATTTTAATGTCAAAATAATAACACTGTCTAACAATATAATAATATAAAGAACATGGATTCATTATCACTGATTTAAAATCCTCTGACTGGCAATACTTGCTCCATTTAAAACAGACATTACATCACAGACCCAGCTGACCATGATGTCAAGGGCCAAGGTAAATGCCATGCAGACAGTCCACCTTCTCCAAAATAGTTAACCACTCTACTCCAGTGAGTCCTAAGGGGAACTCTGGTCAGTCCCTGCATGACACAGTCAGTGTCTGATAAAGGCAAAAAGCACAAAGAAGGTTAGTGTAGGCTTTTCTTGCCACTAATGGTAATGTCTTTTCACCTCCTGCCAGTCCAAAACCTCCTAGTAGAAGACAGAGTCAAGGGTCCCAGACCTGCTGTCCTGCATCACTACCCTGACTGACACCTGTAGCTCCCAGAGCACCTAGGAAGTCAGTCCCATGAGACAGGAGAGCAGCATGGAGTTTGCTGTAAGGTTCATTCAGCCTCATACACAACACATGAAAGCTCTGCCTTTGCAAACAGTCAGGACTTTTAATATGAATTAGCTGTAATCTCTCCCATTTTTACACTATCTCCATGTTCAGTCTCAGCACACATGCAGAGAGAGCTGTGGGGTATGGAAATCTCCAGAGAAGTCAGCTGGCAGACTAACACAGAGGTCAAATTTACCCTAAGAATGACTGAAGAGAGAGGATTGTTGTAGTTTCACTGGGAATATCAGGAAGGCCCGAAGCAGCTAAAAATGTGAGATCAGAGCCGTCAGGGAGTAATAATATAAGCCTAAGAAACTGGAGAAGGAAGACAGAAGTGGCTTAGGGTGTACTTGAGGCGGTAGATCAAAGAGATGACTTGTGAATGAAATAAGTCAGATCCAAAACTAATTGAGTAAAGGGAAGAGCAGACAGACATAAAGACCGAAGCAAGTCTGGCTTCCTTTGCTATCTGCTGCTCGATCTGTACTGTGCTTACAAAAGTTACCTTGATTATCACAGGGATATTGCAAGCAGGGCACCAGCTGAGATGGTGATGTTGACACACAGAATGATTGTATCAGAGGTACTATTTATTAAATTAAGTTGTATCCTCTGAAACAGACAAGGCACGGCTGTTACTTGCCTGTTCTCTATCCCTGTTCAAATAATACTTAGGCAGGGATGACAAGAGGAGCCCAGGAGCTTTGAACCTGAGACACTTTGCTTTGTCCTGTAGGCAGAGTCAGAGGTCACTCACTGGGGGCACTCAGAGGAAGATGTTCCACGGGACAATGAGCTGGAAAGGGGCCAAGAAGACTTCCAGACGCTTCACAACATAAAATTGTCTTTAAGATTTAAACTGCTGAGGAGCAGGTCTCTGTAAAAGCAAAGTTGTTTCATCCAGATCTTTTCAGTTTTGACACACAGTTAGATAAATCATATCAAGAGATAAAGCAGCAGCCAACATCAGGGCCTCCTTTTTACCCGAGGAAGAAGGGGTGAACTGAGACCATTCTTTTAGTTCTTAAAACCTTTTTTCTTCAGTATCATGTTTATACATTGTCTTAATCATCTTTAATTGTGGTACAGAAATGTGTCAACTATCCAAAGTCAATTTAAGAAACAAACCACTTAAAAAACATAGCAGTAAAACAGATTTCAGAGATTCACAGAATTGTTTAGGTTGGGAAAGAATTTTAAGGTCATCAAGTCGAACTGCTTTTAAGGTCATCAAGTTGAACTGCTTTAGGCTAGATTAAATGAGGTTTATACCCAGGTCTGATCCATACATCCTCAGCAGCAGAAGGTGAGGCTTTCACTGCAGAAAATGCTCTAAGAAAAGACCCCCACAGACATCAAAAGCCTGCAAGAGAGAGACCACCCCTACAGGCTGGTTGCCAGGCCAGAACAGACAGGATCTTGTAGGTCCCTTCACACATGCTCAGAGCAAAATATGTCAGCGAGGCACCTGCCCAAAGTCAGGAACGTGCTTGCATGCCTGGCTAAACAGAGTGCTGGTGAGAACTGCAGCTCTCAGGCATATTGGCCCAAAAAAATTATGAGTTGCTTCAGGGCCAAGTGTCTCCCAGGCAGACTCATTGCAAACACTGTAGCAAAATGTGAACATTACTCCACTGACTGCTCCAAACTGAGGATCACAAAAGAAGGCAGAATGTACAGGAAACACGTTTTTGCATCTCACCACATCTCCTTACCTCCCTCCCCCTGTTTTGTGACATGCACAATCACACAGATATCCTCCATTTGACATTTTCATCTGTAAAAGTCCACTGAGTTGCCTGACAGGCTTCTCACACACCAGTTTGTCACAGCAAGAAGACAGAAATAGGTATGTGAGTATTGCTGCATTTCAGCCCTATCAGTCAACTCAGCAGTGATGATGGGACCAAACGAAGTCTTTCCACTCATTAGATTCCTGTGGTCTACAACGTGCCAGGAGTTTGACCACAACTCCCTGGCGTATGTAGATGGCTTCTGTGATTCCCAGGTGGTCTCTCATCAAAACATATCCCAGGCCTGGATCTGGTTAACTTCCAAGAACAAATGTCACCAACACATTCATGGGCTCCAAATACAATTATTTCTTAAAAAATACACAGGTTTTGGGGTAGAAACAAAGGTCAGCAAACAACCACCACTTGTGGAGTCAGAGATAAGAAGTTAGAGCAAACCAAGAGACAGGGTTATCAATCCTGGTGTTTTGGGAACAATAGAGAAAGAAGGCTTCTATTTTGTTTTTTCTTAACCAAAAGAGGATTTTAAAAGTAAGACCTTACAACCTAGTAATTTTCTTTATTTTCAAAGAAGAGGTATTATCACTTTCACATTTAACATAATCCTTAGCCCCTCTCCTCTCTCCCTTCCCTCTTCTGGCCAGCTCTGTTCTGACACCCCTCAGGTCCAGGTGACTGTAGAATTAAGCCAGTAATATTTAGCGTGAAAGCAACATAAATCTCTGTTTTTATCAAAGCCCTTTTTCAATGGAATGTGACACTATTTTATTATTCAATTCTGCAAGAAAAACACCTTGAATCAATACAGAAATAATTAAAGAACCTGGGCACTGGTTTGATCTCCAGGCAGAAGAACAACGTCTCTTTGTTTCCCTCCCTTTTTACCACACTGCTGGCACAAAAAGGTACAAAATATGCAGAGAGGATTCAATAAATCAGTAGAAAGACTTGTAGCTTTTTCTTTTTAAACTTGAAGGACGAAATATAGGAAAAGGACTGAAAAAAGAAGGGAGGGAGAGCTAGGAAAAGGCAGCAGATGTTGTAAAATATCTACTTTCATGTTCCCTGTGCATCAGAAATGTGCAGACGTATGTTGGCAGAGCTACAGTCAGAGTCCATGGCGAGGCTACATCTTACACATCTGGAAGCTATATGGCAGGGTGTAGAGTTCAAATGTTTTCTGCTTCAGCTGATTTCAGACATACCTCTCAGTGACGGGCTGAGCTGGGGACAGCTCAACCAAGAGGCTCGTTGGAGAAGTTGTTCACTGCAGCTCCAGCTCGCCTGCTCCGACTGCTGTCAGGAGCAGGCATGGGGCTGGGCTCGGCTCTTCCCTTTGGCTAAGGGGTGCCAGTAATACTCAGCAAAGAGAATGATAATAGAGGAACTGGGAGGAGAGCAGGCAGAAGAAAATGGCACCACAACTCAGCAAAGCCTGGCCTCATATCAAGAAACAGAATGTACTTGGATGAAATCCAGGGTGTGAGTCAACTGGAGTGCAGAGCGAGCCATTCAGGAAATAAGAAGGTCCACACTACACAGAAACACGGAAGGGTCACATTAGAGCCCATGTGCTTTTCTTTTGCTTTTTTTTCAGAAATCCCTCAGTTTTAAGAAATAAATAAATACAAACAGAACTGAAGGTTTGGTTTCTCTGCACTAACAGAAAGGCCATCTTAAGCCAGCAGGGAAGGTGAGGCACGTTGTTGTGTCTGGGACTGCCTGACCTTGCACTGGCCCAGCATGGGAGCCTACAGCAGTCACCAGAGGTTAACTCTGCTTTGGAAAGATGTGTTTCTCAGCAGGGATGCACTTCTAGGATCTCCTCATACTCCAGCTGGCACAATCCAGCACCTGTGAGCTACCTCCTGAGCTGAGTGAGGAGGGAGCAAGTCCCCAGTGTGGTGCATGATTTACGCCATCAAGGTGAGATTTCCAGGTGCAGAACACCTTGCAGTGACAAGCCTGCCTGACCTGCCGTGAGCAGCTAACCACTGTGCTAACAAAGCCCTGCTGATGCTGCAGATCCCATGGGTATGGAACAGCTCACGGCGCAGGGAGGCTCTCCCCACCTCACAGCACAGGCTCTGGCTGCACCACTGTGGGAACTAAGCCAGGTGAGGGAAGATACCGTGTGTGACAAGGAGCCAGGGGACAAGTTTCACCCCTCAGGTGAGCAGCCCTTGGACCACCCAATGTTTCCAACATTTTCTCGGGAGTCTCAACCATGCACAGGAACTTGAAGCAATACAGTGATTCTTTCAAAGCTTGACACACTTCAGGCTTGCAATGTGAAGTATGTTACACACCTCCAATTCTGCATTCTTCTCTGCCCAGAGCCATCCTGGAATTACAACAGTGAAAGAGAGGAGGAATGGGACGAACCAGTATCTAAAAGTAGCGTGCCAAGACATTATCACTGAATAACACTGTCAGTGGCAGGAACATTTTGCAGCACAGCACAGTTCTTGCAACACCTCCACCTCCAGCTCCCCCACCCTACCTCACTATTTTTATTTGCACTTTGTGCTGTCTGACAACACACATACCCAGATGCAGGTGATGTCGCACTTCTGCTTTCTTAATTCCCTTAAAACTTGAAAAGCAGCAATATTTATTCACTCAGATTGCTGCCAAGTGCACAGACACAAGTGGGCTTGATCCAGCACATGCAGTAGGGAGATGAAGGGATGGAAAGCCCCCCTGTTGTACACCTCTGCATGGCCACTGCAGTCATCTCTACCATCAGTCCAGGGGTCCAGCTGTATAGCCCAACTTTGGAAATAGCCAGCAGCAGGGGCTGTTAGCTGGGCTTGTCCTCAGAGGGTGCTGCTCGTCTACCTGTCAGCACAGCCACCAAGTGTTGCACTGACATTTTCCCTGGGTCAGCATTTCCAAATATTTTCTCATGCTAACCCTACCACCTCTCTCCCCCAGGCTCCTCCTTCCCTGGCTCCCCCGTGAAATTCCACCACACAACCTGACAGCTTCTCCAAAACAAGCATCCACTCCCTCCCCACCCCTCGGCTACCCATGCCCCAGCTGAACTCACCCACAGCCCCTGGTTCTGATACAGAGGAGCCACACTATTTCTTTAGGTGAACTAATGAGAAGTTCAGTCAGGGATGAAAAAAGCCCAAGAGAAATACTAAGATGTTTTATAAAAACTTGAAATGACCAGTAAGTCAGGACTTTTAAACTGCTGGTTCTATACATCAAAAATAGAGCCAAGGCGAAGGAAGAACCCACAATCATGGCATAACAAAAATTGAAACCTGGAAAAAATTAAAATATATCCAATTACAAAGACAGGCTGAGAGAGCTGGGGTTGTTCAGCCTGGAGATGAGAAGACCTTATAGCTCCTGAAGGGAGTCTACAAGAAAGACGGAGAGGGACTTCTACATAGGACAAGGGGAAAGGGCTTCAAACTGAAAGAGGACATATTTTGATTAGATGTTCGGAAGAAATTGTTTGCTGTGAGGGTGGTGAGACATTGGAACAGGCTGCCCAAAGAAGTCGTGGGTATCCCATCCTTGGAAGTACTCAAGATCAGGTTTGATGGGGCCCTGAGCAACCTGTTCTAGTGGAACGTGTCCCTGCCCATGGCAGGGATGTTGGAAACGAGACAATTTTCAAGGTCCCTTCCAACCCATACCAATCTATGAATTTATGACTAGGGTGACTGGAAAATCTCAGCAGTTTGAGACACAGTAGTGTTTTCCCTACAAATAACTTTACTAGAGAATACACATGAACCTTAAATTTGAAATTCACTTCTTTTCTTCAACCTGCTGTACCTAGCTTAGCAATACCAGTATGACACAGTGCTGGGTAGATTGAGAGTCTACAGCAGAGGAGTGGTTTAACCACAATGTCCAACTGCTCTGCCTCAGCACGGTAGCTCACCTCCCCTATCCCAGCCTAAAGGAATCAAGGAAAATGGTTTTGAAATGGGAGACCACCCACCGGAACCACCTGAAATATCTCTGTTTGGCTTCTATGTACACACTCTGAATTACAAAACAAACTGCAGGTTGTCACTTGATGATTTTTCATCTAAAAGAAGCAAAAGCAGATGCAAGCCAGGGAACAAGCAGCAGTCCTCCAACCTTACAGGTGTAGAGAGCCAGGTCAGGGAAAACAAACAAATGCCTAAATCCAAGCTGGTGGCAGGAGCCCTGGGGCAAGGATGCAGCATGTGTGACTCAGAAATATGTGATCTTTCCCAAAGCCAGGAAAGGGGAGAGGTGTTCTGAGCACTAGACCAGCTGTTTCCCTCAAGACCGCTTCAGAAAAACCATAACCCCAGCAGACTGATGTGCCTGAGCTCTCGGTCACAGCACAAACAACAGAGATATTCCATCTTGGCAAGGGTGGTTCTAGCACATAGGGGTAAAATGATCTAAGAACATAAAGCAACAAGGTCTGTGGACAGAGCAGAATATATTTTATTAGACTCACTAACATTTAGAAATAAAAAAAACCAGACCAGCTTTCAGCATGCAAGTTTGTCCTCAGGTGTGACATGGAAGTGTGTTACCCCAGGGGACAGCCATGACCCATGGGGAGCACAAGGAATCTGAGAAAATAACAGGATACCAAAATTCAGTGGATTATTCATGCATATTTGAGATATTAAGCACTAGGATGGCTGTTGGCTCGCACAGGGTTTGGCCAGGGCAAGAGGGCAGCCAGCTGCCTGCCAGGGGCTCTCCAGGAGCCAGTGGGAATCAGCCACACTGCGATGGGCAGAGCAGAGCCTTCCACAGCTGAGCAGGCTGGGACGGAACCCGTGTGCCTGGGACAGCAGCAGCTGAGGATCCAGCCAGGTTTCCAGGCTCCGAGGGATTTCCCAACAGCGCGTCGATCGCGGCACACAACTGCGCTCACAGCCCTGATGGAAGTCCTGTTTATGAGCAAAGCTGCCTGGCTCGGTGAGGCTGCAAGGCCAGCGCCTCCCTTGTGTTAGGGCCGAGCTGGGAGCCTGTAAGCACTTACTGCTGCAAAGTGCACAGCAATGGGGCCCTTTGGGGGTTTTAGGATTCTGAAAAAAAGGGTTTACAAGAGATAATGTTATTTTTTCCAGCTGTTCACAGAACTTTCCACATCTCTACAGAACAACTTTTTTCAAAGAGTATGAAAGCCCTTATAGTGAGCCTCAAGCGTACTGAGGGAAATAAATGCTCTCTTCCCGCTGAGATAAAGGTCCGGTGGCACATGAAGAAAGGCCTGTGCTCCCTTGGAGAAATGACAAAACCCAGTGCATTAGTATTGTTCTGGTTGAGCAGAGGCCACTGCAGCTGCCCTGCTTCATTCTGTATTCTCTTTCTTGTCATCTACACAAAGCGAAAGATGATGAAAGCATAGCCCAGACCTGCTCTCACAGCCAGAAGACAAACAAGAGTATGGAAGGAGAGCTTGCACCTGATTTTGAATGTCTGTTTGCTGAGAAAGAGATCTGCACATGAAAGTTGGAAAAGACTTGGTCTGGCAGCAGTAGACCTAAGTACGTAGCTTTGGATGAGGGGATGAAACTAATTAGAAAAGGAAGTGAGGAAAGAGCAAGTGGTAGGATTGAACACATGGAAACTGGAATTTTTGCCATTGACATTGAACAGCTTCAGATCCAGTACTGAATGTTGTTTTCTACCCGTCTGCAGTAAGAAACATCTCACAATTAGAAAATTATGATACAGTCAGAAGTTATATCTAAGTTTCAAGGAAATGCAGGAATATGGATATTATTTACTCATGAGGGGTTATCGTAAAAGAAGGAAAAAAGCTATGCTTGAGTGAAAGATGAACTCTTGAGCTACAAGACATTATCCAACATCTTATCTTCACAACAGGTTTTCTGCTGTAATGAAATCCCAAGAGCTGATGAAAAGGGAAGGCAGGCTGCCAAAATGAGTGAGGTACTGTCATTGCAGAGTGGCCCGAGTTCCCAGTGCTCGAGCTCACTTGCAAAGCTTGATGCCTCAGGTAGGAGTTATAGCTGATGGCTGGTTTTCACTTACATATGAAGATCAAAAATCATCTTTCTCTGGTCAGATAACAGGAAGCCAGTTTACTATTTTTAAAAATTATGTATCTGGTGTTAACCAGACTGAAAATAGAACCAATTTCCTTTAAGTCACAGGGCCTTCATGGGAAACCAAAAGACATTAAATGATCTCATGGTCTATCTTTTATCCTTCAGCTCTCCTAGGATGCTATCAGCTGTGATGCTTGGTGTCACATCCTCCTCCAGAGGCTAAAACTGCCTCAGACTCAGCTCAGGAAGAAAAGCAAGCGTCTGAGATGCTGCCACAGATGTAACCATCCTTCCGCTTCATGAAAAACCATGGGGAGATTAGAGCACAGGTTTCTCTGCAGCCTGGCAGCTTGGCAGTCAGCACCCTGGCCAGCTAAGGCTCATCTTCAGGACTTTGTGTTCTTCTGACCACGGAGCACTGACACCGTGCCATTGGTACCTGGTAGTTTGCCATTGCTGCACAAAGTGATTGCCCTGGAGAAAGACTGAGGAATTGGATATGTTGCTTTAGCGTGTTGCCAAAGTGCAGCTAAAGAGAGGAAATGGTAGGTCTCTCTGCAGATCTCAAAGAAGGAGAGGAGACACTTCTCCCAGAATGACAAGGAAGTTTTCCCATCACAGCCAACATGATAGAGCTGAGAGGTGTACTTGGGGGAAGGGCAGCTGCACCAAGCTTCAGCCGCCCTCCAGCTCTGGTTTTGGCTCTTCTCCGCTCTTAGGCTCAATGAAATTTATCACAATTTCCTTGTGGTCTCAACCCACAGTCACAACATGGCTGGAGTGACTTTCACAGATGGACACCCTACATGTGACTGCTCCTGCCATTTTTCGCTTCACATCCAGAGCAGATCTCTGCCACACAAATTTGCCCTCTTGTTTCAGCTACACTCAACCCTATCCATTCCTGTTTGGAAAGCAACAGACTGAGTTTGAATTTGAAGGGGAAGCTCTGTCACAAATCAGGGTTTCCTTCATATTTAGACACAATACCTACCCATGCATGAAAACTGGAAAGGTAATTAGAGAAAATGGAAGAATTCAAAAGCAGGTTTTCATATTACCCTTCATACCACAGATCTCTATCCTCACCTAGTAACCTAACCCGGTGCTATAAACTATCTGCAGAACGGTTCAGCTCATATAACCCTGGCAAACCCTGCCTTGCCCCACATGGCTCTGGGTGCTCGGTGCTGTCCTGCAAGGAGGGGCAGAACGTGATACCAAACCCATGGGGCAGTCCAGTATCCTGTGCACTTTTCTAATTGATGCCAGAGATTGGCTGATGGTTTGACATTTATATGTGCTACATCTTCCAGATCATTTTCCTTGCAGCGTCATGAGGGCTGTTTCCATTTAAAGCATGTCTGGCTTTGCTATTGTTTAACCCAATCCTCTGTACTATTACATTTTTCCACAGTAAATCACATAGGACCATTTTTACTGAAACACAGAGAAACTCCTGCTTTTTTACCTCAAATGCTGGCTATAATCTTATACACAGAGGATTTGCTTTGTGAAGGCAACAGTAACAGCCAGAAAGTTTTCTGTAGAAGTACCTGAGGCACCATCAAGGAGCAGGGACCACAAATCCTCCTAGGGATGATGAAGTAGGATGACAGCAACACCAAGGCTTCATCTGGCTCAATGTAAAACCTGTATCTCTTGCATCATTTCTACAATGGAACTTCATCATCATTGCAAATAATTGCAACCACGTTTGCCATAGGCATCCCCTTGGTTTTTTTTTTCTACTCCTTTTTGTTTCAGAGTCTACAGAAACAGATTCATGGGTGTGACAGGTGATTACAAGGAGCTGCAAAAAAATAAAATTCACCAAAATTCATCTGTTCATAATTCAGATCAAACAGCATTAGCCAAACAAAGGGGGATGATAATTATTAAACAAACTGTATAAGTATTTTTAGAGTGTAAAAATTACAATATTTGATTTAAGATGAAAATAACACATCTAGTATTTCCAAAATAAAATTTTCCTTTTCATTACATTTCACTGGGAAGAAAAAGAGCACCCAGATTTGGGTGGTTTGCTTTTTTCCCCCTCCTTGGCAGCTGAAACCTAGTTCAGTCCAAAATTTCATTACTCAGGACTTGCATATTCCTTTCCCACAATTCATATTGTCTGCATAAGTAGTTTCCAATGGACATAATTTCTAAGGAAGACATAGGTTTGTCATTACATAAACCTCAACAAATACATAAGACAACAAGAAGTGACCATATCAAATCTGTTTTACTAATCAGCTTTATCAGAGTGTGGAAAAAAGTGAAGAAAAATTAAGAAAGGGAGAACTGACAAAGTTTACTTATGTATTTCCTTATGTGAATTATGACTTCTTAACTTGATGTTTTCTAGGTAAGACAATATGAGCTGTGACCCCATTTATCTTTATCATTATCTGATATTTGCAACCTCATGGACACCTCTGCAGAAGACAGCCTTCCAGAGGTACTGCAGGCCACATGGGTCCCTTCCAAAAGGCCACTGACTGCTTTCGTCTTCCCACTTATGGGTTTGCCAAACAGAGGATCAGGTCTTTAGGGGCTGCAGAGAAAGCTGTGAAAAAGAAAGGGGAAAAAAAGGGGTATTTTAGGAAGCAGAAGCTATAGAGAATTACTATGCCTCATTAGCAATCAACACCTTTTCCTGACCACATCATCTCTACTTGCAAAAGAGAGACAAGAGGATTGTAACAAGCATGGAGGAGGATATAATCTTTATCGGAAATGCTAACTGCTGTCATGGAGCTCTCTGAGGACCTGGTAGTTCCCTCTCACCATACAGCTGATCTACAAAGCCATGCCATGGACCACCTCCCTTGGGCAGCTAGGTAGAAATCCTGTTCCATTAAAACATCACAAACATTTCATATTAGAATGAAAACTGGACCAATATTCTTGAGAGAAAAAGTCACAATACTGCAGTCAGAACCTTTGTTTAAAGTAATGACCAAAACAGCAATGGGCTGAGGTTTAAATCTTGTTTCTACCTCATTCAGAAAAGGATCTGAAAACCAGACCTCCAGCACCTCAAGGGAACACAGTGAGACATATGCATACCAAGCTCCAGGCTTTGCAGGGAAACCCTGGAGTGCAGACAAGAAACCCCAGTGCAAGTACTGCTGTTGAGTGATCCACCTTTCAGGGTGCCAAGGTTACAGGGCATGATATAGGAATGGTACAGACATTCTCCTGTTTAACCTCTGTGAAGCTGAAGAGCTTCAAGCAATTACTCTTTGTGTGAGCTAAAACAGACTTTGCACACTTCTTCTTTTTTCCAAGAAAAATATTTCACTGAAATAACCTGTTTATGAGCTCCAGCTGCCAGAGAGAGAAGCCCAACCTCTTGCCTGCAGTGGTAAGTCAGTCAGAGGGTTGCAGTGCAGACCACAGGGTGTGTGGGTCTGAACTCCTGTCTTTGAACACCTGGCATACATGGGTGGAAGTGCTGCTACAAAGGGAACATGCAGCTCCAACCTGCAGTCGGATACCTCTTTCTCTTGCATTCCTATATATTGAGGCTTCAGTTTTCAGACCTACCCTACAGTCTTTCCCCAGAGGAAAAACTGACCTTGTGACTCTCAGTCCCGCTCAGGGAGCCTGGAAGCTGCCCAGGAGATGCACTTTGGCTTCCAAATCTGCCAGCCTCCCCTGAAGCAGAGTGCTGTGTTTAACCTGTGAGGCTGCAGGCAGATGAAGACGTCTGGAAATTTCTGCTTTATCTGGAGAGAAATAAACTGGAAGATATTAACAGTATTAAACTTAGCAGTAACTCAGATTTGGATAACAGACAACACAAGCTTATGATGAAAAAATTGATCAGACCACTGCAGCTGCTTGATCAACAGGACCGCAATCTTAGTGGAACATAGCAGATATAAAATGAAAGTACATTCTAAATTTGACCTTAGTACTTGGAGGCAAACAGGGCACCTGTTTTGTCTCACTAAATGCCTTCAGCAATCATTTTGCAGCAAATGGAAGCAGCAATCCCCAAAGAAGAAAAGTGGCGCAGGAAAATTAGGTAATTTTCTTCAAGACTTTAGATGCACTCCCTTCAAATGCATGATGTGATGAAACAGTAATTGCATCAGCTGTACACAGTCCCTCTCTATGGGGTCCTGTGGGCTGGAGCTGATTCTGTGTAACTGGTGAATCAACTAAGCAGTTCTTTCCTGCATCAGCTTTTCTGTAAATTCTCCTCAGGGAGGAGCTTGGGGCTGCAAATAAACAGTTCAGCTAGTACTGATGAAGAAGAGGTGGAAATGACATGCCACAGCTGTCAACTAATCCTGTTCTATTATGGGATTCTTTCTTTCAGGTTTGGCAGCCCACACTAATCCCATCACTTCTCTGGGAAGTGCACTTTGAGCAGAGCATGGCAACCTGCTGAGCAACATCCACAGCAGGGACAGCACACAGCTCCTCTGTGTTCAGCTCTGCATACAGCAGAGAAAAGCCACGTGGCTTCTGCCAGACCTGTGAGAACAGAGGTCCCTACTGTGTTGCATGAAATATTTTTGGGAACTGTGTTGTTGTCCCCTATTGATCACATTAAATGAGCAATCGCAGGCAGTGGGGATGACCCAGGGCAGTGCCAGAGGAACAAAAGGGCAGCTGGAAGTGGAATCTTATTCTTTGGAAGGAGCCAGCTGGTGGAGCCCTTGGGAAGCTTCCCACCATTTGGCTAAGTTTCTAACTATCTGGTTAAAAATCTGGTTTGTTAGGGCAAATTTGGTTCTTCCTTTTGATCTTCTTGATGGCAAAAAGCCACAAAGGGAGGAAGCTTTCAAGTAGAGCTGTGTAAGACCTCTCTCTCTCCCATCAGGCTGCAGCATGCTGCTCAAGTTACCATTTCTTGAACAAGTGGTTCTTCAGCATCATCTGTTTTCCAGTCATCTGAATATTCTGGAATCAATAAAATCAAAGCATCCTAGTATATATTTTACTGCAATACTCAGTGTTCAGCCGGAGGAAGGTTGAGGAGTTTCTTGAAATGTTTTAAAACAATTAAAATATCTTATCAGAAAAATGTTAAACTATTCTACTATTCTTCTCCTTTATGAAGTTCCAGGAAAATCAACCTGATTTCATAGAACTTTTAAAGTTTTAATGGGAATGGTTGAAATTTCTTTCTCCAGCTGGATGTTTCTATGGCCTACAAAAAATGTCTGAAATTCTTTGTCATAACACTCCAGAGTAATTGCACTAAGCTTGGAAGCTGGATGCATCATATTTCAGATGCTTATTTAATGTATTGGACATAGCCCTTCATAACTTCTTAGAATTTAATTATAGTACACACATAAGAGAAGCAGCTCAAAAAAATGTTATTTGAAACAGCAATTGCTGCTGCAGCTGAAGCACAAAGTCGTCTTTGAGTATTAAGAGTTAGCCAATCCAGTCTGTGTTTCCATATGCCCAAACCACTTGATGTCACCTGGAATTTTTTATTTCTCTCCGATACCCACCCATGCACCCTTTCTTCTCTTTTGCAGGCTACATCTCGCACATCTACTTCTTTACTAAGAAAAACCACCAAAGCCACGTTCTTAGCAACGCTATTCTTAGATTTTTGTTTCCCCTGTAAGAATCGCACAGTTCGTGTCACCATGCAACAGACTTAGAGAAACTTATTTGCCCAACCTAACTGCAGCTTGAGCCAAGTTCTCAACAAGTTGCATTTGATAGCTACCTTTGTTTGGACAAGCTACATGCTGCAAAGTCTAGTGTCACGTTCGTCAACAGACACAGAAAAATGAGAGTCAACGGGGAGCAGTGACATTCAGGGCTCATGACAAAGCCACATGAGAAGTGGTGAGATTCCAAACATTCATCCAATGTCAGAGTGCAGCCACAAATAATTGCAGAAAAGCTCCTTCCCAGAATACAAGCTTCTTACATTTTTCTTTCATTCTGCACCACCACCCTTGAAAATGAGCCAAGACATCTATTGTCGTGGAAGGCAAATCTGTACAACTTGACATACCAAGAAAAGTCTGAAGCCAGGTTGTCCTCTCTTTCAGTTTGCTCAGTGAAAAACGCTTTGAAACATTTGTGTTGCAGACTCATAGAAGGATAAAGCTGAAAAGAATATGAAGAGCTATGAACTTCTTACCACTGCTCTAAGGCAGAATCAGCTGGTCCAGATTCACTTCTGGGATACATGTCTCCCTGTGGTTCTTGAAAACTGGCATCCTATTCCTGCAGTTCACAATCACTACCATCAGAAAGCACTTCCTATTTTCAAACTAGAAACTTATTCACTGATATTTGCAAACTGCCATTCCTTTTCTCCACAGCAGTTCTGCAGCAGCAAAACTTTCCTTTCTTCTGTCCTCTTTCTCGCATTCTTTGGGCTGGAAAGCCCTCAGTCTTTCACCATCAAGCATTATTTGCTGTATTCTGTACTGCTCTTTCGTGGACTTTTTCCAGTTGGTGCCCAAATTCTCTGCTGTTGACACAGCTCTTGATCTGCTTTGATGACAGGCTCAGTGCATCCTCCTAGAGCTCACACTGCTATCCTTACTGGCACTTTTTCCACATCCCTCTGCAACTGGAGGATAATGTTGCCTCATGTTCACTTTTGAAACTAACTACATGCCCCAGAACACCTTTCCTCCAAACTGCTACCCATTTAGCACCTGTGCCCATTGATCTCATCACTTCTGAGAAAGCAGAGCTTTGGACTGTCTTCATTAACACACTCTTTTATCCGTCCACGTCTTTAATTCACTGAGATCCTTCACAATTCAAAACCCTTCTGAGATAAGACGACAGTACTCGAACCTCAGTGTTATCTGCAAATTTAATAAACTCTCTACTTCATTAAAATGTTGAGTAGTGATGGACAAAACCCAAACTCCGACATACCTCTCACAACCATCTTTTGTTTTGATTTATCAGTTCTCAGCCTCCCTGTTGAACAGGACAGTTTTCTTGATAATGAATTCATGTACACTTCCCCTCTGATTATAAAAACACAGTCCAGTCTTTCATATCTACTTATGGTGGGGTAGAAATAAAGATGTCACTAATGAGGGGTTGAGATTTTCTCAAACATAAGCCATCAGGCCTAATATGACATAACTGCAAAAACTTTTGCCCAAGGAGATACCAACCCAAATGAAGAAACCTCCCATTAAAATGTATTTGTAGCCACTACTTGCACTTTCTTTCAGGGTTTTAGCACATTTCATCCTTAATTATTCTATGGACACAAGAACTAAGGTTCTCACACAGTTCTTCCTCACAGGAAAGGACAGAGCCAAAAACCAAGCAAGGGGAAAGTAAAATGCCAAGAAGAGTTAAGATATCCCCTAACCACTGTAACAAAGTCTAGAGAATAGTCTTTAGGCAAAACAGCTCCTGTTGTCTAATATTTGCATTGTAAGTAGAATTTCTGGTTCAGTATGGGCTTTTGCATTGTGCCAGGTGTTTAAGACCTGTCTCTCTTACAACTGTTCCTCCCTAATTTAGCATTAAAAGAGCTTCTTCACATAGCTCGTTCCCTGAAGCACTAAACACAATTAAAAACATTAAAAATATGAATGCACATTTCTAGGTTAATCTTCTGATATTGCTCCATTGATTGGCTTATCTTTAGCTTTTCCTCATATATTCTCTTTGTTTGTGTAAAATCTGACAGTAATTAGTTATTTGAGGTTGTCTTGAAGATCAATGCTTCTGCAATAGTAATTGAAACGCTTCATGAACATCCCCTTGGACTGAATATTATACAAAACCTAAGGCTACAAACATGTGATGTTTCTATGATTAATTTCCTTTTTGTGACAGCAGATCCTTTGATGTCCCTTGGCCAAGGCTTCTGCTCAATAACAGGTTACAGTGCTAGCCAGGCTGGCTCCTGAACGCCGCACAGGTGCCCCAAGCAACTGCTCCCCTGGCCACCAGGCAACCCAGATAAGCTGCTCCAGCAAACTTAGTGCCCACCCATCGTGTGGCCACAGGTAAACTTCAGTGCTCCGAGAGCTGATTTGCCCATTCTTACTGTCAGCACTGCAGTGTTCACACATTTCCCACAGTTAGGACCAGGCCAACAGATGAGGGAGTCAGTCTGTCCTTCCCATTTACTGACACACCACTGATCTTAGTTCCAAAGGCTTTACAGTCTACTTTGAAGAAAGGCATGAAAGAGCATAAACAAACAGGGGAAGGACAAATGGAGATCAAAGGCATCCAGGGTAATGAAGATAAGATCGAGTAATGATGCATATCTGCCCTTGCTCAATTTAATGGTTTTAAATCATCTTAAAAACCTGCTGACCTTCCAACAGATACAGGTATAATCACACTGTGTATGGTTTTATTTTCCTATTTTTAATCAGATTTTTCTTTTTCCTCAGAGGTGTCCCAGCAGAAGTAATTCTGACTGTAAAGTACCTGTAAAAGGCCAAAGCTTTTGACCTAGTTCAGAAACATAAGTCTGAAAACAGCACAGAGAAATTCAAGGGAGGTGTGAAGAAATGAGACATTTACGGTGCCAGCCCAAGGAAAGAAGGGAACAAAGTCACAGAGATCAGATTAGGAGCCGGTGGTCTAAGATATTTGGAGATCTGGGGATACAAACCCAATCCCATTTTGATGAAAAAGCAGCTCTTGTGTCAGGGCTTCCTAGCTGCAGGATGGCAGAATTGTCCTTTTTTTTATTACCAGGGATATATACAGAGAAACCAGACATATTAAAGAAAGTAATGTCTTTGAATATTGCATCTGACAGCACAGTACAAGAGTAAGGAGCCCAGGGAAGAGGGCTAGCACCATGAATTTGCAAGCCCAGTGCTGCATGGAGCCCACAGAGCTGTGCAGAGCTCTAATGAATAACAAGCTAGAGACAGGGAAAGCTAGGAACTTAGAAAACCCATATGGTTATCCTGTCTTCTGTGACCCACTATTTAATAAAATTAAGATTTAGCCTTTTCTACAGTTTCATGTAGACAACTCACACCATCTAATATAGATTCGGATCAACAGAGCGCGACTATCCTGTCTTGCTGTGAAATCATATTATTCCAAATACTTGACTTCATTACTATGGCAGACAGATCACCACTGTTACAGTACCTTTTTATGTATGATACACAAACCATGGCTTCCCTGTTCCCTTTACTATCCTTTTTTATTTTCTCCATCAGGCACAGAGTAACAAGAAACCCTGCTGTTGCAATTTACTCTGCTCAGTATGCTATTTTGCTTAAATATTTTTCTTTCATATGGCATCCCAAGAAATACATAAATATGAGAATATTACTATGGTTGAAAAATCAAGCTAGTTAGGTAATGTCAAATTGGCAGACATTCAGCATTCTTCAATTACCCCCCTTGTACATATGCATTCTGGCATAGCCTTTAATTAACGTGATCTTACCTTTTTTTTCTAGTGCAAACATGTCATTAAGTACCCAAAGTGAGTGAGGACCCAGTTCACAGCATTCTACCTTCTCCATAATGATTAACAGGCTTATTTTCTATAATCCCCAAAACCCCGCTCTGAAGACAGACTAATTAATTTCTCCCTGTTTTCTCCCATGCCACTACAATACACAAGTGCTTCAGAAACAACATGTTCATTTTCAAGGCAGCCTGGAGAGACAGGCAAGGGGTAAGGAGGTGTGGGAAGTAATAATTTTCATTTTACAAGAAGCAAGCCAAAACTGTGATCCTCAGTGGGGGCCCAGAGACAGTTCCTCCAATCCCATCCCAGACTGGAGAAGCATAAACCACCATGCCCAAGCTGGAGCACAGTGCTGGGCTCCATGGGGGCAGCACACACTTTGGCTGGCAGCAGAGGCACCAGCAAGGGCTGGTGCCAAGTCCCAGGGCATTTGGCCCCACTGAGCCACCCCAAGGGATGAAGAAAGCATGGGTCACCCCAGGAGAGGGTGTCCACCAGGATTTATGTGCACAGGATTTTTGCTCAAAAACGGCCAGGTGTTTTGGCTGAAGTGTTCCAGCAAAATCAGCTTGACTCAGCGATCTGGTGAGGAAGTGCTCAACTCAGGGTCTCACACTTTGTCAGAATTTGACAATCAGAAACACCTGATAACCATAACAATAAGCTCTAACCCCGTTAATGAGAAAACAAGTAGCAGGTCTGGCCAAATCAAAAACTGAGATTGATTTTGACACTCTGACAACACAGTTTTAATTGCTGTTTATAGCACATCACTTTTGTGTACCCACATAATCCATTAGCAGAGCTGTCAGCAGCTAAAATACAGCCACATTCGCATGCCAGCTCGAGGAGATGGACTGGGTGGTCATGCCTGCCCTGGGCTGCAGATGGGCTGGTACTGCTCTGGCCACGGTCACCTCTACTGAGGGCCACCTCTGCTTTGATTAAAGTCAGGGCCATGGCCACCAGGGTCACTTTAACATACACAATCACAGAATGGGTCAGGTTGGAAGAGATCATACCTGGTCCAAGCTCCCTGCTCAAGCAGGGTAATCCCAGAGCACATGGCACAGGATTGTGTCCCGGCAGTTCTTGAATATTTCTGGTGAGGGAGACTCCACACTCTGGGCAATCTGTTCCAGTGCCTGGTCACCTGCACAGTAAAGAAGTTCTTCCTCATGCTCAGGTGGAACTTTCTGTTCCATTTCTGTCCCTTGCCTCCTGTCCTACTGCTCAGCACCACCGAGACAAGCCTGGTCCATCCTCTTGGCAATTTCCCTTCACATATTTTTATACATTGATGAGGTCCCCTCTCAGTTCTATTGCCTCGAGGCTGAGCAGGCCCAGCTCCATTAGCCTTTCCTCATAAGAGAGGAAAGGTAACAGGAACGGTAAATGGTTATCCCAGCTCCAGAGCCCTCATAATATTTGTTGCCCTCCGCTGGACCTGGTCCAGGAGCTCCATGTCTCTCTTGTCCTGAGGAGCCCAGAACTGGACACAGCACTGCAGGTGCCCATTTCTCCAGCCTGTCAAGGTCCTTCTGAAGGGCTGCATAGCCCTGGGGGTACCAGCCACTCGTCCCAGCTTTGTGTCTTTGGTGAACTTGCTGAGGAGGCATCCGCCCCTTCATCCAAGTTATGGATGAAAAAGTTAAGTAATAGAGCACTGAGCCCTGGGGACACCACCAGTTACAGGCCTCCAGCTAGACCCTATGGCACTGATTTTGAGCCTATGGGATCTGCTGTTCAGTCAGGTCTCAATCCACCTCACTGTCCACTCATCCAGCCCACATCCCTGAGCTGGTCTATGAGGATGTTGTGAGGGAGACTATCAAAGCCTTGGCTGAAGTCAAGTAGACAGTAGCCACTGCTGTCCCTTCATCCATCCAGGTAGTTGTTTCATCATAGAAGGCAATCGCTGGTCAAATATAACTCACCTTTAGCGAATCTGTGCATATGTATCCATACACTCTGAAAAACCTTGTTGCAAGGATACATACAGTTCAGGGCCACATCAGCACCAGAGGCTTTTGATGAAGCAACCAGTCTGTAGGAGTTCAAAGGCCTCCACTTTAATCATGACAGGTGAGTACAGCAGTGCACTCACTTGTCCAGTCAGTGGGGAAGTGCAGCTGTGCAGATGAAAGACACTGGGAATAATGCTCTTCCAGCCATCACATGTTTAAGGGTCACAGCCTGTCACAACGAGGCTCCCTTGGCATGGTGTCATTACGGAACAGCAGCAACAGTCAGAGACCTGACTGTTCGAACCAGAGCACAATTTATTTTCTGAACCACTGACACGAGAATTTTACTCAGCTACCATGACTAGAACAGACATGGCCAGGTCTGAAACACAACAGCTAAAAAAGATTTTTTAAAAACACACATGCAGAAAGCTGGTAGATCAAGAAAAGTGGTCACCAGAGTCAGCTATCCATGTCAGATCTGTGTCATACATCAGGTGCTGCAGGTGAAGCCCTCCCTGCTGAATCTGAGAGGTCTTGCAGTGAACCACATGGAAAACTTGCATCAAATGACATTAATTCACCGCTACAGCATGCATGCCCTCACAGTGCTGCACCAGCACTGCCATGTTTCGCTCTGATAGCCAAAGACTAGAAAGCCTCTGCAACAAACCTTCATGCGCCCATCCCTCAGAAACATCCACGGTCACCTTCTTTAACTTAGTAGCAGTCACCCCTCTTTTTCAGTCCCTCACCAGGCAAAGAAGGTGCCTTGAAGACACGGTACATTTATTCTCAGAGAGAGGACAGCATAGCCTTCAGACAATGCTCCTCCTTTCTTCCTGAAGCAGCAGTGAAGCAGCGTTACATCCGTATCAATGCCAGCGGAAAATCAGAAAATCCTCAAAGTTAAAAATGTGCTTGTAAGGCTGGATTGAAAAATAAGATTAGATGATTTTCTGAGTCAAATCCAGGCACAATTCCTCCAGTTCACCCCTTTTTGCCTAACACTCATCACAGTGGCAAATGGACAAAAGTTTTCATTACATCCTTGGTAACAATGTGAAATTTAACACATCCTTAATTACAGTGGCAACCCCACAATATTTAAAGAAGAATGCAAAATCCTAATCTCTGCAGGACCGTACTAGCTCATGGCAAACAGCCCTGGGAATAAGACACAACACCCTGTGAGACAGAGGTAAGACAAACTGTTCCACATTACAGCAAATACCAGCATATTTTAATCTTCCTCTAAAACCAGCCAAATGAGTGGCATTCATTTGGAGGAATTAATGTAAATAATTATATACAAACACCAAGCCAATCCATTTGCACATCTTACCCCATTTTGCTAGCTAGCAGGTGACTGCTTGTGACTCTTAGCAACCACAGGTTCTTGCTGAGCAAAAACAATGATTTTTCTGAATATTCTCATGATATGCAATCATTTTAAACCTAAAGATGAAGCAGAGCCTTTCTTTAGTGAGATCCTTCTGCCAAACTCCCTGAACACATGTGCTTTCAAAGCAGGCTGGGACAAAATATTTTATATATATTGATCAAGTGACACCAAGAGGCTCAGTAAAATCTTCTAGCTCTGTTTTTATGAGCTGAGAATAAAGAAAGTTATGCTTTGGAGGAAAGGAGAGTAGCAAACCATGGCTACCAATATTCAAATGACAAAAATGTCTGAGAGAATTCCAGATGTCAGCCATGTGTTATTGTTTAATAGTTCAGCTCTGAGTCACAAGCACAAAAACCTGTTATGAAACACATGCCTGCCTGCATGTGTGTGTGTGCACACAACAGTGTGGGCTAAAAAAGGAAAAGTCGTAATTTGGAGGGCATTAATAGCACAGGAGAAAAGCAGTTAATCTAAGGTGGGAGGAAATCAGCACAGTTTTTCCTATGCCATGGACCAAGGGTGTGATGATTTATAGTTTCAACATTTACAAACTGAAGTTTTAACTGAAGAGAGATTAAACACCCACTCGACAAGCATGTGTAATCCTTTCAAATCCTAAAAGTCCAATCACACCCTGTGTCTTGAATAATCACTAGGCTAAATCACCCACACCCCTGACATGTGAAACTCATGAAAGTTCAAGCAATTTGTAGCCCAGATCTTTCAAGTATTAGCATTTATACTGTGATTTATTAGGTCCTTTCAGCATTTTTTTTCTTCTCACATAAAAGGAATAAATATCTGTGGCACCACTGTTTGCAAGAGATACCACATGCCTCATCTTCTTTCTGGTGAAGAAATGCAGACAATAATTTACTGCTCTGTGAGCAGTTGGTGTCCATGGGCAGGCACTCCTCTCTGGTTGATTGCAGCTCTCCCTGGCTCTGGATAGTGGGTCAGAAAGCAAGATGTTCCCTCTCTGCTGTCCTCAGCTTGGCTACCTCACCAAAGCAGGGACCTGCATGCAAGCAGAACAATGTACTTCAGCCCACTAATTTTTCCCTCCTGGAACCAACACTGCCGGTGCCATGCTCCCACACGCTGCCATCAGCCTGTTCCCTCCCTCCTTGTCTCTCTCCATCTTGGTGAATCTTCCAGGGGCACAGCAAGTCAGGACTTTGGGATCTAGACCAGTTGATCTTGGGGAATTTGCACAGCAGTGAAAATTTGCACAGCATCAGGAGCTACAGGCGGTTTGTCATCCCCAAGAATTACACCCCAGACATCCACAGGCAATTGCATACTGCACTGAAGTTTCCGTGGCGGATTGCAAATGCTGTTTGTATTTGGCCGTGCTCCTGAGACACCTGTGCACCCACACAGCCTGAGCCAGGCAGGCCAGCGTGTCAAGGGCACACACGTGTGGGGGGCAGTAACTGTGTGCTAGACATGCACAGAGACACACACTTTTATGAAAATTATACTTTTAAAGCTATGTTTAAAGAACCCATATTAGAGGATTTTAATAACTCTGTGAAAGGACAAGCAGTATAGTGGCACTGAAGCTGCTCAAGCAAAATCACTTCAAAGCACTTAATGCTGGAGACTGGAGAGTGGGAAGAAGAGGAGCAAACGTCAGCTGAAGGACACACAGTAAGGCACTCCTTGGAAGTGGGGACGGCCTGCTCTCTGGGGCCACCCAGACACCTTATCAGCTGCTCCAGGGTGGCCACCAGAATAAAGAAATGGGAATTATTAGGATTCCGCCTCTGTTTAGGTCTTGAAAAGCAAGAAATGAATGGCGCTTGCTAAGTACCTGTGTGCCAAGACTGTACCAAAGGTTTTGGTCTGCCCCAGGAGCACCTGCAAAGAGGACAATCCTCTGCATGGGAGTTCACAAGAGCCTTTTATATTTCCCCCAAAACTCCCTCCACTGTAAAGCACAGGTTTGGGGCAGGAAAAGAAGGATATTAAACCACACTGGGAAAAAAGCCCAACCAACCATTGTCAAACACATATATGCTCCAGTCTTTGTGAATTAAGATTTCACACAGGAATTTGGACAGGTGCAGTGTTACCAGATCTGGCGATGGCAGCCCCCTGCCTGTATAGCTGACCCTTATTTATCTTGCTGTGGTTTCCACTCGGCTGGGACCCGCAGCAGTGAGGATTTCAGACCCCGTGTGCCTGACAAGCAGCAGCCGGCTGGCTCGCTGCCGTGGCGGGCCAGGGGAGCAGTCAGCCTCCAGCTCTGGGAACTTGCCTGGGAAGGAAACCTCTGCCCTCTGGCTCCCGGGTGGCCATGGACTCAGGGCAGGCACTCGCTGCCAGCAACACCTCATCACAGAGATAGCACTTATCTCCTGTGTGCCAACAGAGAACACCAGCTTCTCGCAGCAATGCCAGCACAGACCCAAACAGCTTGCAACACAAGCTGCGAGCAAGGGGTGCTCATGATACCCTTCTTTCAGGCGTTACAAACGAATATAATCCTGGCCCTAATTCTGACAGCTCCTATTGAAAATCCCCAGATAAATGCCTCTCCCTGAGCTGCTGCTGTTTATAGGGGCTGCAGTGTGAAACCATGCCCCTGAAACAAGGGCAGGAGGAGTTTGACTCTGTGAGCATGACTTGTTTAAAAGACAGGCATGCAATGAGGTTTTCAGACATATATCATAAAGTAACAGCTTTTGCATGAATTTTTGTCTGCGTGTGACTCAGTGGGAAATGGGGCTGGTGGGGGCACAGTGGAGAGGGAATGAGCAGGGGCTGCAGTGGGAGAAAATGGCACATAGGAACAGACATAATTAGATTTTAAAAAATTAATTTAAAAGGACAGAAATGTCACAGGAGAGGGTTGTCACAATTCAGCAAAGGCAGTCTGTTGCCCCACAAGGCTGAGGTTTGCAGACTGGGGCCACAGGCAAGGTCTGGTGGGTGTCAAAGAGCTACCCTGCACGTGCTCAGGACATGGGGCATTGGAAGTTTCCTTGGCCATGGCAAAACAGACCTGCCAGAAGGTGGGACTGGGTGCACACCCCACCAGCTGCCCCAGCGTGGGGCAAAGCTGCTCTGTATTGACCTACCTCCCCTGGGAGCAATTTTTGCAAGAGGTCTTTTCACAATGCAGCCTATCCAAACATCCATTGACCTCCAGCTGCTGCTTTGGGGATTTGCTTTCTTTTGGATGATGATTTTTCATAAAATTCTACCACTTCAGAAATACTGTCATGGAAAATAAAATAAAATAAAATAAAATAAAATAAAATAAAATATGCAGTAGCACACTTGTTCCCTGGAGGCTGCTGCCAAATCCATGTTAGAATAGCTCCATCTCCTGGAAATCAGTAGCAGCAGTGGAAGCAAACGTTGACCTGGAAGAAAAGCTGTAGGAAAATGTTGGCAACTTGCTCCTTGGCCATGTGTGCCAGCAGTGGCTTTGGTTCCCATTCACAGGGGTTTTCTTAGTCCTGCTCCTCCCAGAATTTCAGCCGGAGCTGTAGCTTTGAAAAAAAAGCAAAAAATATATATTTGGAAAGCCAGCACAACTGGCATATTTTACTGGATTTTTTGACATGTAACTGTAATATTTACATAATTTCTGTGTGATCATGCTCAGAGCTCAGGGGAAGTTTGGGGCTGTGTGGTGGCTTCAGCCTCTGTCACCCAGAGCTCCACTTCAGATCATCTCTCAGAGGGACTCCCTCTCCCCCCGTCACTCCCTGATTCCATTGATTAATTTACAGCTGCATCTGTACCTCAGCACTTTTTTCTCATTTGTGTCATCTCGTTTCCCTCTGTAGTTTCCTTCTGTATGTACCCCTGTGGGTATACTTGTAAAATGGAGGGAACATCTGTACTGCAGAGCTTAAACACGTTTCTGTCTTTAAGGACCTTCCAGTTTAGATAAGAAATTCATGAGGTTGCGCTTTAAAATAATAATTAGTCCCTCTTTCTTAATGTACTGTTTGATTTATTCTCTTGTTTATCCAGACTTTGAGTTTTACCCTCAGATAAAAAAGTTCACTTAAAACTTTCCTTTTAAAGTCCGTTTAATCTATATCCTGAAGGACAAGAAGTAAACTTCAGCATGAAGTATATGTCCCTTTGGTTTTACAGCGTTACCACCACTTAGAATTATCGAAGTGATGACAAAATCTTTATTTCCACTTGTGTATAAATCAGTCCATTTGTACAGTCCTATTGCCCACACCCAGCTTGTGTCACTTAATCAAGCCGGGTAAACCCTGTCCAGGGCAGTTTACTATCCACAAACAGCAGCACATTGAAAGACACTGCTGTTTCTATCATACCAACACAACATTTGAAACCTCCTCTTTGGTCATTAAAATGGAGTGCCAGTGCCCAGCCCCTAGTGTTTCTCTAAGATCCATTCTTCTGTGACCTGAGGAAAATATATGTCCCATGGCGCAGTGCAGACTGACAGAGACACACGTCTGCCCCAAGCAGTGCAGCTCAGATCACCACAGCAGCGTGACAAACTACAATCACACACCTTCTGGGAACATTTCTTTAAACATGGTTTTGTCCCCACAAGCTGGAGGTGACAGGTCTGACCAGAGAAGCAATGCAGCAGAGGGGATGGGGGCTGCAGAGCATGTTAGGTGGAGGAAAGTGCCAATTGTTCTCAGCTGTCGACAGCAAAATAAGCAACAAGTTAAAATAGAGCAAGGAAAATATAGCTACACAGGAGGAAAAAGCCTGTAATTGACAGCAAGTGTGAGGAAGCCACAGGCCCCAGCAACAGAGGAAGTGCTGATTATTGGCCAACACCATCCCCGAGAGACTTCATCGCATTGCCCATGGGAGGATGGAGCTCAGTCACTGCTCCCTTCCTTTTGGCTAGGGAGATTAGCCATCCCAGGCCTTCCCTGCTGTGAGTGTGATTGTTCAGCTGCTCCCAGCCCTGACCCCAGGAGAGCACAGAGAGCTGGAGTACAGTCACTTGAAAATTTCACTCCTTTCTTTCAAAGTCATGGCAAAAAAAGCCAAGAGAAGGCTTTGGCTTGCTTCTGGCAAGAAAGAAACCGTATTTTGGAGGGACGGCAATGCGCAAAGAACTAACCAAGACACGCTGCAGTGTGAAGCTTTGATTTGCTTTCTCTGATGGAAATAAGATCTGCCAAAGACTGAGTTGCAAGTGAAACTCTTTCAAAAAACAAATGACCAACCTGCAGACTGTTACCCCTGACAATACTGTAGGACATTCATCCAGAGATTTTTCATGGGGATGAAGAGCAAACCAGGACCTGACAAACTCAGCAAGTCTAAACATTTGGCAAATTCTTCTCCTTGCACATAACACTGGAAACAGGGAGTAGGTATTTTGTGTATATATATTAAAAAAAACATGAAACCTGACATTAGAGCACCCAGGATTTTGCGATTGAGTATCTCATGGGTGTCTGGCAGTTGGATGGATGATCATCAGGCAAAGACCATCAGTGCGAAAGATAAGAATTTGTTAGTATGAATGGGGCAGAAAGAGGAGGGAAACATGAGAATTAAATTGAAGTAATCAAAACTCTGCTAAGACATCACTTCACACTCCCAAAACATCTGGCTGAGCATGGCCTATGCTTTTTTTTGCCATACTGTAGCATTTTCAGATTTCTCCCATTATTCTCACCCACCCTGAGCAGAGGCACAGTGCTCCTGCATTTAAGCAGGTGGAGGAGGAGAGGTGGCTCTCACTGCCCACACAGTCTCACCAGAGGCCACTCTGTACCAAAGGGTCATGGAAACCCTCTCACAGACAGGATGAGGCTGGAACACTTTAAACACACCTTGGAGGCAGCTATGGCTCTTCACCAGCGTTTCTTCCTTGAAAGCAGCAGAGAGGTTTCTGTCTCCTCTTCCTGGAGCTCTACATACAACAATTCATGTTGCTTAGCAACCGGGCTTCCTTTTAAGATGCTCTTTTGTCATTTCAAAGCCTCCATGCCAGAAGTTCTTTAAATAGTCTGAACTCACACCAGCTTCCACTGTATGGCTCTTTTCCTTTATCTCTCTCTGGTTTCATTCCATTGCAAGGTTAATATCTGTGTCCAGCCAGACCAAATCCAACAAAAATGAAACTTCCAGTGACCAGTCCAGCCTCGCTGTGCAAAGACTAAGAATTTCCTTTTCCCCAAAGCCGCACCAAGTAACATCTAACAGAGACCAGTGAGGAAAAGGGAAGCTTATAAGGGTTTTAATACTGATTTTTTGGTTGCTACTCAAGTCAGAATTGTTGCAATTACTAGATTTCTCTATCGTTTGTTTAAAATCTAGGATTTAAGACTTGCACAGACCAGTTTGCCAGATTCAGTATTGTTTGGAGACAAGAATAATGGCTTGTTACTAATCACTGAAATCTGCATTTTATCTTGGCTTTGTAGTGCTTATACAGTACTATAAAGTGCTCACTCCCATGGGGACCAAGGACACTGAGTATTTTCTTGCTTAGCAAGGAACAGAGGCTGAATTTTTAAGGCAGAGAAAGATCTTATAACTGTTTCTCAGAGTAATGGGGAGCTCCAGCACTGAGATCCTCAAGGCATCTTTTGAATTTTTGAAAAATCACAAGCTGCTCAAGGAGGATAACGCAGCAGCAGTAGCTGTACAGAAACAGTGTCTGCAGGGAGAGCACAGGAGAGACTCCCCCTTTGAAGAAGAAGCATGCATGAACACAACACCAGTAATTAATCAGTTTCTAATTAATCTTGTCAGCAATTTCCTTCCTACTTAGTGCCTTTGTCCTGGCTATTTTAAGTCTTTATTTGGTAGGACTTCACACAGCTCCACATGCCCCAGCCATGGCCAGCTCAGCTTTCTGACTGGCAGCAGGGCTCAGGATGATGGCAGAGGGGCCAAGAAGCCCTCTGTCCCCTGGCCTCTAGCAAGCTGTAGTCGGCACCTGAAAGTTTGTTCATCCTGTCTGTTAAAAAAATAGCAGTGATGTCTCCTCTAAAGCCATGGGTTCCAGGGCATGGCACAGCAGTAGTGCCCCGGCTAAGTGCCTGCATCATCAATCCTTTTGAAAGCTACCACAAATAAAAGCCACCAGAGAGCAATCCATTCATGGAGAGGCAACCAGAGGAGCGCTCACTCAGTGTGTTTGGAATATTTCTATACACAGTGCTCACATCATGCCCCTCGCCACACTGTCCCTTCTTTTCCATCTAGGTCACTGCCTGTGCAAATGATTTTCTTAAGTAGTGGAAATTTTGGATCGAAGCTGTGGTGTGTCTTCAGCACTAACCTCAACCATCAGTGCCAGAGAGAGAAGCTGGTGGTTTGGTCAGCTGCCAAGGAGTGGTGGCAAACAGAGGAAGAGGAATCCCTGGGGCAGGCGCATGCTGCAGCTCGGTCCCTGGCTGCCCAAAAGATCTACCGGGCAAGCTGATGTCCAGTTGCGAGGGCACCACAGGTGCAGTCCTGCAGCCCTTGTCCCACTTGTGTCCCTACCAACCCCAAGGGCAGTGAAAGAGACAGAGTTCATGTGCCCAGAGTGTGGGCTGGACAGCACATATGACTGCTATCTCCTGTTCTTGTTTAGGATTTCAGAAAGATCAATTGCTGCAGCATGAAGCAAAGGAGTTTCACATAAAGTCTGGCATGTTTTACAGCAGCTGTTTCTTCCTGTCAGTGATTTATCCTCTTGCTTCATCACTTTGTTTCAGGGTTTTCCTTAGAGTGCAGCCTGAGCCTGCAGCACCTGCTGCACAGGCAGCAAAGTCCATGCAGGTTTTTCTGCTGGGAAATGCAGGTTTGAATTAGGGAAGGTTGTCCTGCTCCTCCCCAGCTGCCATGTTTCACCCTTTTGTGGTACCATGTGCCCACAGCAAGGGAGCAGTCACAGCCCAAATCCAGCACCTCTAAAGCAAATCCTAAATTCTTAGCATCCAGCATTCAATCATTTGGATTCCTGTCTCATTTGTGGTACCAAAGAAAACAACAAATTAGGAAAATCTTGAAATCCACGCTTGAAGGCAATAGCTGAAAACCCTTTTAATCCTTTGATACCTGGATTTACAAGTATTTTGGAAGCCTTGCTGTATTGAGTTGCCAATCCCCTACTCTCCAGAGCTATGGAAGGCCCAGAGATTGACATGATTTATCTTTAAAAAAAGACAGAATTAACATCTCATAGGGATTCTGAAGGTACTAAAATCTTTTTAACATATATATTTGTAATGTCTTAGATTGATTCTCACTTATTCCTACAGTCATGACACGTCTTTTCCAGGTTCATTCAACCTGCAGCATCCCTTGGGACCTGGGCTCTTTGGAGGTGTGGCACTCAGTGATCTGAATGGGAGCCGTCCTGACACAAGGACTAGGCTAGGCACAGGGTCAGCCAGCTGGATTTGCCTTCACACAGGATTTCCCTTCAACCCAACAGCCATCCTCCTACCCAGGTGGGAGGCTTGTACTGCCAAGGCAGTCACGGAGGGTCTGCAACCTGCCTGAGTTCATGGTGGGAATCCATTGCAAATCCCTCTGCCAACACCAAAATCCACTCCCACTAACTACTGCCATAAATTCTAAATTAATCTGATAGGTACACATAATGAACACAAAAATACCCCTAACCATCAGTCAGTTTTATTAAGCTCAACAATTATTTGAGGACATGGTCAAGAAGAAGAACTTCAGTCACCCAACACTAGTTTCATAATTAATTCTTCATTACCCCAAAATGTGCAGTTTTGGGCGCCTCAGTATAAGATGTTAAGCTACTATAGAGTGTCCAAAGGGGGAAAACAAAAATGGTGAAGGGTCTTGAAGGGAAGCCATGTGGGGAGCATCTGAGGTCACTTGGTCTGTTCAGCCTGCAGGAGACTGAGGGGACCTCAGTGCAGCTACAGCTTCCTTGTGAGGGGAAGAGGAGGAGCAGGCATTGATCTCTTGTCTCCGGTGATCAGTAACGACATGTGAATTGTCTGAACCTGTAACAGGGGAGGTTTAGGTTGGATATTTGGAAAAGGCTCCTCACCCAGAGGGTGGTTGGACACTGGAAGAGGCTCCGCAGGGAAGTGGTCACAGCACCAGCCTGACAGAGTTCAAGAAGTGTTTGGACAATGCTTTCAGGCACATGGTGAGACTCTTGGGGTGTCCCGTGCAGGGCCAAGAGTTAGGCTTTAAGATCCCTGTGCATCACTTTCCACTCAGGTTATTCTCTGATTCTATGAAATTGAGTTAGGCCCTAGAAGTCATTATTTGAATAATAAATATTCCCATTTTCTCAACAATCCCACTCTTTCCCACCCCCCTACACCCACCCCCCCTCAACCCACCAAAAGTAGCTAAAACCAAAAACATCTCTGGAGTTATTCCTGCTTTCTTATGTGACATACAAGTTCCATGACACATAATAATAAGCTTCACTGTACTGCAGAATGAGGCAAGATTAGACTTTGCCTGATGGTCCTCTTGATTCAGAGGACTTTTCTTACTAAACACCTTATTTATTTTAAATTTGAGGAGTTTTGTATGGGTGGTCTGAGGAAGTATCTGTGCCACCAAGGTTCACAGTTTGCAGAAAAATAAGATATGGGGTGCAAGTGTGAGTCCAAGCTGCTGCACGCCAGGAAAGCACAGCAAGGATGACACGATGCACTGGTTTGACCCTGGGTGGATTCTCTCTATTGCTCCTCTCCACTGCTGCACAGGGGAGAGAAAATATAATAAAGGTTCATGAGCTGAGATAAGGACAGAGAGAGATTACTCAACAAATACCATTGTGGCCTAAACAGACTGAACACGGGATATTAACTAAATTTATCACCAACTAAATCAGAGCAAGATAACGAGAAGTAAAATAAATCTTAAAGACATCTTTCCCCACCACTGCCTCCCTCTCAGACTTTACTTCCTCCCCCTCATTGGCACAGGGAGTGGGGGTTATGGTCAGTTCATCACAGACTGTTCTTGCAGCTGCTCAGGGAGGAGAGTCCTTCTCCTGCTCCAGCATGGGATTCTTCCCACAGGAGACAGCTCTTCATTAATTTCTCCAGCATTAAGCCCAACCCACAGACACAGTTCTCCATGAGCTGCTGCAACATGGGTTACTCTTCTATGGCGTGCAGTCCTTCAAAGACAGCCGGCTCCAGTGTGGATCTTTTCCTACAGGGTGCACTCCCTGAGGCACAGCCTGCTCCAGCGTGGGTCCCCACAGGGTCACAAGTCCCACCAGCAATCCTGCTCCAGTGTGGGCTCCTCTCTCCGTGGGTCTGCAGGTCCCTGCCAGGACCCTGCTCCAGCACAGGCCTCCCATGGGGTCACAGCCTCCTCTCAGGCACCCTCCTGCTCCAGCGTGGGTCTCCTCCCAGGGCTGCAGGTGGATCTCTGCATCCCCAGGGACCTCCATGGGCTCAGGGGCACAGCTGCCTCACCATGGGCTGCACCCTGGGCTGCAGGGGAACCTCAGCTCCGGTGCCTGGAGCACCTCTGTCCCTCCTTCACTGACCTGGGTGTCTGCAGGGCGGCTCCTCTCACATATTCTCACTCTGCTCTTGTCTGGCTGCAAATAGACCTGCACAATAACTTTTTTTTCTCAAATCTCTTATCACAGAGCTGTCACCACCATTTCTAATTGGCTCAGCCTTGGCCAGTGGCACATCGATCCTGGAGCTGGCTGGGATTGGATCTGTGGGACATGGAGGAAGCTTCTCGCAGCTCCTCACAGAAGCCACTCCTGTAGCTGCCGCACTACCAAAACCTGGCCGTGCAAATCCAATACACAGGGACACACCAAGCCTTAGCCTTTGAGTGCTAACATGGAAAGTAGCAGATAAACAAGGAGCGAACATGCCAATCCAATTCCTCTGAACTTTTTGTGACCAGCTGTAGATCAAGCAGGATTTCCAGGAAACACAGATGAGTTGGGGAAGAGGCAAAGCTGTTAGTGTGAAGGAAGGAATGCGGACTCAGCTTTTCATCCTGTCATTGAGAGCAGTTATTTTTTGTATACTATAAATTAAAGAGGAGGAAAGAAACCCCAGCCAATCAGATCAGCAGAACTCCAGCAAGGCAAAATACAAATACAGCAGCAGGGCACTGGTTCTGCGGCCTCTTGGTGCCTGCCAGCCCCAGCAGCCCACCCAACAGGTTTAGGCAAGTGCTATAAACACTCACGGTGGGTTGGCTTTCATAATGGGAGTAAGTTAATCGTCATATGTTGTTACCAGTGAGCCAGTTATCTGTTGTTAATTGCCATGTGCCTTTGGTAACAGTGAGCCGCATCCTCGCTATGGTTATTTATATATATGTGTGTCCGTCCCAGTTCGTGAGGGGAAGGGCAGTGGGTGTCAACCTCTGGGCCTGATTAGCATAAAGACACAACGGGCAGTCGCCATTGGAAGACAACGAGCCAATAAGAAGGCCCTAGAAACAACAAGCCAATGAGAGTGCCCCAAGGAGGGGTTGGGGCGGGGTCAGGGCTATAAAAGCGGCGCCCCCGGGCCGGGGTGTGCTTGTGACAGCATCCTCAGCCTGTTGTGTTTTTTGCCCTCCACCCCTCTGCTTTGGTGGATGGGTTTTAATGTTGTCCCCTATTGTCTATTGAATAAATCTGTCAATGTTTTAAAACGTGAGTGGTCGTTTCTCACAGCAAGTATGCAAAGGGGAGCGAGCTCTGCACTTCTGGCAGCTGCCCTCCCGCCCTGTTGACTCCTCCCCGCTGCCCACAGGGATGGGCACAGCACAGCTCGGGTGAGCCCTGAAATCAGCTACCAGCACAGCTGTGATCTTCATACACTATTTCAGAGCCAAGCCTCCTCATTTTGTGCATGTCCTTGGCACCAGAGAAGTTCAGGTGCCTTCACCTTCCTGGGTGCTGACCTTGATGCGCTCCAAATGGCATCTTGATTACTTGAAGCTTCACCGATTAAATGCAGGGTCTGGATTGTCTCCATCGGGCTGAGACACATTTGCTGGGCCCAATAAGTATTCATCATGCCTTTCTCTCCTAGGTGGTGAAGAAAGAGTGCCACTTAAGGCAGCAAAGTTGTCAATCTAGAAAAGTCACTTAGAAAAGGAAAGAAAAAGACAGGTTGAGCTGTTTGGCTGAGTCACTGCTCAGTGCTGTCCTGGGCAGTCAGGACCTGACACCTCTGGCTGGCACAAGATCCCCTCCTGCCTGCAGCTGCCACACATGCACTCATCCTAGAGATGGCTGGAAATACTGTCCTCCTCCAAAAGGGTGATCGTTCTCTGTAATCTAAATACAAGTGGAAGAATGTTAATTTTCAAATTGAAGTACTGCTTCCTAGCTTTACTCTTTCTATGGCAATAGTCGAGAATTAGCAAAACAATCCTTCTTGCAAAATATGGGCACAGATCTTAGAGTTGTAGAATGGTTTAGGCTGGAAAAGATCTGTAAGATCTTTGAGTCCACTGTAAAACTAACACCGCCAAGTCCACCACTGCCACCAGCCCCAAAGCAGAGCTCTCACTTGCAGCTGGTTTACAAGATTTTCTAAGTGAAGTAGTTTCCTAAGTGAGGTTCAACTTTTTGTTCAACTCAAACTTCCCATCTCATTAAATTCCCCTTTGGTAGGATGATACAGTCTGATCTGCACTATCCTGTATTTAGCAAAGACACTTCAGTCCACACAAGCTCAAAGACCAATTTTCCTCAGTTTCCACTTTTTAAAAATCTATTCTGCCTCAGAAAAGCATCAGTGGACAATAGCCTGACTATATTTAAAGCAGGCAAGTTCCTCTTTCACTCTGAAACTACTATTTTGCTCACACGGAGCTCAGCAAGCATGCCTTTTCCTTGTAACCTGCTTTCCAGCCAGCTCCCCCAGTCTGTCTGACCTCTCTGCTCAGTCTCACTTCATTCAGGGGAGAGAGCACACGATCATCCACTGCAGCAACCAACCCACCTCTCTCCACAATGGCCTGTGATTTATATCATCTGGTTTTCAGCCCTCACCTTCATTTGGATGTGTCAGCTGCAGAGTACCCAGCACTGCAGAGTCGGTGTGTGCCGAGTGGAGTGACAGCTGCCATCCCCCTGAAGTGCAGAAGCTGCAGACATCTGGGGTGAACACTTACCTGCTCACATCTGAATGTTTCCAGTCCCCATGGGATTATCTCAGGGAATCTGAAGGTCTTTATCAGAAATAGGACAGGTGTCTCAATACATGCTGAGGGACATCAGCCACTGTCCCTCCTCCTCCTCCTCCTCACACCCTCTCCCACCACTGATGGGGATTTTGGGAGCCCATCAAACCAGCACTGTGCTTCATCCCACAGAGAGCTTGAAGGATGGTGCAGTTTCCCAGGGGTGATTAACAGGTATGACAGCTAGACAGAGGAGAGGCATAAGGATTTTTTTTCACCTTTTGTGCTGTGCTCTTCATGCAGGAATTTGTACCCAGTGGTGGTATAATGGTGTCTCTATTTGCTATTTGGTTGGTGCCAAAGATACCACATGAGAATAGTAAGAAAGTACCAGGGCTTTTCCAGGGGCAGGAGAAAAGACTGACCCATTAAGCTTTTTTATTTTCCTTAATATTGTATTTTATATTTGCTTTTCTTCTCCTTTTTTTCTTTTATCATTTTTTTTTTTCTATTCCAAGTGAGAGACAACATGAAAAAAAAAAAAACAGACAAGGTTTCTGATTCAGGGAGGAAGCACAGTGGAAAAGCAGCCCTATGCAGTGCACACCTGGGGCCAAAAGCAAATTCCTCACTGAATTAAATCCACAAATCTCTGAGCACTCAGAGCTGCACAACAGGATCCCCCTTGGGAGGGTTTCTTCTCAGTTCACTGTGAGAGCTACTCCATGCCCTGAAGCATATGGAGAGAGCTTACACACAGTTTTATTTGAATGGCAAAACACCGGCACTCTTCTCATTTACAGTGACAGTTAAATTATATTTTATCTAAACTACACATGGCAACAGTTAGCTCCACAGGTACTCCTTTGCTTACCAGTATTGAAAGCACCGACTTTTCTAAGTCAGTATTTTGTCATTTTTGTAGCTACTGATACCATATCAGTGCTCCTAGGCTGGGCCCTGTGCTATCAAAGTGTTATCAGAGCAGATACTGGGCTGGCTTTCTGCCGCCGCGCGCCTGCACGTGGGGGCTCAGCCACAGGCAGCACTGGTCCGTCCCTCCCTGCTGGTGCTGTTCCTGGGTGCTCTGCCTGTCACAGAACTCCAGCTGGGACCCAGCATGCCCGAGGGAGCTGGACAGTCCAGGAGCTGCACTTCCCACCAGATGGGAATTTTGCCATGACAGCCCCTCTCCACTTTCTCCCACTGCAGCAGTGGAGGCCCACATTGCTTCCTGAGACTCCCTGGCACCCTCCAGTTACAGGATTTGTGCTTAAAGGAAAGGAAGAAAGTGTTCACCAAACCCAGTTTGTGCTTTGCAGCAAACACTATTGCTCTTCCCCCTCTCGGGAGGCTCCTGAGTGCACGCACAGCCCACCTGCCTCTTCTAAGCAGAGACAGGCAGAGATGTCGCTTAGCCCCAGATACTTAGGGCTGTGTCAGCAGAAAGACCTGAGCCCTGTGCACCGCTCCCCAGGGCGCACACACCTCAACAAACCCCAACAGACCACATGCTCCCACCCACGGGCACACACCTGCACCATCCTCTACACATCATGGGCTCCAGGGCATTCTCTGGACACACAACTGCTGCCCATGCCTGCCTTCTGCCGCTCACAGGATAGCTCTATGTCAAATCAAAGTGCTCATGTTGGCCAACTGTGCCATACGTGTGTTCACTTCCCCACAAGCAAACGTCTGCAAGGTTACTAGGCAGGGAATTGCCTGAGCTGCAGCTCCCATATGGCCCTGGGTACCCTACCCTCCTAGGCTGGCCCCAGGAGCAGCCAGGACAGCACATCCTTCTGTGCTTCGGGAGGGGACGTGGGTGTGGAGGTGGCAGGTGCTGCAGTGGCTGTGCTCTCTTGTGCAGCTGTGACGAGTGCACTGCTCTGAGCATTGACATGCATGGCAGGGTGATTCGGAGTGGCACTGACCTGCGTCTGCCTGACTTTCATGTGATCAGCAAGAAAGGCAAGTCAGGCATGCTCAGCAAATTTCCCTGGCATCCACAGAGTTAACTTCTCTGTGTTATAAATGGATTTATTTTCACTTAAAACTTAAAAGCTTTTGTAAACATTTTAAAGACTTGGCATATGAGGTATGATCTTTGTCTAGTCGGAGCGAAATATTCCTGCTGTCTCCTGACTGCAGTGTGTAACTGTAGTTCATATCCAATTAATTTGGCCACATTCCTTCTAGAAACATTTTCCAGATCTGCTCTTTTTTACTTCCTCTCTGTAAGGTTTACTTAAGACTTCTCTTAGAGTAAGTTTTGTTACAAGACCCATGACATTCAGAATTTAAAACTGCCTTGTGGGGATCCTTTTTTAAGAATTAATAATTCATCCAGAAGAGTAAACAATCCTCATATGTGCTAACTTTGATTAAAAAGTACTGCAGATGAGACACTTCAAATTAATACAAGAGAGATTCAAGGCATTCATTTTAAAAACATACTCCCCAAAACCCCAGGGCTATGGATTGCAAGCCTGTGCTGAGGCTTCCTAGGGTTCTGGCTGCTGTGTTTCAAGTAATTCAAAATTCTCTTTGGGTTATTTTATTGGTTGTGTTAGTTTGGTTGGTTTGGTTGTTTTTTTTCAAAGTGCCGTATTTTCCTATTTATATTCACAGTACATACCTCTTTCAGCTTCACTGTGTATTTTCCATAGATTACAGAAAATAAAAGCTACAGCTGTGAAGGTTTAGGACTGAGAGAGGTATCTGTGACTACCTGTCTCAACAGAAATTCTTGATTTCAGCTTCAGTGTGCTCCTTTCCCTCCAGAATTCTACCTTCTCTGGCCTGAAGTCTCTTCTCTTCTTGGACTTCACAAGGTAATTCCACTCATGACATTGGCAAAACCCCTGCCCCTGTCAGAGACAGACCTCTGGATCACACCACAGCAGCATCTTCCTCCCTTCACAGGGCAACCACTACCAGCACCTTCAGACAGCTGCTGAATTTTTTTGCTAGAGATTGATCCACTTGGGCAATATCCGGGCTTCTCCTCTAAGGACAATCATTTATGGTACAGAGGGTGAAATACACATTTTCCAGGTATTAGTGCCTCTAAGACAGGAGTGATAGCAAAGTCACTAGAGCAGGTTTTTAATAACTTTTCAGTATTGTTCCCTAGAAACTGGAGAGAGACAAGTTTGGCCCTTGGAAATGGCTGGATTTTTTAATAGAAAAAGAGATTTTCCTGTTAAGTTAGACATTAAATACCTTGTGTCTCCTGACTCCCACAAATGCCTCCTCACACCTATTATTTCAGGACAGGTTTTTCTTCTCAGCAGAACCCTGTAATTAAATGTGACCTTAAAAGTACCAGGCAAGCATCACTGAAAAGGACACTTGTACCATGGTGAAGGCAACAGCTCCTGGGTTTTTACAGATACGAGATGCAGTTTGGGTAATCACATATACCAGGAGAGTTTGTGAGACAGGCCACTGATGCTGTTTTCTATTGTTTTCTCAAGGCATCACAGATCAACTGGGTGTATGATGGTGCCTTTCGCAGCAACAACAGGCAGCTGGAAACAGTCATGCTGATGGGAAACCTGCTCGTGTTTTTGTCTGACACAGCATTTGCTGTCCCACATTCCCTGGACCATCTTAACGCAGACAGGAATAACCAGTAAGTCCATTATTCCAATGACAAATCTTGACAGCTTAGATATCCTCATCTTGGGCGGCAACCACATCTCTTCACTGCTTCCTCCCAGTTTCCCCACTCAAAATCTCAAATGCCTTGATTTTCAAATGAACAACATAGGAGAAATCACGGCAGAAGATGTCCAAGCTCTGCAGAAGACCAGCAGTGTAACTCTCATCCTTAAAGGCGATGACATTACACATGTTGAACCTAGAGCTTTTCAGTCTGATTTCTACAGTTTGGACTTAATGGACTGTGCTGACACCCCTGGGGTCCAGGTGTGGATACAGAACTCCACAGCCCAGCCCCTTTGGCTGGGAACATTTTACAGAGTGGAAAAGGAGCCCAAAAAAAGCCCAGATGTTTCACAAGGCCTCTGTGGTATCTCTGTCAAGGATCTCTATCTGCAGTTAGACAGAAGTCTAAATGCTGACACAATTCAGTGCCTAACCAAAAGCTGGACCTAACCCAAACCCACATCCATGCATGGATGGAAACCCTGGCATCAGAGGCATGAGCTCACTCGAGGAGATGGTTCTCAGCACAAGCTTTGAGCACCTCTGCAACACCAGCTCTGCTGCCTTCCCCTCCCTCACCTGCCTCCACATCAAAGGTAACTCACAGGTTCTGCAGCTGGGCTCTGGCTGTTAGGAGAAACTGGCAGAGCTTCAACATCTCGATTTAAGTCAGAGTCACAATGAAAGCTCTGACTCTCAGCAAAGCAGTGAGAGCTTAGAGCAGATTTCGTTACCTGAATCTGAGCCACAACACACACCTCCATGTCCAGGATGTGCTCATTTAGGACAGTGATTGCCTAGAGCTGCTCGACTTAGCCTTCACTCCTCTGCATATCAACACTTCTCAGAGCCCTTTCCAAAATCTGCATCTCTTGCAAGTGCTAAATCTTTTCTACTCCCACATTAATAGTAGCATTCAGCCTCCTTCAAGGCTTGGAAAACCTCATGTTCTTGGACCCTAGTCAAAATAACTTTGAGTTGGGGATCATACCAAAGGACAAACTGTTCCAACAAGTATCCAATTTAGAGGTGCTAATATTATCATCCTGTGAACTGACAGCAACAGGTAACCAAGTATATTTCACAACATCAGGAAGTTACAGCATGTTGAGTTACAACAAACTTACTGCATTCAGCACAGATGCATTTTTAAATCTCAACAGCATCTATCTCAATTTTGCCCATAACAGGTTCGATGTTGTACCAGGTGACCAGCTAATGCCCCTCAATGGCCACTGTATAATCAGTTTAAGCTACAACCTTCTGGACTGCACCTGCTCTAATACTTGTTTTTATCACCTGCTACAAGCAGAATCTGGATAAAATTGAAGACCGTGAAGGAACAAGGTGCTCTGAACCCAAATTACTGGCTGGGATTCAGCTGGCCACCACCTCACTCTCCTGTGGGATGAACACAGCAGGAATCATTGCAGCTGTCCTGGTTATCCTGTGGTGCCAGCTTCATTTGGGGTGAAGCTTCATTTCCTATTTCAAGGAAAATTACCAGCAACTGTAAGTCTAGGATGGGGACACAGAAAATATCTACAGCAACTGTATTAAGCTGAACGACATCTCACTGCTTTTATTTGTGACTTGTATTTTCTTAACATCTGTAATATCCTCTCTACTGTATTAAAACTTTTAGAAAAAAAAATAAAAAATTAGACCTGAAAAAATAAACTATAATCTGAATCTTGAAAATTAATAACTTGTAGTGAAATCCCAATTCAAAATCCCAATTCCCAATCCCTGTTGTACCACTACTATGGCTAAGGCACTTGTAAAGGGAAAATCCAACAGCCAAAATACAAACTCCCTTCTCTTTAAAAAATTAAAACCTAGCCACCACCACTCGCAAAAAGGAAAAAAAAACCCAACAAACAACCCAAAACAAAACAAAACCAAAAAACACAACAACAACAACAACCAAACCCTCCCCCTCAAAAAAAGCCCCAAAAACCAAACCCCCAACCAAATTCCATGGTCTATCAAATACCCTTGAAATACAGTGTTTTTTAAGAGCTGGTAGTAGTGTACCCCACTCCGCTAAAAAGAAAAAAACACTACCTGTGAAGCACAGACACATTTACTGTCATGTGAGACATACACCTGCAGGACAGGCAGAGACAGCATGTATCACCTCTGTGACTTTTTAAAAATATTTCTTTAAAATACTTTTGATTCTTACAGAATTCCTGGCCATTGAAATTTTGTCCATCCATCTCTTAGTCTGGTGCAGGCCCTGCTCCTTTTCTGTTTTCTAGACTCCACAGTAAGTAAAGACAATATCATCTTTAACCATAAAATTGTAGATTTGGTCAAGAATCTGTGGGTGCAGTACCACACCTGCTTGCATGGGGCAAAACCCCCAAAGCTGGCAGATATGAGACATTCCTTTGCCAGCCTGGAGTGGACTGTTCCTTTCAGCCACAGCCCAGGTGAGAAAACCAGCGGCTACAAAGGGACGGCGCAGTGGACAACCTCCCCCCACAGGTGCTCCTGGTGTAAACAGCTGTTTCATGCTGCTTCTGGTGTGCATCCCTGGAGGGAAACCAGGAATGATGACCCCTGCTTCAATTGGATATGCAACAGCTAGGCAGGATAAAGAGTCGTTACTTGAAAAAAACCCAATTGTTTTCTCTGCCATCACATGTGAATAAACCCAGAGCAAGGCCGAGTATGTGCATTTGACCAAGGATCTAATGGGAGCATGTTGGGCCTATTTATCTGCCCTGTATCACCACAAAGTCATTTATGTTTATTTAGTGCTTTACTAACAGGTTTACCCTGATGGATGGACACAATTTTCCTGGTGGTATGCCCCTCCTGTCTCCACGGCAGAGTGTGCACCACACAGAGTCTCGCCCAGTGCCGCTCCCTGCTGTGTTGGCCAGAGCTGTGGCTGCTCTCCAAGATTTGGAAGGCCAACTCTCAGCACTTCCCATGCAGGACTCCACATTCAGCTTCAGCTCCTGCCCAAAGGCATTTCCTCAACATTTCCTTCTTTAACTAGCTAAAATTTCAAAGATTCCTGCTGGACTGGAAAGTTTTTTCTCCTTTCTGATGATACAGCTGACAAGAACCCCTGACTGATCTTCTTCAGTAAGTAATACCTCTCATTTGAAAAGCCCTTTTTACCATCTGTTAGCAGATCAGACTCGTGCAATGTGTATTTTTACAGCTTTTGGATGCCTTTACATCACATACGTCACTGCCCTATTCCGCAGCTTCGCCTCCCCCTGCCTTCAACAGCCGTGTGCTGCCCGAGGGCACGCAGGGAGAGATGTCTGATGTTCCTTCAGCTGCCTACAAACACTCCTGGATTTGGCAGACGAAAACGCTGCCTCTCCGTGTTGCTGGTGCATGTTCCCTGTACCTGTGGCTGCTGAAGGCTCCTCCTGCTGCCATCGGCAGGCGCTGTGCTAAGGCTGCCCAACGCTGAAGCTGCAAGGGCTCGGCTGCAGGAGCAAACCATGCTGCCCCGGCTGAGCACACCCTGACTTGTCCTTGGGAGCAAGGCAGGGACGTTCCTGAACTCAGATCAGGGTTCAATGTGCATTTTCGTCTCACTGTGCAAATCCAATTGTCTAAATGCGCAAACTCCAATATCTTAACAGTTCAGCATGATTGCCAGTGTGTGTACCGGCCAAGAAAGACTTGCTTCTTACATTGTTTGCTGCTTGAAATTGTAGGTTCAGGAAGACAAATTACTGATATCATAAGGGAGCATAACACACTCCTCAAGCACAAAAAAAATTGCTGCAAATATCAGGTAGTAACTGTGGGAGTTAGTAGTTACATATAGTAGTGACTGGAGGAAAAACTGCATATTGGACAGAATGGTACTCTGAAATGTCCTTTTGTTTGGCGAGACCACAGGATTTAACAACCATGAGTTTCTGAAATGCCACCCTGTGTCATGGTGTAGACTCAGGTGTAGACTTCAGTTGGTTAAAACTCAAGGACATTTGAGAAGGCAAAATATCTTTCATGTGCCTTATATTTGATCAGAGTACCACGGCTTTCTTGTAATCCATCCCTTTCCCCCCTACACAACTTGTTTTAGATATCTTCAGGTGTTCTAATTTTACTCCTTGATTTTCTTTACAGGGTCATCTCTGCTGTATTTGCCTACAAAAATGCCATTCATGACACAGCACCAACAATGTTCAACAGCATACACGGTATGTTTCAGGATACACAAACCTTAAATACAGGGACTATTCTGAAGGAAAATTTATCTCTGGATATAATCACTAAAATATCCAATTATATATTAAGACGTTTCTAAGTTTAAAGATTTAGTCTTCTGGGATTACTTAGTAAGGATATACATGGAAAGAGGCAACAGTTTTATTGTTTCTTATAGAACTGTGTACCTTGTCAAGGTCTGGTGTGATGCGCTCTTTTGGCTTCCAGTCAGGCTTTTTATCTCTCATTTTTTCAAATACGGCTATGAAGCCAGCAAGCAGAGGGAACAAGGGCATTGCCTGAGGTGAAAGGTGCCTAACAAGACTTAACTCACCACCACCCTAGCTCCTGAACTACAGGTCCCCAAAGTCATGGTACAACTCAATACCACAACACAGAATTTATCAGTATTTACAGAAAGAACTTGAGTGTATCTTCATTAAGGAGTCACATTTCACAAACTGGTAAGCACTTAGCTTTATTTCACCAGGACAGACTAGAAGTCAGAGCCAAATTCTTCTTTAATTGCACCTAAGCAACGTGTCTCAGTAAGATGGAAGACAATTTTTGAAGGATTTTACTCGGAACAAGTTGGTTGAATGGGCCAATTTCTATGTATGTTAACTTCAAAAAACATACCCTGATGTCAATGAAACATCTTTTAAGAACTTTCTCTCATTCACCAGTCTTGTCTGTACCTGGAAAAAGAGCAGGCGAGATCCCTTCTCAAGCAATCTATGCTATACCTCCCCAATCTGATAAAACCAATAGAAATTCTTCTCCCACAGTAGCAGAAGACATCTTTCCTTACCAAATCCCTTGGACATCCTCTTCCCCTTCACCCCTGCATTTTTTGGGGCTTGATGTGTACTCGAACACAACTACACTGTTCTTACTCTGCAGTTTCCTCTGCTCCTCCTGATGCTCCCAACTTTTTGCCTCTTGAACTGAAACCTCTAGCATCACTTTCTGCCCATGGCAGCTGGAACTTTAAAGTCCCTTCCAGCCCAAACCATTCCATGATTCCTACACTCAGTTCATTCAAATGCATCCCTGGCAGGTATCAGGGAGGGATCAGGAAGGGAGATCAATCTGGTCTGTTCTAATCAACTGCTATATTACAGATACAGTCAGTGGAAAGAAAAACTGTTGCTAACCCCAGGCATGCAGTGGGACACGCATCCATACACTCTCCAGTATCTTCCCATCTTGTGATTTTTCCTTCTGATCTGCCATCTAAACTTTGATCCACTCAAGCAGAACATCGGTGGGAAGTCTTGCAGGCTATGTTAAGACTACAATAAGGAGCCTAAGGGGGTTTAGCAGGGAGAGTTCAGCATTGAAGAACGGACTCACCTTTCCCTGTCAGACCATGGAAGCATTCCCATCTCAGGTAAGGTGCAGTCTCCCACTGTGAAAGTGAGGATGACAGGCCATGCCACATATAACACCGATAACCCATCTCTCCCGACTTCCTTAACACAAACTCCATACACTACTCCTTTCCTCTGGCCCAAACTGTGATGGAGGCTCACTCCGCTCATGCAGCTTTCTATGCCTCCCCCACCAGAGGTGAGCACGCTGCCCACAGCCATGGACAGCACAGAAGGCAGAAGCAGTCTCTGTCAATCCTCAACTCTTGTCTTTTTTTCTTTCTCTCAGCTGCTGAATTCTCACCCTTCCCGCCTCAACCCATCACAACTCATCGCCCCCCATCAGTACACCGGATTTGCAAGACTATCTGCCTTCTGGTGGGCTGTAGCAAACTGGAAAAGTTGGGGGTGAACTGCACCTTCCCCTCACCTATTTGTTTCAAACAGAGCAAAGCAGCAAAAGTGATGCTGTAACACTGCTGCAGTTAGTTCCATACAGAGGAAAAATACAGAGAAAACAAAGCAAAAATAAAATGTGAACACCAATTCCCAACTGCTGGGCAGCTCTGCAGAGTCACCAGCAGCAGAACAGTGAAGAGATGTGTACTTTAGTAGATGAATCTCCTATAGCACTGAATGATGATATGTGTTTTGCAGAAAGTATTTAATGTCATGTTTCAGGGTGCTGCCCATATAAGCCAGCAGTTAGGCTATGGCATCCACCACCACACCACACCTGTCTACCCAACAGCAGAGCAGAGGCTCCAGACAGAGCCTGAGATGAGATGAGATAATCAGCCACGCACACCTCCTCTGTCCCAGATCAAACTGCACTTCCTTGTGCAAAACCCTCTACCAGCACATGCCTTTAGGGGTGTACTGAGCTGGCCCCCCAAAAAAACCAAACCTGCCAGCGTCCAAGTACAGCAGAGATATGCTTTACATTACAGCAGTGAAAGCAGTTCAAGAAAAAATGCTAACACAACAGCGTTTCATGCTGAATTTTTATTTCAATGTTATGCAACTGCATAAGTATAAATAATCGTGTTCAATATATAACAATTATGACATCCATAAGGAGTTTCTCAGAGAAAATAAGACTGCAAACACTTTATTGCACAGACCCTAACAATTTTTTTTTAACTTTTTAAAATTTCTTTTTGTAAGCTGAGAAATCTACTGCAGGAAGTCTACAAAAGAACACATCAGAACTACAATCACATTAAGACTGACCAAGAAGAACACAGGCAGGAGGATCTCTAACAGCTCACTGATAAGGTAAACACCAACAAACAGGTACTACATAAACACAAGCTTATGCACTGTTACACTTCCAAAATGCAAAGAACTTATTTGTCAGAAGTGATAATGAACTATACAAAATATTCATAAAGGTATACTGTAAACAAAAGCTAGATGTGTTTTAAAGGAAACAAGAGGATAGTTGAAAAAATAGAGACTGTAAACTAGGAAATATCTCCCAGACAGAAATGTTACTTTGAAGTGCATTAGCATTCATTTGTATTAACTGCTAAAGCACAGATGAACTGTAAATGTTGAGACCATTTATTTTTAAAACATCTCAAAAATTATTATCCACTGCCTACTAGCTTCTCTCTGAATGCATCAAAGGCAGTATGAATGTTCTTGTGCCACATGAAAAATCAGGAGTTGTTTGTGATATTGGCTTTTCCTTACAGGTTTACTGTAATCCAACTCAATCAGTATAATAAAGTTTTCAGCAGAGGGAAATGAATTCTGCACACTGTCTGTTGTTACACAAGTCTCCAAGTCAAGATTACACTGTGCTTTTATGAAAAATTTTCTAGCTTTTGAGACAGAAAGACAAACCAGAAGCATTGGTGAAAAAGGTAGGGGCCTAGCTCTACTGTGGTTACAGAAAACAGAAATAAGCAAAACGACCATTCTATTGATCCCCAATTATTAAAACCCCTGCGCCTGCAAGGGTATTTCATAGTGCTTCTGTACATGTTTCAAATTTTACCTTTCATCCCTCAAAACAAGCTAAATACTCCACACGAAAATGATCAAAGTCTACATGTTCCACAGTATATAAAATTTAAATAAGGCTTAGCAAAAGTAAAAAGACAGTAACATTCTAGCACCAAATAGCTCCAACAAGTTCCTTTGTTAAAAAATGCTTCTTTTGTAATTACAGTATTGAACTTTTTTTTTGCATACAAATAAAAAGATTATGTTATGAAATGTATGGAGCTACTCAATGCATTTCAAAATGAATATGAAACCCAGGATTACTTGCTAAAAACAGCAAGTTAAGTCTACAACATAAGGCCCCAGCTATGTATTAAAATGTGTTGGATATCCTAAAATTTTTTGAAGATATGATACTGAAGCGTTTTTTTCCTTTTTACCTTGTCATAAAATAGAAAAGAGCTACCAGCTGTATGACACTATTTAAACAGACCTATATGCTATAATATGTATTCTCTAAATGTATTAAGAACAGGGATGAACATACTATACAAGTCATGTGCTTATACTTGTGCCTCACGCTGTAAGGGCCTGAATTTAAAAAAGCTCAAGGAACTCGAGAGGATTGCAGCAGAAACTAAGCACATGGCATGTGCTTCAGAATTTCAGCCTTGTCTGAGGTCAAAGTCACAGAATACAGTCCCAAGAGACAAGACAAGAACCATCATTTCACCAGAGAACAAGACTCTTGCTGGGATGCCCTGATAATTAAGTGGTCTTCCCATAGCTTTAAGGACATCTACTCTAATCAGACTTTGTGCAGTAGGGAGATGCAGTTATGTCTTGTGTTAGATCTGGTGAAGCAGTCAGCCAAGTACAGTACTATCAAAATCAGATTATTAAAAATACATTTAAAAACTCACAATAGGTCACCGTGTTTATTCTGTACTAGTATTTTTTTTTAATGCCTATCTAAGATTTTTAGTAAGTAAAAATGTGGCCTGTTTGTTTCTTTTTTTCAGTCAGACCAATGCTTGTGCATCTCCATGCCCGGTCTGAATTTTAATAATTTGGTTTTATATTTGAGTATGGCAAATAAGTGGCAAAGCAACTATCTTAAAAAGGGAAAGAGTAAACAACGCAACCAGCAGCAAAGTATATATGCTACATTCAAACCCCAAACACATTGCTAAGTATTTACAGAAGAAATATTTTCTTCAACAGCTCTTTGCTGTAAAGGTATTTTTGTACAAATACTATATGGTAACAGTTTTACCGGTTACAATTGGAAAGGCATTTTGAAAAAAAGTCCTCTCTTTACATATCCCCTTGTATTGTTTCTTCAGTGACATGAAAGCTTTGCCGCACAAAGACACGACACAGTGCTGGTTTAAAGGCAGTACAACATATTAAAACGGTTTCAGCTAGTGTTGAATTCACACTTGCCAGGTCTTAGAGTTAACATGGTTTTTTGTGAGCATTGCTCCGCGAAGCTTCCTTTCCTCGACGCTGCCGAGCTGAGTCTTTGTCATCTGAAAGTGCGTTAGGGCGGTCAGGTGTGGCTGCTGACCTAGATAAATCTTTACCTACATTCTGTTTTCTTGAAGCAGACTGCTGATTCAGAGCAGCATCTTTTCCCTTTACATCCACAGTGTTAACGAAAAGAGGCTTTTCTTGATTTCCAGGTTTCCCCCCAAGGTTTGAAGCAGGGTGGTGGGCTTCTGCTACAATAGCGGCACTGTGCAAGGCCATCAGTGAAACACTCTTAGTCATTTCTGCCTTACTGCTCCCTGTGGAAGAGGTGCTTTTCTTATTTAGTTCCTTGCAAGTTGCAGGAAGCTCTGATGAGCCTGCTTTAACCTTTGCTGAAGACGCATCACTTTTGGCTGATGACAAAACAGATACTTCCTGTCTACATTCAGAAAAATTGGATGAACAAGTCAGTGGCTTTCCTGGTGTTGCAGCCACACGACAAGAACTTTGCCCACTGGCAGACGGCAAATGTTTTACTGCAGTCTGCTTATTTCCATCCTCTGGCTGTTTCTGATTAACTTGCCCCTTCCCTTTTATATCTTGAGAGCTTTTGCTACTTGTGGTCGCTTTCTCTGCTCCTTTCCCTCTGACTTCACAGTTTGTGAGACAAAGGGTCGGCTCCAATTTCCCACTGTCAAGCTGAACGTAAAGTGCGTCAGTGCATATTTTTCCTTCAGGTCTTTTGTCTGCAGAGATCATCTCATTACTAGGACTTCTGTCTGCCTCTCTGTTCAGCAAGAGACAGTCTTTCACAGTGGAAAACTTTGGAGCGGTGTTTTGTTTTTCACTGAAGCGAAGTTGCTTTTGATCAGCAGATTCCCCCAAGCCTGCAGCGTCTTGCCTCTGCATCTGCTTAGAACTCTCCGGGGCTGCTGGTAATGGGCCCACAGCAGAGGATTTGGGTTTGGTGTCAGGGGCTGTGCTGCTCATTTGGAGGGTGGTGACTGAGCCGTGATCCAAACTCAGAGGCCTTTCAGCCTGCACATGCTGTTCATTGTTCATTTTTCTTGAAGAGCCTGGAAGAGGAGAAGGGTGATCTAGGACACTTTTACTGGCATGTTTTCCATCCTTCCGGGAGCTGGTAGACAACTGAGTAATAGTTTCTTTTTCTTTTATGGTTGGAGTACATGGTTTTTGTGACAAGGTCTGTTTGTCCAAGGACTTAGACTTGGAGGAACTTGTATCAGGGGCTGGCCTGGGTCTATTACTGCTGCTTTCCACACAGGTGGCAGAAGGCTTCACATGTTCTTGAGTCCCTGCATGAACTTCTACAGTGCTGTGTCTGCTTCCTGCGTCTTTGAGAGCAGGGGAGCCTGAAGTGTTAAGCTGCTGCCGAGGAACTTGGCTGGACTGCTCTCTCTCAGTAGTCTGAAGTCTTGTATCGGGGAGTGATTTCTGATCTTTCTTTCCCGTATCTTTAGCACTGTCCTTCTGCACAGAGGAAACTGCCACAGGCTTCTCAGTTTTATGATCACAATCTCTTGAGGGCTGCATGGGCCATTTGGATGGAGGAGCTTCACTCTTCACCTCTGTGATAACTTTCTTTGACTCAACTTTCTGCTTGGTTGCGTCCCTTTCCACAAAACTTTTAGAAACACCACTGTCATCTTTGCCTAGCTGTTTCAGTGATTCTCTGCCATCCTTAGGTTGTGCCTTGGGGCCAGCCGACTGCATTTTTCCTTGCATCTGAGATGGAATGGCAAAATCAGCACAATTCTTTTCATTGCTCTTGGAGTAGGTTGTTATCAGAACATCTGAGACAGACACCTTCAGAGATGACTCCCTGATCACTTCCACCTTTGCAGGGATAGGCTCACAGCCTCTCTGGGTTACTGGCTGTTTGACAGGCAACTCCTTTTGTATTTGCTTCTCTTTTCCTACAGCTTTTTCAGGAGTGCTTTGGCTAGCAGAAGGTTTGGAATATGTCTGAGTAGTTTTAATGCTCTGACTTTGAGTAACACAAGACTTTGCCTCAATTGAATTGTCCTTTTGTTTTGAAGGGGAGGTATCTTTCTTCTGAACAGCTTCAATAACAGAAATACTGCCTTTAGTAGCTGGACTAGAAACCTTTTTCTGTGTCACTGCTTCTGCAGCCACAGGGATGAGTGGTGGATTTGGAGAACTCTTGCTTACTTGTAGAACCTGAGGTTCTGTTATGCTGACTTTGCCGGATTTTGGGTAACTTAACAATTGCTCTTTCTGGGAGACCATTTCTGCCCTCCCACCACTCCCTTGTGGCATGGGGGGTTTAGGAGATCCCCCATCACTGCTGGTGCTCTGTCCTTCTGGCAGCACACACAAAGGCAGTTCAGTCTTCGAAGCCTGTGGCCCAGAAAGCAACGCAATGTCTAGTGTGCCTTCTATTGGCTTCAGACAGGAAACAGACCTCCCATCAAGTTTATATTCCGATGGACTTTTTCTGACAGGAGCCTCAGTGGAAATAAGCGCTGATTTTTCCACGCTCATGTCTGCACGGCCACTCAAGGTCTTGAGAGGAACAAAAGAAACTGAGTTAATCTGAGCAGCATGTGCACTGCCAATAAATGCTCTACCATCTGCAACTGCACTGGAGTCCTGCTGTATGTTTATAGGTCTGCCTGTACTAAGTTGAAGGCATTCATGAACATTAGATGTCATCTTAGGTTTTAGCACCGGACAGACACTGTCATCTTTTTCTTCAATAGACATTTTCTTTCTGAAATAATCAATATTTGCAAGTTTACCATCTAGTCTTTCAAATTTGACAAATTCTTTTGTTGGTACAATTTTATCTGTGTTTTCTCCCTTTCCATTTAGCATCCTGTCAGAGGACTGAGGTAGCACATCTTGCAGGGTACACGAAGGGGAAATTCTTTTGAAGTCATAAGAAATATGACTGAGTTCATTAGGGGGAGGCCCATGACACAACATCTGTGCATCTAAAGCAACACTGTCATTTGATCTCAAGTTTGCATTCTTTTGAAGGGTGTCTTTGAGTATGCCACCAGCTGACTGTGTTTCCACAGCAACTTTTGTTTCAAACTGGTTTGATCTTTCTAATACCTTCTGGAATGCTTTTTTGTCTCTTTCTTCCAGTCTTAAGGTATTGGGATTTTCTGCTTCACTGCTAGGTTCATGTATAGCAGCATTCACTTTTTCAGCAAGATCTTGCTTTTTCATAACTACCTTGACCTTCAGCTTCTCTCTGTCTAGCTCATCAACGGATTCTTGTCTACCTAATTTTCGGGAGATGGGTCGTTTCAAGCAGCCCTGCTCTGCAGGCCTGACTCGTGTGAGCGATGGCACATCACATACATTCTCCTCCAAGCTCTGAAGAGTTACTTCTCTTTGAGAAAATTCTCTATTCACTTCTTCTTGGGTCACTTCCAGACTGTGTTTTCGTGAACATAAGTGCTTTTTATCACTGCCATAAGAGGGTGCAAGTTTCTCTTCAGACTGGACTCTCTTTAACAGTGGAGATCTTGGTGGTTCTGCACTCTTTGGCCTAACAATATGCCTTACAATAGTTGGAGGTGAGTGCATTTTGCTAGGAAAAGACTGAGCTATTTTTGTATTTCCAATCGAATGTCCCAGCAATGGTGATGGAGACCGCTGAGGAGATGTTGGCTGGGGTGTCGGAGAAGGTGTCCGTGCGAGAGGAGAGAGGGGAATGCTGCCAGCTGATTTGCGTCTTCCTGATCTGTATCTTTGCCCACCAAGCTTTGGACCCAAGCCATGAAGAGTGCTGGGTCTTATGTGTCCTGAACCAGCTGGAGAATTGGGAGCACTGGAACTAGGGGAGCTACTCTGGGAAGAGTTAGTTCCTACAGAAAGAACAAAAAACCCAAGCAAACAAACATAAGCTTAGCAAGACTTCTTCAATTTTATCTAAATGTTCAGTGAGAAACAGAACTAAAGCCCTATGCCGTCTGCCACCACAATGTTCCAAAATCTGGACGGTTTTAAGTGGCTGGGCTGCAAAACCTGCATTGTTCCAATGACATTTACTGTTTCTCCCTTTCTCTCTCTTCCATCATGCCCTTTAAGTTATCTCTTGCTTATACTTAAATAGAATAACTAATGCTTTCTGACACTTCAAAGCAATGATCAAGGCTTTCCAGATAATTTACCTTTGCCAAGGGATTGTACAACAGCAGTCAATTCTAGTACATGCAACAATTGTGACAGAAGAGGAAAAAGGGGCAGGCTTTTAGGAGTCAGAAAGATGCATACTTCAGCACTCGGCTAATCTTTTCAGCAATAAATCTGCTTTCATGAGTGCAATGCTAGTTCCATTATGTAGCAACTTTTACCTCAGTTTCACTCTTTTATCATGTAGCCTCTCCTAGGCAAAATTCTCTCTCTTGCTGCAAGTTGGGACTGTTTATTACTCAACTTACAGCCACTGGACTGAGATTTAAACACTAGGACAAACTTAGCAGACAATTTCTTTTTAGGTGTTTCTGTATCATAAAAACACCTTTTATTTTGCATGAGGAATCTGTTTCCCTTTTCCAGACAGAAAACCGCTGTTCTATGATTATGCTTGTTAGAGCTGTCTACTCTTAGCAGAGTATTTGAGGTCTGTGGGAGCTCACAGAAAGTACAATACTCTTCAAGTCCTTTTCCTTTGCCCTCCACTGCTTCACACTCACCTGATGGAAAATCAGGAGTGGAACGGTAGCTTGGGGTAGGAGATCTAGGAGATAAGCTGTGGGTTGGAGACCCAGGCAAGCTCTCCCCTGAAGAAAGTGATCGGTTCAGGCAGGAAAAACTTCTGCTTGTATGAAGAAGAGGCGAGGGCTGCTTTGCCAGCTTTTTAAAGAGAGATCTTCTCCTTGTGTGAGCAAAGCACAGCATTAACCATAAGTTAAGATGCACAGAAGATACTATTACCACAGGCAAAACTCTTGCCAGCTGACATTATGAGAACAGTAAATCTATCTTTACATGAAAGCAAACCGCACTGCAGATCATGAAGTTTAGAAAACATTCTCATTTGTTAATAGGTGGGATAGACACTGTAACTAAATCTATTCACAATAAATTTACTCGTATATTTGAGAAGAACAATTACATCCTTATGAGTATAAAGATTTATTTTTTTAATTTAGCAACCCATCAAAACTGAAGGAATATGTATAAAGTACTAGCAACATATTTACAAAATACACATTAACTTATCATCAGACTAAAAGTGCTCATAAACTTAGCACTAGAAAGTTTAAACAAGTACAGAAGTTATACTTAATCCAAATTAAGATGCAACCTCAGTTATTCACTATTTTTAGAGGTTATTTTAGCAGTTCTAGTTAAGGCAAAACAAGATTTGGAAGCCCATAGAATCTCAGAAAACAAGGTAGAAATACAGAAGATGTGAAAAAACTGTATTAATATTTAAAATTTACTGTTACGTATACACACATACACAAAGAAAGAAATGCATTCACTATGAAAGCAAAGGATTACACACCTCTCTAAACTCTCCTTCTTCTTGGTCTTCTTACTGCGTCTGACCATTCGGCTCCTGTAGCTGTTTCGCCTGGCAGGTCCTGTCTTTATGGATGTGTTTTCAAAAGGAGTTGTCATTACTGAGACTTTGTTGCCACTCTGCCAAAATGAAGGAAGATGCTTTACGTGTGAGTAAATACAAGTAATACAAGATGACTTTGCCTTAAACTGAATCTGCACCGTAACTGCAAATGCAACGAGAACCCTGTGCAGACATTGTCAGGCATAGCCTGTAAACGATGACTGGGAAGTTCTCAAATTCTGCCTTATTTCCTAACTTCTTCCATTCAAGCTCCAGGACAAGGACTAATTCCAATAATTGTAGCTAGATGGGAGGACACCAAGGATTAACCAAGACTGGAAATTTCAAGACGAAAGCTTCTACAGAAACACGCGATGTTACCACAGAGAACAGCTGTAACTACACAGTGGTCCATTCACATCTCAGGATACCAACTGTCATGACGAAACAGAGGAGAAAAATGAAGTCTTCACTGTCAATCCCAAAACATCCTTTTTTCTTGTTCAAAAGACTTAACAGGTATAATTAAGATAAGCTTTTCAGCACCAATTGCACAAACAGATGACTCAATAGAAAACGCAGGTATTTCCTGCTGATTTTATGCTTTAAAGATCTGTGCCTCCCACTAAACACTGCATACCACTACAGAGAACTTCCTTTCAAATAAATTGAAGTAGCCTAAATTAATTTATAACACAGTCCAACAAATCAAGTTATGATACATTGGATAAACAACAATCTCATGTTTTGAGTTTACTCTTGTAAGGAGTGAGCAGGGTTGTCATGTTTCTCTTTATCTGACAGAGAAAATCACTGCACAGCTGACTGCCTTAAGTTACAAAATTTTCTCTTACATATTTTTTGCAAAATTGGAAAACTTGGAAGGTCCTCCTGGTTTCAGAGAAAGAAAATAAATACTTAAGAAAAACTGTATTTTGCATCTTCCTTCAGCTTTTTATATTTCCTCATTACTTCACTGCTTTCCAGTACTTTTTTTGACACTTCTTTTATAACTGACTACTCACTTTGACAAGCAGAGCTCTGCATGTAACACCATAAATTGTTAATAATATAGGAAGTAAATATACAGCTGTCTAAAATAATTCTGACCTACATTAGCTCACATTGAAAAGATTACATGAAAAATGAGATATGACGAGCTACAGAGAAAAGAAAAGTTGGGATTTGTTTGTTTGTTTTCAAGTCAAAACTGTAATTTGCTAATAGGATAGATTTCAGAAAACTCCACAAGAGAAAAATGTGACAGATTATTCATAAAAGTCCAGCTGCAGGATGAGAATTTCATTAATCAAAGAAGCTCTGTCACACATGCCTGGCTATACGAGACAAAAATCTTTTGGGCCCTAATATGAAAGGCAAGGTCCTGTATAGTAGGCAAGGAAATATTTCATATTCTTTACTTTTCCTCACTGACTTCACTTTTAAGGAAGAAAACTGGGAAGTACTATCATCATCAAAAGCCTGAATTATCTGATGAAGATGTAGGCAATTGAGATGGTGCTTGAAAAGGTCAATTTTTTGGAGAGACAGAGACATCTCTTTGTGTCACTGCCTCGAACTTACTTCAACTATCTCTGCATCAGTGTCATTCTATGGCAGAGAAACTAAAATCATAGCAGGATATATGAAAGTCATTGGCCTTTCTCCAGATCTGTGGCAATAGCAGCTTAGAGTTTGTACTTCTAACAATAAAATCTAGTAACTGATCTCAAGAAAACAAACATAACCCAACCATCATTAGTGAAAACAGCAATCACTTTTATATCCCAGTTGTCCAAGAGTTACCTTTAACAACAATTCAATGACTTCCGTATGAACAAGACCATGCACTGGCTCTCCATTGATATGAGTAATCAAGTCTCCAGCTTTTAAACCGGCTTGGTAAGCTGCACCACCTTCTTCCACATTCTGAAAAACAGAGAGGAAGAGAATATACATGAAATGAACTCCAAACCAGTTGACAGTGAAGCAACTTACAGATACTAAGTTATATAAAGGAAGAAAAAAAGAAAAACACGTTCAAGTCTTTCACCATCTACTACTTACTCAAACTCTTTATATTTAGGTAGGGCCCGGAATGGTTTCAAAACTCACTGAAACACTGCTGGTTGCTATTGGTAGTAAGTAATCTCTGTAACACAGGGAGTCTTCATGTATGATAAGGGGTGGTTTCACCACCCATTGCAAAATTTCAGAACTGAGTGAAGATTTTTAGCATCTGACAATGAGAAACACTGATGTAATTAAGGTAATAGTCACATGCAGTACTCTAATCACAATGAAAATTAACTCCACCATATGGTAAAAGATTGTTTCCATTGGTTCAAATTCACCAGGCTTCCCATTAGAGGGAACGGTGAAGCACAGAAGTCATGGTGAAGCAAAGCACAAAACAAACTAAATTGAAAAATATTTTGAAGGTTGTTTGAATAATTGATTGTATTTCCAAATGAGTTTTTTAAGTCATGCAGACAGCACTGAAGCCTACAGTGCTTACAGAGCTAAACAACAAATTTCCAATACTTTGAAAAAAACCCCAAGGTTTAACTTTTACTGCAATGTACCATTTTTTCCCTTCCTTTCACTGGTGTGATGTTACACCAGTGGCAAGAAATAAATTTTTTCAATTTATTCCATTATCCACCAAATGTACCCAGTTCTCCAGATTCCATGTTCTCGATGGATTAATAGGTCTGAGAGATAAAGAGTATGAATGAAAAATGAATAATACAATACATCAGCACTGCTACTTCAAAATCCACGATTCATATTTAAAACAACGCAGTGTACAAAACTTAGTCTTTTGATATATTTGTAATAATTTGTTCAACATTATTTTAGGGTAGTTGCAATAATTTATACACACACACTATTATGTATGTGTAATTTGTAAAATATATGAAATCATAATTTCTTACCAACATAAATTATAAAATAAATGCATATACATGTACATAAGTATATAATTATTTTACAATTAAGGAGGCTGACAACCAAAGAAATGCAAAAGCTGCTGTCTTTTCCTTTAGCCTGTCTCCCACTGTGTAGGGAATAGAGGATGAAAAATACATTATTTATTCAAGACAGTCAATATTCAAGACAGTGCCATACAAACCTCAAAGGTATTCACAATTCCAAATGATTTGCACATTTCTACACAGAAGAAAGTCATTTCTACACAGAAGAAAGCTCGATATCATCTTACTTGTGTCTAGTAAAATACTGCTGACTTTCATTAATTCCTTAATTGTTACAGTTTAATAATCTCCACCTATTTTTCAACAATTTCTGTTTACAATCTCCTAGATTTGCAGATCCTGACCTCAGTCAAAGAGCTTCTGCACCAACCCTCTGGTTTTCTAAGCCACAGTACTCTGAACTCAAGACACTATTTTTCAAAAGTGATGAACTTGCTGAAAGTCAAAGAGATGTTGCAGGAGTTCAACATCACATGTAGGTAATACTTCTGCCAAAGATAGCTTGTGTCATCCCTACAGGCAACACTGCTCTTGTGTACAGGCAGAATTTCATGCTAAGAAAAACTGCTTGGCATATCATCTTAACTGACACAGTAATCGTCATCAAAGACATACCACAGGTATAAAAAAGCAGATCCATCATTACAGTATTCTGTGGTTGTGTATCAGCAGGAAAATATGTATTATCTTACCCAAACAATGTGGTGCACTGTGTAGATATCGCTGTCACCCACGTAAACCCGGATTGCTCGGATGGTGAAGCCATACTTTTTTCCTGAACTGTGAATTACAATTGGCTGATGAGGACTTGCAGCAGCAATCGATGAATCACGGCTGGGAGATGAATCGCGGGATGATGAAAGGTCAGATGATAGGGAATGAGGAGACATAGGACTTCCCAAAGGAGAAACACCAAACACATCTGGAAGAAAAAAAATCTGCCTATTAGAGCACATTCTGAACACACACAAATTTTGTTTAGCTTAGTGATAACTTTCTGCCAAAAATATCTCTTTATATAAACAACCTCTCTTCCTCCTCCTCCTCCTCCCCTGCTGTGCATATTAGTGAATGAGAAGTTCAATAACCAGATATTAGAACTTAACTCTTTTCCCTGGAGTGTAAACTGTATTGTTTAATGTAAGGGCTAATGTGTTAGATATAGACTGCTTTTTCCTTTTGCACAGGAAACACATTCATTGCTAACTTCACAAGAATAATTCTCAGCCTCTACCTAACAAACAATGAAGAAAAGAAAATCAGAGTAGGGTAGCAGATGTTATTATGAGTACACCCCAAATCATTCCCCAAGTAATCCAGCAGTGCTTAACAAATTGCTAACTCTTTTCTTGGTTTCAGTCATATATGGAAACAGATAAAGACTCCTGCAATTAAACCACAATATGTACTTGATACCTAGGGCAGTAACTGAATGTTCGTACCAAGGCTCAATTGCTACATTCTGCTACATCATGTAAGACCACAAAAGTTTCTTGCAACAATACCAATTCCAACTTCATTTTATTTTATTGTTTTGAATGCACTATGTACTCATGCATGTTCAAATGTGAATACAATTGCAGCAGTTTGGGAAGTTTGGACTTCAGTTCTGAACAAGAAGAAAGAAAAGTACCAATCTTTCATGTAAAAACACTCAATATTACTGTTATATGTCCACTTACTTACAGCATTATTTCTGGCTCCAAATTTTGAGTGCTTGATCTATGTCAGCATAGTACAAGTAGGAGCCTGCCTGCTATTTCTATTTTTGTGACTCTGCTCTCCTGAGCAGTTTATCAGCTTTTCTTATGGTAGATCAGAGAGAGCAAGTCATGTGTTGCTTTAGCAAACATCTGGTTTTTGTGAGCTAGCTGAAATTTAATCTACAACCGTACTGTCAGATGGACCAAGGACTGAAGTCACATCCTGCTGTGCAAGGACAAGGTCAAACTAAGTAGTTACCACTAAGTTACACTTTTGCCTGTCAGACAAGGCCCCTCAGCTGTAGTGCAAGCACTGCAACTTGCTGACAAGATTGCACCATCTAGTCAAGCAAGTGAACAAGAGAAACAAAAAAGAGTGACACAGAATCCATTCTGGATTCTACAAAATCTTGCATTTGCATCATAAGCCTTCACAATATTGCATAAATCATAACATTTCAACCAGAAGTATTTATTTCTACCTCCTGGGATCATGAGGGACAAAGCACTTGCAGAAAGGGACTTGGTGACCTTTCCAGAGATCTTCTTTTTCTCTGTGCTTTCCAATCGCTGACGAGCCATGTGAGATGCAACTTCACCAGCTGGCTTTGAGGAGATATCTGTACTGTCCACACTTTCACTTCTTCCATTTATTTGATCTAAGTGTTCTGAGAAACTTCCAACTGTACAAAGAAGAATGGATAAAGGCACTGAGGAAAAACTGAACATCCTTTTACAAATGTACCACAGCAAAAATAAATTACTCTTAAGTATAACTGGTTAAGTGCAAGAAGAGGATCACATGGTCTGAGTTATCACTGCAACTGCTGTGTTAATGCCAAAACCATTACATGGGGCCCAGGTGACAGTAAGTAAGGCCTGGGATACAGCACAATCAATGTTAAGGCTTTAGACAAGGGAAGGAATGACCCTAAGGAAATTTATTTTTCTCCAGAAACAGAAAGGAGGCAGGGGAGGAAAATGTGGACCACATAGGAAATCAAGGGTTTGGGAATAAAAGGGTTTATCTTGAAAAAACTCAGTAAATTACAAAAGAGAAATAAGCTGAAGACGCGTAGATGTGTAGATAAGACACCAAGGCCCTGGAGACTACTGAAATGCAACAAACACTTGAGCAGGGAAACAATGCATAAAGCAAATAAATTATTTAAGTAGAGAATGGTTTGCAATACTCCATTCTAGATTTGTAATGACCAAAGTGACTTCCACTAGTCAAAGAAAATCCTCTCAATTTTGAAAGGTGCAAATAATAGAGATGTCCTAATTAAAAGCACGCAACATGTAGCATGTAATGAGTCTTACAAAACAACAATAGGGCAGAATCCATGATAATCAAACATCACAAACTTCAGGGAGGAAAGATGAAAATAATGCTTCAAGTGCTCAAGCAATCTAAGACTCCTTTTCTTCACAGAAGAATCCTACAAAATCCTGGTCAACAGTTTTATTCACTTGCCTAGAAACCCTCTAGAGACAGTGGGGTGACAACAAATGACTGTGTTTCCAAAGACGTTGACACTTTCCCATATTTTTGTGACATTTTATTAGCTTAAGCCTGATCCCAAATCAGATCCCTGTTGGGACAGCTGTATTAAAAAGCAGTTCTGAAATACATGACTTCTAAACCTATGAATGCTACTGCCAAAAGAAGGTGGTCTGTACAGTTTGTAGTATCATCAGGCGAGACACCACTGTGAACTACCTGATAGTGTGGAGCTGCTGATTGTACTTGCTGGAGTGGTTACTTCAGGTTCATCTTGCACTATTTCATCACTCGTAAATGCGGACTTTTCCTGCTCCTCCCGGGGTCCCCCTGAACTGGTGGAATCGTCCTGTTCTCCTTCGGCTGATACGGACAATTTTGGAAGCAAACCAGAACTGCGTTGCTGCCGGCTACTTTCAGTCTCAGATGAGATGGATGTAGATATTTGTTGTCTGCAGGAAAAATAAGCAAACTCTCATGCAATTACTGAAATGAGGAAGCCTGCTATCTGGCAAACAGGATGTAGATGACTTGCAGTACCTCCTTCTACTTACATTTCAGAATATTCTGAACTCCAGCTTAAAGATTCCACAGAAGGCAATGCTACAGTTTTTGTTTTGTCTCCTGCATCTTCCTTTTCTTCGCCTGCAGTTTGAGTGACTCGATCAATACTACTAAAAACCTGTTACAGACAAAAGAAAACACCACAAAAAACCTGAGTCATCACTGACATATTTGATATTAAAAGAAGATATGCGGGATCTACAGTTCTATGAGTCTAAGTGCTTATATAGTATTTCACACTGCAACTTCAAACTCCTTGAACCTTTTCAAATATTCGTGATTCGTGTTCTTAAAATGCTTTCTTGGCTCCTTATGTATGTGTACACAAATACAGCCCCTTCTCATGAATTTATCAGTCTTCTCCTCATTCCACAGTGCAAACCAAGACAGTAGAAATAAAATCCATAGCCCCAGGTGTTCTCTTCCATGATTTCCTGAGCTTGTCCACTCTGATCCTACTAGAGCTCTCTGATCAGCAATAATTAGCTCTCGTCTCAGCTGCCAGAGTACACTACCCTTTGGGCAGTTTTACCTTCAATTCAGAGCATTGAGATCACTCCCTCAAATCCACATTTCTCCATGACCAGAACACATGCTAACCATTACTTTGCTATTTCCTTTGGTCTAATGTTTTTAAATTAACTGCTACTATATGGCAGTACTGTAATCTTTGTTATGCTATCACCTGTAAGATAGCCAGGATACAACTGAAGCAACATGAAAACCATGTATAAGGAAACCAGTGTAAAGAACATGTATTAGCATTTAATGCCTCCCTGACACTTTCTGCTATGCTGTCATGAATCTTCTACCAAAAATACCATCGTATGTATATAATTTTCCATTAGTATCTTAAAGATTCAAGAAGTAACTTTTCTACACAATCTTCCCATATTTTGATTTTATGGTATTCATTGTATTCTTGCTCAATTTCAGTTAGCTTCATAGATTCTTGAGAAAACAAGGCCCGATATATCTCTTCTACATTTAATATTTCCAAAATTTGCAGAAGTAGAAAAATGTTTATGTACACAATACATACTAAGATTATAGCAATTCTTACTTACTTTCGAAAATCTGTGTGAACATGAGGAAAATTGTCTTATCTCTAAATTGAAATCTTCATCATTGGTATCATCTTCTTCCTCAGTTTCCATATGGTGGTACTTCTCAGAACGAGCTACAGACAAGAGAAATCAAATATTTAAATTTATCAGGAAGAATGGATACCAAGCTTTAAGATTAAATAAAAATCTAGTTTTATTCTTGAGATTATTTCTGCTGAAATGTCAATTCACCAGTGAAACTGCAAGCTGCCGGTGATTCTGATATAGGAGATTTTAAAAGCAGTAAGTAAGAGTCAGACAATGATTGTTTTAAGAAGTCATTCATTACTTCCTTTAATACTGTAAAACACCTACTGTCAAAGTAACTTGTGTCATCTTCAGACTCCAATTGTGGAATAAATTCTGCTTTCTGCCTCAGCAGACTATTCCAATCAAGACTCCTGAAGAACTGATGCTGCTTTACTTCATATGCACCACCTGGAGGAGCCAGAGAAAAACACTGAGCAAATCATTATCAAATCCTCTGACATGAAATGAACTAAACCCCCAGTCAATAATGCAGATAGGCAGGGAAAGGCATAGTCATCACTGTACACATTAATGTCTACTACCCATTCCAATATCCTAAACCTGTCGGAGATACTCCCTGTTTCTGTTCTGTTTTGGCCATTTCTTGTAAGAGTTTATTGCTTTATCATCTCCTCCTTCTAAGATTTCTATTTTTCTGGATGTACTAATTATAATCTGTTAGCTACACATTAGCCAGAATCATCAGATGTAGTTATAAAAATATAAATATGTGCACCAGGTGAGTAAGCACAAGTTATACAGTAAGAGGCAGAATGATTGTTAATAGTTGCTCAGTATAAATACTACTGCTGACTTAGATATCCTTTCAGTGTTTTATGGCAGTAATACAAAATTCTATAGGAAATACCCTATCATTTATCTTATTTATTACTGACTGCTTGTTTAATGTGTGTTAAATGATTACACTAGTTTCAAGTTAAAAAACAACTATAAGAACACAATGAAATACTGGAAATTTTGTCCAGGGAAGGGGGAAGATGATGTCATTAATAAACATATATCTAATTCTAAAAACTGAACAAGTAACCTGCAGCAGTCAGACCTGATGCCAGCTTGATTGTATTGGGTTTATGTGGCATGGTTTTGATAGTGGGGAGGCTACAGGGGTGGCTTCTGTGAGAAGCTGCCAGAGAGTTCCTCTATATCCAACAGAGCCAATGTCAGCTGGATGGAGCCGCTGTCAGCCCATCAGCATTATCTGGGATACTGTATTTAAGAAAGGGAGGAACTGCTGCACAAAAGCAGCCAGAAGAGAGGAGTGAGAAAGGTGAGAACAACTCTGCAGAAACCACAGTCAGTGCAGAAGGCTCCCCTGCAGCCCAGGGTGCAGCCCATAGAGAGGCAGCTGTGCCCCTGAGCCCATGCAGGACCATGGTGGAGCAGAGATCCACCTAGAGCTTGTGGAGGACCCCATGACCAAGGAAGGTGGATGCCTGAAGGAGACTGCGATCCCACGCAAGAGACTATGCTGGAGCAGGCCCCTGGTAGGATCTGTGGCCCTGCGCAGCGTGGAGCCCATGCTGGAGCAGGTTTGCTGGCAGAACTTGTGACCCCATAGAGGACCCATGCTGGAGCAGGCTGTGCCTGAAGGAGTGCACCCTGTGGAAGGGACCCATGCTGGAGCAGGGGAAGAGTGTGGGGAGGAAGGTGCAGCAGAGGCAGCATGTGATGCACTGACCACAAGCCCATTTCCCATCCTCCTGAGCTGCTTGGAGGGAGGAAGTAAAGCAGTAGTGTTAATTGGTAATAAATTAACTTCCCTGCGTTGAGTCTGCTTTGCCTATGATGGCAACTCCCTGTCCTTATCTCAACCCGCAAGCCTTTGGCATATTTTCGCCTCCTGTCCAGCTGAGGAGGGAGTTACAGAGCAGCTTGGTGGGTACCTATTGGCCAGCTAGGGTCAACTCAACGCACTTGATACAGCATGTATACTTCTCTGTGTCAAAACCACAGAGAGAAAAATTGAAATCTCTAGGACTGGATTCTAAGTCGGTGTTAACATTTTTAGATTGCGTTCTTTGCTTTTCAGACTGCACCAGGGAAAAATTCATAGAAGCCAAATCTTCCCAAAGGAGACCAAAATCACATCTCATCGTAAGTCACTAGCTAAGCAGTGAATATTTCTCTGAGCACATGGGTGCACGTTACAATTTCTCTGAGTAATGGGGTAATACATCAGATTTGTATAATTCTTCGTTGGTACCAGACATTTCAAACCCAAGGAAGTTTTTTTACTGTTGTTTTCCTTCTTCAAAGTAAGTATAGTACCCATCTCTCGGCTTTCAACTTGCTTTGCCACTCAGGTCTCCCAAGCAAATAAGCAATTACGATTTTCACAAAGTGTTACGCACCTTGCTAATACATATTAAACAGATAGGACTGTCATTTGAAACGCATGGTGGAGCCTGGGATAAACTGCGGTATTTTTCAGTGCCCACGTGGGGCCTGTCACACTGCAGCCTCCATTTCTATGAGCTGATTCTAACACTTACAGATCCTACAACTTTGTTGTGGTTTCTGAGCCCACTGCTTAAAAGAAATAGATGTCTTATTTCCCTCTTCCGACTGGCAACTGTTAGAGAGACCAGAGGCTTTAAAGATGTCAGTTCCTAAATGAGAACCACAGCTACTTCACATCATGGCACTGACCATTCAGTAGTTAAGCCAGCCTCATCTCAGCCAATTCACCTTCTCCACCAAGTGTAGCAACAGACACAGAACTTGCAATCCAGTTCTGATCCAGCCTCTCACAGGGCAACAGTCTTGAATTAACCTCTATTTACCAGGAAAAAGCATCCTGGCAATGAAACAACAATGCCTGGAAAGAGTGTACTTAAAACAAGGGAATAAAACTAGTTGTCAATTTTCATTTTGCCTTTGGCACTAGTGCCCTGTGCAACAAATGAAGCAGGCAGCAAGTGGAGAAGCTAGCGGGGCATGACACCTTCTTCACTCCTAACTCGTTCAACATGGGGCAAGGGAAAGCAATGAACTTGGCTGGATGCTACTTTGTCCTGATCACCAGTTACAGTGAAGTCTAAGGGCTATCCACACAGATCCCAGACATTCAAGCTGCAAGGGACATGCAGTTCATTAACATCAGTCACATCATCATGCCTGAAGGAAGCCAGAGAAAGACACGTCATTTGGGACTATGACAATACTACTCAGGGTCTGGGGTTATAACCACATTTCCCTAAGCAGCTGTGATAAGACCAGTTATGAACTGATTCCTAAAGCCTCTTTTTAATTAGGCCTGAAAATACGTAGCACAATTGGACTCAGTTTTGTGAGCAATTTTCTCTCATGCTGACTCTACCTGCCACTTGGTTTCTGTAGCATCCCCATGCTATTTCTGTGCATGGCATACAATGTTCACTGTAAATAAGACTATATCTTTATGTTTGGGCTCTTTTATTAGGAGGCTTTTTTCTGCTGTGTTTACCTAGCACTTTGCCTAAAGGGATGGCAGTCAGTAGGGTTCCCATACATTAACACTTAAAAATCACACACAATATTCTTCATTATTGCCTCCCACAGAAACTCCCAAAAATTCCTCATCCATCAGCTAACAAACTCTACTACATAAATACACACTGCTTTCATTAGCCCATGCAGGCTCATTGGTCCTAATACTTCCTTAACATTCACAATTTTGTTGAATTCTTTTTCATACAAGGCAGTAGTGCTTGATGAATGAGAATGACAAGACTTTTCACCAGACAACCTCAGACAGTAATTTCTGAACAAGTAGTTTGAGTACTCATCACCCATCCTAACACCTGGAGGAATTAATCTGCCAGGCTAAGATACTTCTGAAAATGGAAGCTGTGTATTGATTCCCCTTCTCAATTTCTGTGTTTAGTTATTTAACACTGTATTCATGAAGAAACCCCATTCAATGGCTAATAGGGTCTTAGAGAAATTTCTGTTTTATTTATCAAATTAGGAGAAGAGTAAATGCAAATGAGCATGTGTAAAGTCCCACAAAAACCAGGACAGACATCATCAGGTTAAGTTCATATTACTGGTCTGAATCTGTAACTTATCATGCCATGCTGTCATACTGCATGTCGTTACACATTTCCCAAAAAAACCAAATAGGTGAACAAAAGCTCCCAATGGTGAACACAGAAGCTATTTCTAGAACATTAACAATTTAAAATTAGTGCCTCCTAACCTGTTCCCAGTCTTTCCAAAGGATTCTGCCTAAGCAGCAGAGTAATCAGATCCTGGGCATCTGGAGGTGGTGCTTCGTCCTTTTCAGGCCAGTTGATTTCATCTTAAAAAAAAAAACCAAAAAAAAACTTGTTTGATATTGCTTAAGTCTGATCCCAGTTTTCAGCACAAACTGTATAAATGCTCTCACAGTGATCTACCAGCAAAACAGAGTTAAAGCAACCTTTTCAACTTACTCTGCCACATACAATTACTTCTAATTTTTTTATTCTCAATATAAACAACATTAACATACCATTTTCCCATTTCCTTCGGAAGTATCCTTTAACCCAAAGCTGTGTTTAGCAGCAGAATACATGATTGCTTGGTTCACGGAAAACTTTTAAAATATTAGCACAGCTTGTATGCTTTCTCTTCTCCCTGCCCCCACCAGTTAAATCACGGTTTAAACCGTAGTTATGTTCCATGAAAACTGTTGTTAAGATGGACACCGCTGACCTGACCCAGCAGTTGCTGCTCACATCTGTGTTCCTCCTCTAACGCTAGCAGACTCCCTGAGGTCTCTCCCATGACTAAGGGTCAAGGTGTCAGACTGTGCTCTGGAGACAATGAAGCTTTTTTTCCCAGAGTCTCATACTTCCATACTACCTCACTCCAGTGACTCTGATTCTATGGCTTTTGCACTTCATGGCAAGCTGGGCCTAAACTGTGCAGCCAAGACAGGATACCCTGCATATGAACATGAACTTTCTAATAGTCTACACACAGCAAGTTTTGCCTGATTTTTAGTGGAAGCTGCCTCCACAAATATAGCGTAGTGCAGGTTTAGACAAAACACTGCAGAAGTTTCTTGGGAGGCACAAGGATTGTGGCATCAGAGAAACAGAGCACTTGGAGCTCCAGAAATACAGAAAGCTCTTAAGGATTTTGTCGTTTTATGATCTAGACTTCTTCTACAAAATAATCGTAACTGGGGAAATAATGATCAGAAGCTACACATGGGCTTAACCTCTGTATTTCAGAGTTTAAGGAAAGGTACTGATATAAACAGGCATGAAATGTAACCTGTTTCTGCAGCAATATTTTAAATTCTTATTACTTTAGGTGTCCAAGTTTACACTGAAGCCTCCCACAGCTGTCCTCGCACAACTTAAGGCAGGAAAAGGAACCTACAATAAACAAGGAGGCAACAAGATTTAAAGTAGAATTTTAAGGAGAAACTGGAATTAAAATCTAGGCTACAGTTTGGTTCTATAACATGGCTTTTGCTGTCAAATAGAAGGGAATAATTTATTTTAGCATGGGAAACACATCCAACTAGAGTTCTTATAGATATACGGACTAAGAATTATTTCACTAAATAAGGATATTTAAAATAAAAGAGAAGCAACTGATAATAATTTTCAAAACAAGAAACTGAGCCAACCAAAGGTCTTAGAGGGTGAGTGGGAATAGATCAGATTTACAAACAGATTTCTACAAATAATTTCTCTAAGATAAACTGACACATTCAAACCAATAAAGATATTTATAGAAGTATCAGCTAAATTTCACAAAAAGGAACAATTAATGCCACACGCAAAATAAAGCCAAAAGTAAAAATTTTGTCATTAAGTTTAGACTATTCCCTCCCCTTCTCCCAGTCAGAAAGAATAAGGATAAAAACACAGGTGCATGTGTCTGGAAATGCAATAAAAACATGAGTTATTTCTATGGTTTCCTGCCTAGAGCTTCCACCACAGTTTAAATCTGATTTGGAAGATAAAGCATGAATATGCACTGCAGCCCCAAGGCACCCAGGAAACAGACAGCATTTGCTTCTTGTTTTAATTAAACAGTTGATTCTTCTTGCCACTCAGGCCTCAGCATATCACACCAGAAAACAACATGGTTGTAAATCCATGAACACACAGAATGTCACATGCATTTTAATACAGTTTACAAACAAGCCTAGCTTTCAACTTCAGAGATAGAGGAAAGCAAGATGATGACAGAGTGTCTCCTTAAGTACAAAAGGGGATTTGTTGCATTCTCAGAGAATGAGGAACCAGAGGTGCATTCTTAGCTATTGAACCTTTTAAGCAGACCATAAAACAGACTGGGAAATATTTGGTAACAGAGGTGTCGTTCTGTTAACCTTGTGTCATCAACAGAGACCCTCTACATCTATGCATCTGGGAAATTTATGGAAACAGCAGGTAGGATAGTAAACAATTCTGTTTAATTATCATTGAGTTTTGTCACAAGACACATAACTATACTTAGGGTCAGTTTGCAGGTTAAGTTTTAAAAGGTTATTGAATTTTAAATGGAAGAACAGCTGCTACAGAAATAACATTACACTCCAACAACCACCAATGAAATCATTAACAATCTGTGAATTGAATTAGTTTCCTTCTTTTTCTCATTATTTATTATTTGGGAGACATTTGTTTTAGAGTTTTATTACATCTTTGTTAATTTCTTCATTGTGCCATGAGGTATTTTCCCATATAAACAAATTCAATTTAACTGTTTCTTCTCTGATGTAATTTCTTTACCAAAGACTGAAGTCATTATTGCATAGTGGCACTACTATTTCAGTACCTCAGCTTCTCTCTTCAAAGCAGTGCAGCTTAACCACTGTACTCTGTATCAATAAATTTCTGTACTTAGCAACAATATAAAGTTCAGCTTTTAATCTAAATTCATTGTTACTGCTGTGATAGCAAATTGTGTAGTCTATCAGTTAAGCTGCAATGTATTTACTATTAACAGAAATATTTTATTTTTTTTTTTAAGTCATGATCCTCACCACTGATTACTTGTCCAAACAGCTCTTCCGGTGTATCTCCAAAGAATGGCACACATCCAACAAGAAATTCATAAAGAATAATTCCCATAGCCCACCAGTCCACAGGTTTTCCATAACCCTGTCTCAGTATCACTTCAGGAGCTATGTATTCAGGTGTACCACAGACCTAAAAGAAAGAAAACATGCATGATGGCAAAACAAGTCTTAATTGAGCTATGCCACATTATTTATAATTCATGAAATGTAAATTAATATGAAAACATGGAAAAAACTTAATTCAGTTGGGTTTAGTCTGCTGAGTTTGTGTAACAGCTCATGTTTTTAGAACAATCTACCTACATTAAGAGGCATCATAATCAACATTTTCATGTCTGTCATGTAAAGGTCAGTTTGTGCTTTGTACATGGGAGTCCATCATGGCAAGTATTTTATTTAACTTACAACATATCTTTATATGAAGTTGTGATGGTTTTATCTTAAGTAACTTTTACAGTGAACAGATTGTGAGCAATGGTAATGAGGCATGCTTAAAGGGAAATGGTCCATAGCACAGATTTTAGCACCCTTGGTCGTACAACGCATAATGAGCTCCACAAGTACTCTGCTGAGACTTCTGAATTCTTTATAAAACAGTTTTCCATTTGTCTCTCTCACACATTTACTTGCACACAAATAGGTTGTTCATCTTACTAACAGATCCTAACATAGAAAGGACAAAGCCTAGAATAATCTTCAGGGCACCTGTAAAAGTAACTGACATAGTTGCAACACCAATGCAGAAAGAACTATGGTTTATTCAGTATTACAGAATGTTCTGCTGGCAAATCATTACTTCATGGGAACACTCAATGTAGAAATAAAAAAGGCTGTCTCTTACTTGTTTATCAAGGAATTCTCTGGCATCCTTCTCAATGTGACCCTCATACAGGTTGGTAGTCAAACTCATTAGCCCCACTTTTGACAGGCCAAAGTCTGTAAGTTTTATATGGCCCATGGATGTCACCAATAGACTGAAAAATAGAAAGATTTTAAGTCACTGTGATATAATTCAACATTATGTGCTTACCGTTGTTATTACTATTAAAATTACAATACTTCGAGGAAAATGTTTCATTAGCACTGTAAAATTATAAATGCAGCTTAAAAAGTAATTTAACTGGTACAGAATAAACAGGTTAAAAATCTAAGTCTTGCATTTGCTACTATTATTATCAGAAGTAAACAAACTTGTCATGTACAACTGTATAACATCTTACAGAACTATACAAGTCTTGAGAGCTGAATGCTTGAAGCTTTGAAGAAAGAGAAACAGTTATCATCTGAAAGACCTAAAATAGAATACATATAATTTTTGAAGTGAGGTGAGCATTTTCTGTCTACAACAAGCTGGGTCAGTCATGCATTTGGAAAAAACCTTAGGTATTAAGTTAGTAACTAGTACCATACTGTCCTAAGGTATCATGCTATGAAGGTATTGTCAATCAACATCCATAACTCCAATTCTTTTTTTTTTTCCTGCGAAACAGGAAGAAGATTAATGGAGTTGCAACGGCCATACTTTGCACTTCATCTACTTGCTGTACTGTTAAGGAGCAACACTGTATTTTTAAATACTGAAATTAAAGTCCCTAACCCCCTCAAAAAACAAAATAACCCTCAAAAACCATGCAACAGGAGATATTTCTGCATCTGGTCAACCTTGTCTTCAACTATGCAAATATCTGCAAGCTGATGATATTTTGTATTAAACTGTGCTGTAAGTATATTTTGGAAAAACTTTTCCCTAATAACCAAAATGTATTTCCCTCCATTCTAATCAGTAGAGTACATACTTTTTTTTTTTTTTAGCTACTCTGATAGCCTCTTCCCTCTTAAACAGAAAAGTCTTAACTGCTCTTTTGGAAAAAATGCATTTTCTGTACTGCAAGTAATGAAAGTTCAAATACCATGAAGGAATTGTGAATCTATGTAACATTTGCAATTAAAAAAAAAAATCAAAGCAAGTTTGAACTTTCCATATTTTATGTAACAATTTCAGAGTCCTCTTTCAGTTATATTCTATACACATACTTGTCAGGTTTCAAATCCCTGTGTACAATTCCATAATTATGAAGGTATTCCAAAGCCAGAACAGTCTCTGCAAAATACATCCTTGCCATGTCCACAGGTAAGGGACCCATATTCTTCATCAAAGTAGCACAGTCACCACCTGTGGAAACAGGATATATGTTTCAGATTATAAATTCCAAGGTGTATCAGTGTAATCCATACAGGATGCAGAAAGGGACACAAACTGCAGTCATAATTTTTTATTTTCTTGTCAGATGATTCAACTGAACATGTAACCCCACCAACTACTGTACTGAAAATACTGTGAGGCTGGGAGAGAGCACTACAAGGATTCAGCCGAAAACCAATAAAGTACATACTACTGCCTAAGGAGAAAAACAAACAAACAAACAAACAAATTGGGGGGGTGGTGGGGGGAGGGGGACAGGGGATGTGGAAGCCCCCAGAACCATACCTGGGTATCTCTTCTGTACTGCTTCTATCCACTGTTCTCCCTCACCAACAGCACCTTTTCAAAATGCGCTCTTTCCTCTTTCTTTGTAAAAATAACTAGAACAAATCCCTCAACACTTGCTAATGAAAATTTCAGCTCCAGAAAAAAGCAAACCTTTCTACACGAACTTTGAATGCTAGGACACTTTAAATCGCAATCGATAAGGAACTTAATCTAAGAGCAGTTATTTCCCATTATAGCTGGAACACAAGTGTTTTACAAGCTGTTTACTGGGAGATAATGACTGGTGAAAAAAGAGAGCCACCTTGCTGTTGGATCTGGTTCCTAAATCTGAATTGCCAGAGTACAGAGGACACATAGGGGCCCCTTCTAATTCAAGTACCATATGTGTTATTTTTCTTTAGTGGAGTAAGAAAATTCTTCCTCTGTAAAACAGAAGAGCAATTTTACCTTCTACATATTCCATGACCATGCATAAATGACGTCTTGTTTCAAAGGAGCAATACATGCTGACAACAAATGGATTTTCTGCAAATGTCAGGATATCACGCTCAACAAAGGCCTGTTGGATCTGGTTTCGGAGGATGAGATTCTGCTTATTAATTTTCTTCATGGCAAATCTTTGTCTGGTTTCTTTGTGTCTCACAAAATAAACCGCACTGAAAAGTACAAATGGGAGAGAAAAAGAAAAATGTCTGATTACAAATGATTACTACAAATGCATTTAAAAATGCATTTTTCACTAATTTTTTTAAACTGTGTATGTATTATAGAAAATACTTGGTTTCAATTCAATGTAGTCTTTCACATTAAAGAATGGTTACAAATCTCGTTTTGTTTAATAAGCAGGATGGATCTCAGTTAACACAAATTAGTACTCAAACTAGAACAAACAACTCTCCTGCTCTTCCCTCTCCCTCCCTCCCAACCAAACAACAGATAGAACAGTAAATGCTTTCAGCTCAGGCAGATTTCAGGCATCCCCATCAACAAAGGATTACATACAAAATCTAGCTATGGCACAGTGTTATAAATCATTGTGACAAATGCTTATTCTGTAGGTGTGCTGTAAGGAAATTATGACTCAGACTCAGTTCAGGGGATTTAAAACATATCACAAGTCTCTTATGAAGGTTGCTTAGAAGTTGCTCAAAGGGGTGGCTCCCTCATCACCAGGTGCAAAATCTTCCGTTCTTGTTGAGTCCCTGACATCAGCACTGATTCCTATCAGAGGAAGGTCACCAGCAGGTAACCCGAAATAAAGATCGCTGCGTTAACCACATGGTAGTGTGGGATTATGGTGTATTTTGGCATGCAGAATTTCCAGTGGGGTGCTGGGCACAAGGTTTCCTGTAAATTTGGTTAGGTAAAGTCAAAGCAGTGAGGGAAGCAAATTAAAAGAAAATCTCACTTCGGCAAGCTGTTTTTCAAGGCTAAGGAGAAGGAATCATCCTGCTGTGAAACACTGATGCATTTCTCAAAACCCCGTGAGGCGAATCTCGAAAATTTTTGCCTTGCTTGAAATCTACTTTGTAGCATTTAATGTTTATATCATCTCCAGTATATTATGACCACAGTGTTTATAAAAAGGAAGTACTTAAAGGAGAAAATGGGGGGGGGGCAAGTGGATTTCAATTATGAAGTTCTTAAATTCAATTAATTGTCCCCATGAGGTCCAACTATCAGCATACAATTATTTATATAAACATAAAAAGCAACACCTGCCTTACTATTTATACAAAGATGTTCACACAGCTACCAAAGTTACAGGCACTGAAAAAAAAAAAGTACTTCTCCTTTCCTTCATGGAGGAAAACTTTCTAGACAGCACCGTTTCTCTTACTGATTCCAAAAGCTTTCATTAATCCCTCATTCTTGTCTGAGCATGGGGCAGGTAAAACACATTACACAATTATGAAAGTAGGTAAATACCACCTTGGGCAAACGCATGACAAACCCCACTCTTTGTGCCTCCTACTGAGTCTCACTCCCTTCTGCCCCTCCCAAGCTGGAATACAGACTGAGTTATTCAGCTCCAGTACTCCTCCCTGCTGACTTCATGCCTTTTGTCCTGCACCTCTTCCTACTGCTCCCCTTATGTTCACCTTTCTCACCAACTCTTACTCTTAAACCCCTTTTCTTCGGTTTTCTTTCTCTTACATTTCGGTTTTCCTATCTCATTTGTTGCTTTCTCCTGTCAGTTTCATAATCTCCTGTAATATCTCTTCTTTTACCCTTTTCAGTCCCTCTCTGCATTCCTGGCATGTAGAAAATTAATGCCTGAAGCTTCCCTCCTTAAAAAAAACATGAATGAACTACGGACTGGCTGAGGAGCTGGCATACAAGTATTACTCAAGAGTTTTAAATAGGACAGTGTGCCAAGATGGACTCTTAAAAGGCAAACAGAAACCAGAACATATTATTACAGCATCTTAATAAATCCTCATTTCAGATCATACACATCTGTAAGATCATTACTAACATATTTTAAAATTATTAAACAGTAAGATCCAAGGACTATCTAGTCCAGCAACTATCTGGGACATGCTGCTATATTTTCCCAGCTGTCCACACAGCATCTCCAGTCTTACAGTCACAAGCAGGTAACTGTATAACTTTCCACTAGGATTCTGTTTTTTCTCAGAAAAAAAGCTGTTTAGTTCAAATATACCAGACTGACAAGACAACTGCAACACAAGAGTATCTCTTGCTTTTACACACGCATACACCATTTATGCTATACAAAGTGCTTTTAAATGAACTTCAATATACAAAAATGTCTAACATGCCTCACATCCTCTGGTCACAGCAACCCCAGCAAACAACATTTATGATTTGTGAAGAAAACTATATCCCAGCCAGCGGCATGTTGATCACCAAATGCTGCCCATGATCTTCAGTATATTATAAAGACAATTTCAAATTTAAGAATTCTTTGACACAAAAACAATGTAAGATGAGCACCCAGACTGTCCTGTCAATCCACTGAATGACAGTAGCAGGCCCCGTCTCCCTGCAAAGCCACATCCAGATTGATACTGTTGCATCCTCCTATTGTTTCAAATTAAGAATTCGATTTCCTATCTCCCCTCAGTTTTCTGTTTCCATAACAGGGTAACAACAGTTTACAAAGCATCCTCTGATTTCACTGTGCGAACTTATTCACAGGTATGCAAGTGCTCTGTGTTTTACTGATGCTGTAGCTCAACATAGCAAAAAAAGCTTACTTTTCATGAGAAGTAAGAACATTCATTTTGCAGTCCAAACATTACCTTATTTCACTTTCAACGTCAATTTCAGCTTGAAAAGGTAACTCTATAATACCTCTAGTTAGGCACAATTACACAACACTGCAAAAGTTGTAACATGACAAAAACAAGCTAAAATATTTAACTGGGTTCCTGAATTAGTCCAACTTAAATATCACGCAATCTATCACTTCAGTCTTAGAATCATGATTCTTGTTTTTTCTCTAAATTGAAAAGTCTCTAATTACAAAAAAAATCCAGATAGACAGGTTTCAGGCATAGTTTACAGCTCTCTAATAACTCCAACTTTTAGAGCCATTTTACAATCTAGTCTACATTCAGTGCTTAAGGCTAATACAGCTGACCCGATTTTCTAATCTGAGAAAGGACCTTGAACTCCTTGTGGAGACACAGGTACTGTACTTGCAGCTTAAAAATTACTGACCAGGAACTTCATTTCATTTTTGCAAGCAATTTCCTGAGAAGAGACTGTTAAATTCTGTTCTATGCTGGAATTATGTCTGATGTTGCCTCCAATGAAGAAAAGCTACTTGTGAGGTTGTGTTTTACATTATTCGGTAAAGTTTATAAATACTTATTTAAGACCAGAATTAGAAAGCAGCTCTGCATCACCTTCTAGTGAGGCAATGCCTGTGACCAGAGTTATTTGATGGCAGAAAGAAATGCTACCTAAGGCACTGCAGCTCTGGGACAATGCACCCAGCCTTCTGCCTACAATATTTTGGACATATCCTAGTCTGCCTAGAAGGAAATGAGAAGCTGGCCATTGACGAAGAGAACATGATGGCTTTGATCCTTCTCCCACAGCTGGTACTAGTCCTAGTTGTTCTAATATGCCATCAGTTTTGAATGATAAAACCACTTCCCCATACACAACAGTAGTAATGCCTTCTATCTTTATGGCGGCTAGTAAACAGAGATTCAAAGTGATGAAACTGCAGTCCAAAATTCTGATGGGTAAACTGTCTGGTGTTACTTTAGTGAACCTACAAAGTCACACTGCCATCTGTCCCTTTCCACTTCAGAACTAGTGGCTGCTAGGCTGATGATGAATTAACCTGTCTGATGGGGTTTTATTCTACACCTGGTAACTTTTCTTAATCCTGTTCCAAATACACACGAGCAAGAACTGTAAGGACAGAATGAGTACTCACAAATTAGGTGCACCAGCTGCTCAAGACAATACTGCTCCCGAGTTTTTTAATTTATCAAGCAACACCATTTGCCAGTATGTCATGTATCTACTGACACTACCATTCCTGCAAAAGCATTCCAGGCAGGAGCAAAAGTGGTATCATGTATTTGCTTTAAACAGATACAGTTATACATTGAAGAGATATTGAACTAACATCACTTGCTTCCCTGAAATCAAACGTAGTTTTTATTTTGTTGAACTGTTTCAGGAAACCAGGCTGATACTAACTTGAAGAGATGGAATGCTACAACCTGATACCTCTCACAAGCGGGAATATGGAAAAAATGTTGTTTTGATTGCTGCAGAAGTTTAAAATTTGGGAAATAAAAGAAGTTTTATCTGGCTGAAAAAAGTCAGACAGCTTGTAAAACCTTTAATGATTTGGCCAAAATCCTACATTGTTTACTGATTCACAGCTTGTTTAACTTCTTGTATATTCCTAGCCATTCCCAAAAGCCTCATCTACTCATCTACTACACCTCATGTACTATACAGCTGTTTAATTGCACTACAAATGAGTTTACCCAATCAATTAAAAGTAGAGAACTGCTACAATATTTACTCAAACCTTCACAAAACCAACAGTTTATATTTAAACTCATCAAATTTAACATATCTGACAAATCTCTGCTACAGCATGCCAAGACCAACAAATACCCTGTCAAGTAATCAAAGCTTTTCATTTCACTGATAAAGGCAAAAACACCACAGCAAAGGAAAATAATTTTATAGGGTTTTCTTTAATTAGTTCCGATTTAATCCCTTTGTTATAGCCTCAAAATAAGTAAAATATTACAAAAGCATACTGCAGCTTCAGTAAGTCAGAGGACAAAATATGCCCCCTGACATATTTTAGAGAATCAATCAATGAAGCACAGGCAGAATTCACATATACTTAGATTACTTGAAAAAATTAATGGTCTGGAAAAACATAGGAGGGAAAAAACAATCCTTGTAGCATAACAACAATAACTTTTGTTTCAGCTACTTATACTTGTAAATAAACTGCAATAAGTGCCTTCAGGACCTTTTCTTGCTTTATATTCATACGAAATAGGTATAACTGGTTTATTACATTCCATTTCATAGATGAGTTACAGAGCAATTAGGTTATCTTGATGCGTTCCCCTTTAAACTTGACCATAACTTTTGAGTAAATTAACCATCAACTTGGTATTGGTGCCAACATAAAAAAGAAAAACCTACTTAATAAAGACTAGAAAAATGGTCTGCTGATTTTGCAGTCCATCCCACTCATCTGACATACTAGAGGTTTTCAAGCATACAGATAGTTTGGAAAAAGTGATATCCTAGAGAATACAGGCATACAAGTTTTCTCAACTTACAGTATTGAATAGTTGCGAAGAAGTTTATTGTCCTACATTTCATTATGCTCCTTTCCCTCTCCATGTATTGGGCTTGTATAGCAAGGTTTTGGTAGTGGGAGGACTACAGGAGCCGACGCTGGAGGCTCCCTGGTAGGTACTTGTGAGCCTGGCAGGGGCCCACAAAATAGCAGGCTGTGCCTGAAGGACTGCACCCCATGGAAGAGCGACTCACACTGCAGCACTTTGCAGAGGACTGCTGCTCATGGGATGGACTCACGTGGAAGAAATTCAGGGAGAACTGAATCCTGTGGGAGGAACCCCATGGTGAAGCAGAGAAGAACTCTCCCCGAGCAGCGGCAGGAACAATGTGTGATGAACTGACCATAACCCCCATTCCCTGTCTCCCTGTGCTGCTGGTGGGGGAGGAGGCAGGGATGGGAAGGACAGAGTGGCAGGGGGAAGGTTTTTTCTAAGGTCTTGTTTTACTTCTCATTTTCCTGCTCTGATTTTGTTAGCAATACATTCAATTAATATCTCCAATTCAACAGTGCCCATGATGGTATTTAATGTGTGCTCTTCTCCCAGTCTTTATCTCAGCCCATGAACCCTTTGTTTTATTTTCTCTCCCCCATCCAGTTGTGGAGGGGAGCAATAAGAGTAGCTTTGACGGGTACTCGGAATCCAGCCAGCATCAACCCACTACAGGCTGTTTGTTTCCTCATTTTTTATTTTTCTTTTAAGAAGTAAAAATTTAAATGAAAAATCCAAACCAACAAAATATATTTTGTTATTACTTCCTTAAGGATAGAAGTAATACCAGTCTACTAAAGTGATGAGCTTTTCAATTTCCACTAACCTGCCAGCCTACCCATTTTTACATTTGCTAAAGACAATAATGACTCATGAAGAATCTGTATATACTCCAAGCTGGTAATTCTCTATCACCTCTCCTTTTCTTCATGTATCAGGGTCTCATCCAATTTTTACAACATTACACTGTCAATTTTACATATTATTAACATTTAAAATATATTTCACAAGTCTTGATTTTCCCTGCCACAAACACGAGGGAAAGAACTGTGTGTGCCATAGAAGGCCATGGCTTTTCATCCCTTCTTTGCCAGCTTTTCAGATCCCTATTTGTGTCTGGTTTCAGGCGGACAGTTGTCTGTATTTCTTAATGGCTCTTTGGGCTCCTTCTGGCTGTGACACCTATGGAGCAAGAGGCACAGGTCTCCTGAACCTTGATTTCAGGTGTCAGGCCTCACTCTGTGACTGCATTATGCCCTGCTGCAGCTGCTCCCTCCTCTCCCCAACGCTCAGCATTTCAAAACTGCTCCGAGGTGGGTAAGGTTCAGTGACTCTTGACACCCCTTTCTCCAACAGAGGCCTACAGTTCCTTTTATCCTCCTCCAGTAGGAAAAAGAGATGGAAGGAGGAATGGGGGGAACTTAGCACCGGCCAAGGGAAGGAGAATGGGGTGCAGCCAGGGAGGGGAGCAGCATCTACTGCTAACTGCTGAGATGCAGGCTTTTGAAGTACTGGCGTAATTGGCAGAAGGTGACATAATAAGCAGCATGTTTGTCTATGAAGAAATTCTGAGAAAATTAACTGAGCAGAGCTTGACTAGTGAGAAATTGTATTTGAATATTTATATAACTTTAATGGAAATTATAGTATTTCCCTTGGGATTTTTGCTGAATTTTGTAAAAATATCTAGACACAAGTAGCCTCCACACAAGCTACCATGGCCAACACTCCCAGGCATTGCTGAATGCCTCCTGTTCCAGGACTCACCATTAACTGAATTTCACCAGAGAAAGCCCATCAGCCTCAGGCCATTCAGTGGGCACACAGAACTCCAGTGGGTAGGCTGCAGGTGCTTTTTCTCCTGTGTCCAAGATCTCGTCACAGAGTGCTCAGTCCTATCAGCTCACTGCCACTTCCCAGCTTGAGCAGAGTCTAGGGGAGCCTGTGCCGGAGAGCAGCACTGCCCTTCTCCTCTGCCAGGCTGTGACATTGGCTCATTTGAGCAGGCTCCCCACCACAAGATGGAAACCTCTCTGTTTTGAGCCAGTTTACATTCCTCCTGTTCCTGCAGGTTACACAGAGACAGTTCCTGTCTCAATACATTGCAGTGCAGAGGAGCAGCCAAAAAAGGGTCTAACAGATAGTGCAGGATCGGAAGACAGGACTGGAGACAGACACCATGACTGCACAGTACTTCTAGAAAATGTTTTGTGCTCATGTAAGGCCCAGGTTACCAAAATTTTCCCTCAGTCTTCTAGGCTATCGCCAAGTGACTTACATAGCACTGGGCAGTAAGTTGTGCACTCTCCAACTACGCAGAAACTAACCAAGTTACAGCAATTCCTTAAAAGCTGATTGGTTAAAAATCGAGAATTAGAATAGCATCCACAAAATAACAAAACACTGCTGCCCTATTTCAGGAAATTTGTTTTTATTTCAACAGTATTTTTAGGTCAAGTAAGCACTCATTTTTATCAATCTGTCTCAGATGACATCTAATTCTCGCTCGTATCTGCATAAACACAGGCTTTTTGCAGTATTATAAAGGTGAGCTTAAATCTGCCCTTTGATTTATTCAGATTTCATCTGTGGCACACTATCTACTTCTGAAAAATCTTTCTGATGTAATTTTCAGTGTTTTAATTTACTGCAGAGTAATTTATTATGGCCTAGCAACTTTCCAAAACCTTGTGAATTTAAAATATTAGTAACAAAACAAGAATGCAAAGTGAAAAAAGCAGCAGTGCAAACTCACTCCCTCACACGAAGACCCCTGAAATAAGAAATAATGGGAAATTAAGGAAAAAAAAAATGCAAAAGAGCTGTCACAGTCAGGGATTACTCACCCATAAGCTCCATTACTAATCAATTTAATTGTTTCAAAATCACTTTCTCGAGGTTTCCTCTGCAGCTTCAGTGAAGTATTAGAGGTCTTCAAAATAAGAGATAAGAATGAACAAAGTTAATACAATACTTTTTTTCAAAATGAGAGGGAAAAAAAAACAAACAAAAAACCAGCCACCACCAGGCTGTCACACTGATGAACAGGTAAAAGCTCCGGACAGCCAGGCACACAGCCAACAGAGAGGGACCAAGGGGCTCCTAAAGCAAAGCTGCTTTTCCACCAAACAGGTATCTGCTCAAACTGTCTGCTTTTCCCCGTGCACAGGTTACAGCCACGAAGGCTTCTGGTAGAGTAGTTACTGGCAAGTCTTATCTGGAGTCAGGGACTTCTGTGAATTCCACCAGGCACTCATTGGCCACTGCCCTCCCACTTTAGTAAATCTGACTCTTGTACTATGGCTTGGTAGTAACAAACTGTTGATGAGCCCTGGCTCACTCAAATAAACATTGGCACCGTTCAAACTAATGTTAGGATAGAGTGTGACATAACATGGGGTAGACAGTGAAGAGACACAAAATGAAAGAGAAAAATACAGAAAATAAAAATGCAGTAATTCTATCCCAAGAGATATAATTTTTTATCTACTTCTTTGTGAAAACTTTTTCAAAACCAATTTCCCCAAGTATAGCAAAATCTTTTTCCTAGTTTGAATTTTTAATTAATCTTGAAGATGTGAGAATTAGAATTGCAGTGCAGGGGGAAAAGATGAAGGCACAGGACTCCAAATTCAGACTTCCAAAACAAAAATCTTTTTCAAATGTCTTCCAAATCTCCAAGAAGTCCCATGATTCCTATCCAGGAAGTTTGGTAATAGTCAAAAGCTGAAGGTAGATTTGGTTGGAAGATTTTCAATTAAATGTTTGCTAAAGAAAATTCAGTGCAAGACTAGTGAATATGTCATACAATGAACTACACAGGACCTGGCAGAGAGGACTTATTAAATTGTTCAGCCCACTTGTCTGCCAGTACAGGGTTCTTCCTAACTGCATATTTATGATGATTGTGAGTGGTCCTGAACTTGAAAGTTACGCTTCCTGTCACTTCCCACGTGTGTTTATTCCACAGCTACACTTTGAGATGGTTCCAGATATTCAACCTTCATTCTTCTTTACTGATTTCATCATCTCCCTTATTTACATTTCTTTATTACATGACATTAACCTTCCTGCATTTCTTCAGCATTTGCACAACACAATAACTTTACCATTTCAATTGTTTAGCTAATGCTAAGCCACTTTGCACCTAAGATTTGGTTAAGTGCTTTAGCACTTCCCTAAAGCCTTCTAGTTATTCTGTCTGTCTTTTCTCTGATTTGTCAATATCCTTCAACTAAATGCTGCTCAGGTCTAATATAATATTTTAAATGCACATGAATGAAAGCATCAGAGTAAGAAACACCTTTTTCGTCCATTACAGAACCCTTCATAAGTGGCACTTTGCCATACGTTAGAAAATATCCAAACATAACAAGACATGTACCTGAGAATGATGTTCTTTATGTCTTAGAACTAGTTTAACAGATAATCCATGCCTGCTAACATTTGTAAATACTTGCAAAATACCACTGAATTACTACACATCCCCTAAAACTGCTCTTGTTTTCTCTATCCACTTGCACTGAAAATCAAGACTAAATTGTTAGAACTTCATCTACTCTGCTGACTGGAAACCAAGGCGTAAGAACCAACTTTTAAAAATAAGAATTTAAAATAAGAGCAGTTAAGGCCACAATATTCAGCCCAATCAATGTCTCCAACTCGCTTTTCTTTAGCCATCCTGAGCAAACATCTCACAAAATATTACTGTAAGATACCCATTGCTGTAGGCAAATATTTTCAAACGCATAATTCAGAAGAATTATGCACAACCTTCCAAACTGTAAACTAACTTTCTGGATCCAGGCTATTTGCTAACTTACTCATTTCTTCCTTGTCTCTTCACTGGATCTGTTCAGAATCTCTCATTTTGATAATTAGCTGCCTCTGTGAATGGATTGTTTTAAAATCTCTTTAAAATACTTAGATTTATTAAACAGTTTACCAAGACTTCTAGAAGAAAAAGAAATACATTGATTGAATAGAAACAAAGAAAGCAGTGGTGGATTTTGTGGTAAAGTTATTGCCACATGGCAAACGTTAATTTTGTGAAAGGTGAAGAAACTGAAATGTTTAGAAGATAGGCAGAAAGCTGTGTTATACCTTTTGAAAGCATTCTGCCTGCAGAGCCTCACAGAGTTAGTGTGAGTATTAACCAATGTTTATTCGATCTGTTTGCACATACCAGGAGAAACCAGAACAGGTAGGGTTGGGGGAACACACCAGATTTTCCTTGCTCACATTCCGCAAAAGCAGTAACATAACAGGAAAGCTTACATTTATTGATTCATCCACTTCCAGAGTTTCTGCTGTCCCACTGTCACAATTAGCTAGCTGAGCTATTTCTGGAAAGAAAAATTTAAAACTTCATTTTAAACTATGGAAAATGCAAAACTAAATGAAGCACAGAAGATGTGAGAAGTAACACCTTTCTGGAACACTTCAGAGAAAATGGTGTCCTACCTGTAACACTTGACAAGTAATTTTCAGGACATCTCCAAGCATATAAAAAAAAATCCACCCAGAAAATGAAGACCTGCTATTCAGTGTCTATGTAATAGTCTTCCACTGAAGAATTCAAGCAGTCATGAAGCAATGAAGAGCAATTCTGCTTTCACTGCTGAGACCCAGGAATTACAAGAGCTGTGTGCAAACTGAGCACTAAGGGAAGCACAGCACTAATCTGCTAAAAATCCTGAGGATCTCAGTCCCTGAGGGGTTAATAGTACACCCCATCCTTCCTGGACTCCTTCACAATTCCAGCAAAAGCTTCTAGTTTAGACCAAAAACAGACTCCAAATAGTTTGCATCTTCCACACAGAAATGCTGATAAATGTAGCAGAATAAGCTAAAAGCCACTTTCTTAGAAGCTTATAATTTACCGAGTCATTAACACAGATGACTTCTCTGGAAAAGTAAGATTTTAGGAGTCTACAACTTGATCAGATTGTCCCTGCCAGGTCAACTTATGCTCTAAAGCTCCTAAGCTCTGCCTGTTCTTCAGGGGAGGGCAATAACTAAGAATTCATCTGGGTAATAAAAGCTAAATAGGACTGCCAGTAAGTAAAAGACCCCAGCAATCATATACATATTTAATTATGTATCCTACATAGGAAAAGATGCACATTTTATCACAATTATGTGCTGGGAATTAGAGATAAGACTACCTCAAATTTGCAAGATGCATTTTTATCTCGGGACTGTTAACTGAATTTATGAATATGAAATATAATTGAATATTCACACAGAATATCTAAATTGGATTTTTCTATATAAAAATCAGTGACTATTACAAGGGAAATGCTGCACAATACTTACTGCAATTTTTAAAAGCAAATTAACCACATAGATAACTTTCTGTTGGGACAGCTAAAAATTTAAGGAGTACCTATCATTTTTAACCACTATAGAAGCCAAACTGTGTGTTAAATGTAAGAAACAGAAGAAATTAGAATGCCAATTCAAAAGCCAAACAGACCTTTAAAGTGCTAAAGAAGCTAAAAGCATTTCAAAAATTAAGTCAATGAATGGTGAAAAATACCCCCACTGAGTACAAACAAAATCTTGAAGAAAAAAAAAAATCAGACAGGCCGAATATGAAGTGGATTTCCCTGGCAAAAGTCACAATTTTATGAACATGGGGGTTTTAGAATAGAAGTGTTGATGAAACCTTTATTGTATGGGTGAGAACCAAGCTAGCTGGAATAATATACTTTGAAAGCCTTCTCAACTGAAATTACTTTAATAAATAGCAAATTAAAATGGTCCTTATTTAAACAAAACTTTTGCAAAATAACCATTATCTGAGAAATCCATATCATTGCAAGCAGTAGGTACTAATGGCATGGAACCAAAAGTCAGATTTCAAAACAGGGAGCTATGGAACCATTTTGCAATGCCTGAAGAGATTTTTCAAACTCATCTAAATACCATTAGACATCTGTCCTTTTTCTTTCATTGATTTAAACCATTTCTGAAGACTCATGATTCAAGAAGGTAAAGATGGTAATTTAAAAAACATGGGGAAAAATTTATCCCCAGGGAACTCTTCAGAAATGCAGCCACCAGTCTCTGCCAAGTGATGAATCTGTTGTTGTATGGCTTTCAGTACAGTATAAATTTATCTAGCATTATCTCCAAATAATGCAAGCATCATTTCACTCAAAGAAAAAACACTACAGTTATGGCAGCAAACAAAGGAGGTAAGTAGAGAAAGGTCTAAAGTAGGTTGCTTTTCTCTGCAGATGAAATGAAATCCTTTGCATGAACATTTATGGACATTGAAGACAGAAATTAACACCTTGGTTGAAAACAAATTCTGTGCTACATGATGAGTGCTACCGTAGTGCACTTTGTTTGGAAAAACTTGGTTCTGCTTTTTAAAAAATTTCTATTTTTACATAAAAGGGCTTTAAAATTCTCAAGTATGATCTTCCCATAGTACCTTTACAGTAATGAATATAGTGCTCCCAATAATTCTCTTTGTAAACAATTAATTCCAGGACATAAACTCATACTGTCCTTCTTTTATTTTTCCTTAGGAAAAGTCCATATATACAGAGGCACCAATTTACATCAAAATCAGATCACTTAAGAAGTTGTTGCATGGTGATTTATACTGCTTATAAATATTACTTTTCTTTGGAGCGTGGGAGGAAAGCATTAACATAAATCAGATGGCCTAAATTACCTATTACAAATACACATATACATTAATCTTTAAAACAAAACACAAAATAATTCAATTGCTCAAATCTCCAACTGAACCAAAGATGACTAATCCATTTATCATACGCCCTCATATTGACAAACCACATAGTCCAATTTTCCTTCAGAAAAAAATCCAAACCCCAACATTTCAATTATCCTTTGTAAGCTTCAAAGTTTTTTATATTCATTAATATTCAGTTTATGAAATATAATAGGTGTCCTACATGAAGTACACTCCCATAAAACAAATACTTAGTTAAAGAAAATGGTATTCCTTATTTGTGTAAAAGCATTTGTTTCTAGACCTCTCTCATAACAAACTGCTAAAAAAATTCAAAAATGCTATTAAACTTAGGTAGTGCCAGATTCTTGACTCATGCTGAGGAATACTTTTACCCAAGAGGCCAGGAAGAGTCAATGAGAAAGACAAGGTACAACTGGCAGAACCAGGGTCAATGGTACAAAACCCTCAACCCACACTCCAAATTAAATCTTGCATACTTGATCAGTGAACATTGATGAATTGTCAATTTAGGGTGGACCATTAGCTCACCAAATCCAGACGACAATGGTTTATCTTGCAGAGAATTTCAGTACTTCTTGATCTTTTCCAAAATCAAAGGGAAAACAATATTTATGTATATTTTCCCAATTTGTCTGGCTTCCTTGATGCACTCCAAATACAAACAAAAAGCATCAAAGCTGTTAATCTGTATCTCAGACAAAAAATACTAAATTTGGATGAGGAAGTTCTGTGAAGACAGGAAGTGAACTAATAATAGGCCTGACTTTCTTTAGATCTGTAAATATAACATTAATGTCATCTATAACAGTACTCAATCTAACTGAATTAGAACTAACCAAATTCCTGACACAACTGGCAGTGCTGAACTTCACAAACTGCTTTAGTTCAGCAAAAAGGTTTTAACACAAAATATACGACTTCTTTGATTTAACAGTATGTGATCGTACATCATGAAGGCTAGCAAAAAA
>VZRL01006193.1:1148888-1220885 GCA_013397895.1 Origma solitaria | reverse complement strand
AAAAAAAAAAAAAAAAAAAGAAGTTTGTAATAGTTTTTGCAATTATTTTGTGTTACCGAGCCCTCTTCTAGTCCTGGTTCATAACACAGTAGACAAGCCAATTGGCACTAGCTAGACTCATTTTTCCATGATGGCATTTCTGCCAATTTCTTCCAAACTGCAGAACTAGCACTGCACACAAAAAAACTATTTATATTTGCCACCAGTGATAGAACTTGGTCTCAGAGCAGCAAAGAAGATGATCTGGCTAGGGCAGAGAAGTAATTTTATTTTTTTTCAATGCTGCCCTTAAAAAAACCATAGAATGCCTTGGGTTGGAAAGGACCTTGAAGCTCATGTTCCAAACCTTCTGCCATGGGCAGGATCACAGAATCACAGCCATCACAGAGTACACTGAGTTGGAACAAACCCAAAAGAACCTTAAAGTCCAAGTCCTTGCCCTGTGCAGGAACACCCCCAAGACTCACACCCTGTGCCTGAGAGCATTGTCCAAACACTTCTTCAGCTCAGTCAGGCTGGTGCTGTGACCACTTCCCTGGGGAGCTGTTCCAGTGCCCAACCACCCTCTGAGTGAAGAGCCTCTTCCTAATATCCAACCTAAACCACTCCTGGCACACCTTCAGGCCATTCCCTCAGTCCTGTCATTGATCACCACAAAGAAGAGATCAGTGTCTGCCTTTTTGCTTCCCTTTGTGAGGAAGCTGTAGACTGCCATGAGGTCTCCCCTCAGTCTCCTCTTCCCCAGGCTGAACAACAAAGCAACCTCAGCTGCTCCTCGTATGGCTTTCCCTCAAGGCCCTTCACCATCTTTGTGGCTCTCCTTTGGGTGCTTTCCAACAGTGTAATGTTTTCCTTTTATTACATTGCCCAAAGCTGCCCCCAGCACTCGAGGTGAGGCTGCCCCACAGCAGAGCAGAGCAGAGCAGAGCAGAGCAGAGCAGGATAAACCCCTCCCTTGCCCGCTGGCCATGCTGTGCCTGATGCCCCCCAGGACCCACTTGGCCCTCCTGGCTGCCAGGGCACTGCTGGCTCATGTCCAATTTGCCATCGACCAGGACCCCCAGGTCCCTTTCCATGGCGCTGCTCTCCAGCCTCTCATTCCCCAGTCTGTCCATACATCCAGGGCTGGCCCAGCCCAGGTGCAGAACCCAGCACTTGCCCGTACTGTTGAACTTCACACGGCTGGCGATTGCCCAGCCCTCTAACTTGCCCAGGTGTCTCTGCAGGGCCTCTCTGACCTGGTGGGAGTCAACAGCTCCTCCCAGTTTTGTATCATCTGCAAACTTGTTTAGTATCCCTTCCTGTCCTGCACCCAAGTAATTTATGAAGATGTTGAAGAGCACACGGCTGAGGATGGAGCCCTGCAGAGCCCCACCACTGACAGGACCCCAGTCTGATGTCACCCCATTCACTGTAACCCCTTGTGCCTGACCTGTGAGCCAGTTGCTCACCCATCACATGATGTGTTTATCCAGCCCTGGGCTGGACATTTTGTCCAGAAGGACATTGTGAGAGACAGTATCAAAAGCTTTACTGAAATCCAAAAAGATCACATCAATTGGCTTCCCCTGATCAGCTAGGTGGGTTACCTTGTCACCTTCCACAAGACCAGGTTGCTCAGAGCCCCATTCAGTCTGGTCTCACTTCCAAAGATGGGGCACCCTGCAGTTCTTTGGGCAACATGTTTCTGTTCCTCACCATTCTCACCGTAACGAAAAATTATGCTGTGACAATACCTCCACTGGAACCTAAGTTCTCCCTCCAAAAGCTCTCAATGGACTCAAATTAGCCAGAAAAACAAATGGGCTGGAAGACAGTCTTCTCATGGACTCCAAGATGCAGGAACCTGGGGGCACTGAAAGACAAATCTCAGCTCAACTAAGTTTCGTTTATAACTGTGGTTAGATAACAGTTACCATTAAATTACCCCAGCAAATTTCAGCTAGAGCTGAAATAAGCAAGTTGCATTGCCAGGCTGAAGAAGATGAGTGGTATCATTCATACAGTGTATTTGTGAATGATAGAACAGAAAAATCCTATTCACCACAGATGGCCTTTTTAATGTGTTGAGTTTGTGAGAGTACTGTAAGAGTCAGCAAATGCTTGTTCTGTTACCATCTTTACCTTGACCTTTTTCAGGTACACACAGATTATGAGAATGATAAAACACATTGAGAAGGAAGTACCTAGAAACCTATAGCTACACCAGGAGACTCACTTACCTTCCAGAGGATCTTTATTTAAGCCCAGCTGGCTAATAATATATCGAGGGATGTCTGTTTTAATGCCTTGCCCCTCTTTAGCATGGCCTTCAGCTGCTTCCAAAAGGTAGTAAAACTCTTCGGGATCAAATTCCTAGAAGAAGAACAATCACTACATTTTCTCTGTTGAAACTGATTCCTTAGGACCTACCATAAAAATTCCCTTTGTTTCTTCAAACTCCACATACATGACGTTTTCCTACTAGAAACAATACCTCTTTACTCTATTACTAGCAGTCTATTAATCTATTCCAATTCTTATACAGTGTAATATGCAGTAAGCAATGGAATTGCATGCCACAATTTCAGAGCACTACTTTACATGAATAGTATGTTCTTTGCCCTCAAAACTTCACATAATACTGGGTGAAATTACCTATAACCAGCAACAATAAGATTTCAAATACAGAAGAGTATCTCCCTGCATGAGCTTGCCTATAAAAATCCATTACAAAAAACTATGTAAATATATTGCACTACACTTTTTATTTTTGAAGTAATAATTTGAAGTATTTCTAATCAATATATATGCACTGCATTTTATGGAAAATACAATGAAATAAATCACTAACTTTAAAATGAAGATAAAACTGAAAGTTGATAAAAAACATTTGAGCTTCATTGATCCAATTGTTTCAAATCCAGAAATTAAATTCTCCTGTGGGAACTAACTCTAATGCAACTAATACCTAAAAGGCAAGGCTCAACAAGGAACAGAAAGGAACAAAAAGAACAGAAACTAAAAATTCTACTTATCGCCAAGTCCCTTGGAAATACATTTATTTTACTGCCTTTATAGATTATAAAAATAGAAATACATTGAAAGAAGCAAGGAAGATTATTTAAATTATGTGGGTGAGGGGCTTTTAATACTATTTCTCTCTCTAATGACATGAATTCACACCAAAACATCTGTCCATGTTTATTGTATTCTTCAAGGTGTTTGTGGCTATAGATGCAAAGCTTAACAGAGTGATAGCCATGAGAGTCACTGGTGTAACAAAACAGCCTCTTTTTTCAAGTAGGTCAACTCTGTCATAAATACTGGTGGAAGCCAGGCAGACTGCTAGGTAATTTCCTGACTGTTTTGCAGCCCAACATAGCTCCACAGGGTTTTAGTCTACATGTTGAGTCACAAGGGTCCCGTCCTAGATCCTCAGGCTACTCAGGACTTGGAAAGTCAACATCCCAACCCAGAAGGCAGCTTGAGAAATTTGGTATCATGCTTCATTTTGGAAGCATCAAAACTGCTACAGCTAACAGGAAGAGGTGCACAGCATGTCTGAAATAAAACATCATTGGAATTTTCTGTCTTACGGAAACAATCTTTGTTTTACACTTGTCATGAAACAATTTTCATCAGCTACAGCCTACTACAAAACAAACTCATGCACTGTCTAAGCTGTCTTAGTTTAGCTCAAACTCTCAGGATGCTGCTAACCTGCCTAAAAATCTGAACCAATAACTAAGCAGTACATGCAGTACTGATCTCACATGCCATCCCCAGCTGTATCTCTTATATGTTACTCCTTGGAACTAAAGAAGCCAACAGTGTGATGTTGTGCGCCAAGATTTCTATTTACTTTTGTCATGAAAACACTGTCATCTGCTGCAGTGGCAGATAAACAACTTCTCCTCCACTTACCAGCAAGACAATGTAATTTCAAAACAGGTTAGTTTAATTGTATGAATGTGTGTGTATGTGTATACATCTATCTCAACACACACAGGTGAGGGTGTGTAATGAATTGATTTTCTGATCTTCACTTTCAACTCCGCATTTCATTTTTCATGTAAAAGTGGAGGAAAATCTCTAAGTAACTGCCAGTAGCTCTTGCCATATACAAAACAGTAAACTCTTTAGTCATATGACTATCAAGTAAACTAAAATAGTAATTCACATGCTATGAACAGTTGAGCAAAGACCACCATCACAAAAATGACAGCTTTACTGCATGGTATCTGGAATGTCTCATGGCCACAAAGCTGGATTTACTTCCTACGATTTTATGAAGTTTCTTACAGAGGCTGAAGTTTTCCACACCTCGTATTTATTTCAGACATATATTCTAAAACATCAGCCAATATTATTAAAAAATTTCTAGAGGGACACTACAGAAAAACAATACTGTTTCTGTAAGTTTACAATGATGTTTATGGTCTAGGCTTAACACCTTCTTGCACAAAAACTGTATTATTTTATGACCGTACACCTAAATTTGTTCAAGCTATCTGTATCTGTAGAAATATACGATCCAGGGCTGTTATAACCCAGTTTAAACCTCCTGAAGATCATGTCTGAAGTGAGAACACTTGAAGCAAGCTGTGCTGACTTTCCCAGCCACTGCTGCTCTGAAACTCAGCTATGAGACACAGTCACACCTGGCCTTTGCACCACTGTTCTTCCACTCATTTCAGCAGGCTCAGCCAAAGGAGCGGTGCAGGTTGCACAACACTCTACTTGAAGGATAAGGCAGAGCAAGTAGCCTAGGATAAAATCCCAATGGCAGAAAGTGGTAACTAAGTGAACAGAGGCTTGGTCTAGATCCTATTAAAACTTAGCACTTAGGGAGAATGAACTAACAGGCAAATACACCATCAGGAGAGAATCTGAATTAGAACCACAGAATCATCATGGTTTGAGGAGACCTTTAAGATAATTCATCACCACTGTAACCCCTAAACCACTAAATTATCATCAAGCGCCAGATTCAAACACCCCTTGAACGCCTCCAGGTAACTCTACCACCTCCCTGGGCAACCTATTCCAATGCCTGACCATCCTAACAGTGAAAAAAAAAAAATTCAAGTATGTAATCTGAATCTTCACTGTCTCAGTTTAAGGCCATTTCCTGTAGCCCTGCAGGCACCCTAGGAGAGACCATCTACCACCTGACTACACCTTCCTTTCACAGAGCTGTAAGAGTGGTAAGGCCCCCCTGAACCTCCTCTTCTTGAGACTAAACAAACCCAGCTCCTTCAGCCACTCCAAGATACATCTTCTAGACCCTTCATGGGTCTTGCTGCCCCCTTCACTGGACACACTCCAGCACCTCGATCAGAAAGCTAATAGAGAATGATGATGCTGGGGGCAAGGGCTGCTGGGAGAAAGCCAGCAAGCCTGTAAGGGAAGGATATCATTAACAAGTCTTGGTCTGACTGCCTATGAGATGTGTTTAAGGGCATTTCTGGAAGTGTGGTAATAGAGAAGGATGCAAACCAGAGAGGGAAAAAACAAGGAAAAAATACATTGTATCCAGACAACTGGATGATGTGGAGAAAGATTATATGAACCCTGTAAATAGAGCAGGGAACATCACACTAGACGTGGAATGGGTTTTTTAGGGAGAAGGAGTAAAACAAGTTTGGATTCAATGGCAGAAGCAGGACATGCTAAGGTGTTTCTCTCTCTAAAGCCTTCCTTTATGTTTTGTTTTTGTGTTTTTTTAAACATCTCTTTCATGCTGATTCAGAGCACATATCTTAATTTAGATTCCTTCTGAACTGCAAATCACGAACAAAATGCAGCTGGGAACACTGAGACTCGGTGTTTCCAAAACAAAATAGAAGCAGCTCTCAAAATGGCCATGGCTGAATGAGCCAGGGTGTGGATTAACTGTGCCACAGATGAAGGGACACAGCACAGAGCCAGAATCAGGTTGGAAAGACTTACTAGCTCAGATTCAGTGCCTTGAAAATGCAGTTATGACAATTTCAGGCATAACTTGAGTCTAGCAGCAGGCTGGCTCCCACATAAGCCTTGCCATCCTCAAATAACTGTATGCAGCATCAACACTGATTGGCAAGCAGAGTGGTTCAAAGTCAGCTAAGGCTGCCTGCCAGGCCCTTTTGGACTCACAGGCTAGCTCTGGCATGGTATTTGGGTGTCTACACCATCCTCCTGTGTACACTGTGTTCTCCAAGTGTTTATTAGTTCCACTGAACAACTGAAGCACACTGGCTCTGTGTGTAGGAGCAACTTCCTGCACCTGAGCCATCCCAGTTCCCACAGCACGAGCAAGAAATGCAGAAAAACACCCACAAAGCTCACACAAACTAACCCAGTCTGGCAACATCGGTGCCATGCTCATCCATAAACAAATTAACTCTTCTTCTCCTTCTGGTCCCCAGTACAACGCTAACTATCCATCTATCCAGATAGCCTAATCCCTCTGGCTGCTCTTATCACCAGATCAGGTACTCCAGAGCTGACCTCAGCCTTGTTTATAGCTCTGGCAGCTGCCGAGTGCAACAAAATTACAAAATTGGCAAGAAATGAGAAAACCATCAAGCAATTACAATTCCAGAAAAGTCTTCCCAAGAAACACAGAAGTGTAACAAAACAACACAAAAAGCCAACTGGTTTTAAGCAGCAGCTTCTTTGGCTGATGAAAAGATTCTATACCAAGTATCTGCAATAGCAGGGAACCAAACAAAACTGCAGGAGGGTCCTGCCAGTATGCTACATTTGATAATAGAAGTGGAAAAGATTCCATGAAGCCCTACCACTCTGTTTAATGTGTTCCAAAAATCAATTGTGAAGAGCCTTGAATATTAATTCAGAGACTCTCCTACACTACTAAGTGAAAAACACTACTCCTAGAAATTATGACCTCACCAGACATTCCAGTAAGCGAGCAGGACGAGCAATAACTATCAGGATTTTTCGAACAAGTTGTTTAATAAATGCCATTTCTCCACTCTCTGATCGCTCTTGCGCCTAAAAGATAAAAATAAAGTCATATTAAACCAAATCACATTCAATGCACTGCTTAGGAAAGTACATATGATATTTAGGACATCTTTAAGGGGTTTGAAGCACGTACTTGATATAAACAGCACATCAATTTCAAGATGCTAGCAGAGGTAACAAAGATCTGAGCAACACTGTAACTTTCAATTAAAATAATCCCAGTTTTAAAGTTCTAAGTCTGTAACAATGAAAGCACTTTTTTTCCTATTGTTTCTTAAGCTTACATAGTATTATTACCACTAGTTTTGTGAAAGGATACTATATACCAACACAGATCAACACAGATCTCTATATGCAGGTTGTGCCTCAATATGTTAACCATGTTAGGCTAAAATGAAAACTGATGTAACTAATAGTAATAGATATATGCAACATCCATGCCAAATCATAATGATGTCTTTTGGTCAGTCACAGTAAAATGACAATTTTTATATATACTGTATTTGCAGAGAGGCTTCATATAAAGGTACATGTAGAAAGGAACAATGAAAAACTGAGTTCTGCAAAGATTACAAAAGAGAGGGGGAAATGCCATGGAAGAGTACATACAGAAAAAACACTTCTAGATGGTTTGGTAACATCTGCACAATGGTCTGAGCTGCATTCCAGGTTTCTTTTAAATATTCCCCTCTAATGTAATTTAAGGATGCTACTGAATGCAAAGGAACTGTATAATTCTCCTAATTAAAATATACTAATAGCCCATCCCTCAAATATCAAGTGTTTCTTTGCTCTGAACACTAGAACTCACAGACTTATGTTTTTCATCATCTCTTGCTTACTCAAAACCACAAAAAATTAAGAAACTAACACTTCAAAGATTGTTACTATGGGCAAGTAAGTACTTTTCCTATAACACGTTATATTTTTTTTTAAATTCTGAAAATAGGAAGCTATGCATATTGCTCTTAATATAAGCACCACAATTTAAAAGAATCATTAATCATAAAATATATGAGAGGAATTAATTTGTGGAGTTTCAAAAAGGAAAAAAAGAAAAAGGCATCTAGAAGTCTCCAACAGGCTTCAAAAGCACCTTAACTGGACAGAAGCATAATTCTGAACATTATCAACTAAGTCCAAATAAAATTCTTCTGTAAACAAAACACCTGCCTATTTTAACCACCAACAAAATTTAAAGCACCTTTGTAGAGTTTTGTGAACACTCAGGTACCTAATTGAATGAAAGACTCAATACATATTACATTTAAGGGGGATGAAGCAGGAAAGCATTCAGGTCCACTTGACCTTAGAATTACAAAAATTTTGGCTGAACCAAGCTGCTCCAACCTCAGGAGAGTCTTTCCCTAGTTAAAGTAACTGCACAGTGCCAAGCAGCAGCAGGAAATGCAGCATTCTTCTGCAGCTGGGAATTGACAGCAAATGAATCACATGAATCCAAAGCACAACTAAGTGCCCACAGCCAAGTTGTGTAAAGGAAATGTTTTCGTACTGTTGTTATCATGCTGTGGACTCAAAAGTTAAGCCTCAATTTTTTAAGGTATAATGTCTTTGCAGAACAGGAATCTTTTTCATCACAAAGAATTAGCATCATGGAACACGACAAAATCAGTGTTTTGTTATTTTTTTTTAAACAATGCATTGCTTTATATGCAGATTGAAGAATAATTTGCTGGCATGGCTTTTTAGAGGGTGTTGAGAGACATGTTATTCAGTGAACACATACTCTAAACTCTACTTAATGTATAGCCATTTTAAGGTATATATTGTTAACAGTGTTAACAGAGGTTCAGTGAATCCTGGTTCAGACACATTTTCTTGTATTTTGACATTATGAACTGGCCAATTCTGCCTGCACTTTGGCATGGCAGAACTGTGATCATTTCATAAGAAGGTTACTGGCTCTAAACTTCCTTTTGACTAGTAAGCAATTTCTATGTATTTTCACTGTTTAAAAAATCGGGTTTCAGCAATCCACAGTAAATTTACTGATGTTTTAAGTTTTGCATTGCTGTATGAAGAGAAAAAGTTGAAAATATAGTAGTGTCAGAAATCCTATTTACTGAATAGAAATTAACAAAGAAGTAGCATAGGAAAAACAAAAACAAATCCAACCAAAACTGTTCATGCATTCAAAAGAAAGCAGAAGAGAAATTAAGATAGGCACGGCATCTTAATGGATCAGCTGGAAAAAATTTTAAATTAATATCAAATCTGCTGCTCTATGAGATTAATTTTGGCTCAGAACGTACCACACAAATAAGTGAGTACATTACATGCTACATTCAGTCTTTTAAAAACGATACATTAATAAACTACAGCAACTTATGTCACAGTGCATTTGTGAAGTTTAAAATACTTCTTAATTAATTGATTATTCTATGAAAGTTTCAACACATTTAGAAAATACATTATTTCTGTTAAACGTCTCAGCTATGAGAGGAATGTTATAAATAATTAAATAATTTAATGATCTCTCATTAATGGAAAGCTAAGGGTTGCTGTCTGCTTTCTCAACACTGTAAGGTTGATAAAAGGAAAGTGTGACTGTTTCCTCATTTATTTAAAGTAAATGGAATAGCTAGCCCTGTCTGGGGCTTATGCACACATTTCTGTAAGCAATCTTTAACTTGCACTGCAAGACATAATGCTGTTGTTTCTGAAATTTTACAACCCATCTATTCCAGATGAATACGCTCAGGTGCCTTATAGTTTTTGTAGAGGTCACTATGTAGCCTGAAACAGCTTATGAATACCACTTTCACAATTTCTTGAGTTAACGGTCATAATTTGAGACAACATTCAAGACAACTCTTAGGCAAGCAGATTTAAACGATTTTTCAGGCAAACACACAGCAGACTCATGGCTCATACCTCCTGTAGCAATTTGTCTAATTTCTGCTGCAATTCAAGAAAGTATCGTGATGTGATGAGGCCCTGGTGAGATTTATCCAAACAATCTCGAGCCAGTTCTGTGATCTGATGGTGGGTAAAACTGAGCACTCCATCTGCCAGGGGAAGGATGCTCTCTGGAGAATGATTTGTTATAATGTCCTGAAGCCTCTCTTCCATCTGAGCTGTGGCCTATGGAAAAGAGCAGTTGTTCAATACGTTAAATCAGCTCTACATGAAACTACCAGCCTCAAAGTTATTTTTGACCCTAAAACATTTCTGTACTGCCTAAGAATTTACCTAGCTGGAATGCATCAAATGACTGACGCCAAAAGGCAAGTACACAAAGGCAAAGTGACAGATGACATTTCCCCACTTCACCAGTACAGAAAACCAACAGCATTATTGTTGTTCTACTACACTGCTCCCCCACCTTGCCCACTACTGGTGATTAACTGTGCACTAATCTTGTGATAATCACTAAGCAGAACTAAAAAGCTTTTAAGTCAAAGCCAAAATAGAAATAAATAAAAAGAAAGAAGAGAACTCATGGGGCTCTGCTTTGTTCTGCTAAAACTGCAGATACTACAAACCAGAATATAGTCATTACTGTCACAAGGGTTATTCCATAAAAATATTTCACTGGGCAGAGTTTGAATAAGGCTCATTTGACTAATCACAAGCACCACAAGCTCAGAGGTCCTGCCAGACATGTCTGCAGGTTTCCATGAGTGTTTGTTTTACAGAACCAACTGTCTGGTTCTCACAGAACTGCAGATGCTTAAAAAAAACCTGTGAAGATACTATTAAAAAGTAATCCCATACATCTTGGTTCATATCTCAAACACTGAGTTCTTCACACTTCATACTGTTGCTTGATTACTCTGCATATCCTGACAAATCTTTTTTCATATTTATATGAAGAAATGCAAAGAAATTTCTCCCTTTTTTATCCGCTTTTTAGGAACACTAACACTTTATTTTCCATGAATAGTCAAAATCCTAGGGGCAACCAAGAGCACAGTGCTTCAAGCTGTGCACATACACCTGCACCTCAGAACTCATCTGCGTCTCAAGGCCTCTGTGCGGGAGAGCAAAATGTCCTCATATCTCATAGTCAAACCCCCACATCTGTGTACTGATCCTCACTATTAAATCAGTGTATATAATACGTTTATGTAAAATCCATAACAAGTGTTTGGGAGTATGAAGAAATGGCCCTAAATGAAGGAATCTGCTGGTGTATCACAGCAGATGCTGCTCAAGACTTAGCACTGGAAACTGGTTTTGATTTACTAATTCAGTATGCATTTGCCCCAAGTACACACCACCTATTGAAATCCAGTGTATCATCAGATTCCAATCAGCAGAGTATATTACCAGCATGATTCATTTCAAAACCAGTTTGGCAGCTTTGCCAAATGAATGTCCAGTTCTCAGCCAGAAATTTCTTTATTGTGATTTTATCGTTGCAGTAAGAGCTTGGTGATGCTTTATGGAAGGCATTACAGCCCTGGATCATTATTTCCCATAACAAAAGCACCACTTACTTAGAACCTATGTTGCCTATCAATTTATATATTGGGTATCTTAAATATAATTCATTACCTTTGGGAACCTTTCTTTGTAGACATGGTTCATCATAATTATTTCGTTGTCACAGCAGGCCGGAGAACGTCCAGGGCTGCAAGCAAAGCAAATTATCCCTTTACACTTGTCCCAGCATGAACTACAGTTAGTTTTTATATTTTTATATGATTTATTTGCAACAAAAAGTCAGCACAGGCTTCACTGGAAAGGTACAGTCTGTCATCAGTGGTACATCCTTTCTGCTATTTCTGTTCAAGTCCTCATGATTATTTAATGTATTTGACATCTAACTGCTAACCATGCTATTCTCATAGTTTGCCCCTATATTTCAAGGCAGATGCAGCCTTGTGAACATTATCTTTTTCTGAGAAGGGCAACAGAGATCTATTTAACTGTTACTTATGGCTATACCAGTACCTTTTAAGATTAGATATAATCAAAATAGCAAGATCTGACCAAGAACTCCAGTAGCTGCAAGTAGAAAATGAGTTTGTTTGAAATGTGTTTGTTTTTCTAAATGGGTAATTTGAAAAAAGATACCAAAACAATCTGTTTTCAATCTGACCAGTAGATAAAGCCAGTAACTTCCTACAAATAATGTCATATGTATGCATGAGTCAAACAAAGTTGGAGCACTGTGCCTGTTAAAAAAAGCACAAGACTTTGAGGAAAAGAGTTCACAGAAGACACTCACAGACCTGGCTAACCTACAAAACTACTTTTCGATATCAGGAGCCTCACTGTCCACTACAAAGCCCTTTAAAAAAATCACAATGCGAATTTGGTGTGTTGGCGACTCTGGCGCATTCAATCTGTCTCAAAGATCTGGAGTAGGAAAAAGACTCCACACGGGGGTAATTCTCTAGGAGCAACTTTATCATAACATGTGCATAGGAAAGTTTTGGGTGAAGAGGAACCTCAATCCATCCCACTTTAATCAGTTTAGGACCAACAAGAGATGCCCAGAGCCTGAAAAGAGGTCACAAATGAACAGGAGAGCACCTGAATAGCAGCACAAAGAACTCCAGCCACTTCAAGCAGTACGCAAGCTTCATCAAGGCTCAACTTCAATACCTCTGTGCAAATGCACACAGCATGGGAAAAAAACCACAGCAGAGTTGTGCGCGTGCCTGCAGGGCCACAGTCTTACTGACATCACGGAGATGTGGTGAATTGCCTCCTATAACTGGAGTGTTGGAATGGAGGATACAGCTTCTTTCAGAAGGACAAGAAGGGGAGATGAGGAGGGGGTGTTACCCGCAAAGTCAGTTGGATTCTAACCAGCTGCACTTCATGCATTCTGATCATTTGGAGTGCATGGAGCTCTGCCTGTGGACAAATGAGGAACTGCCCAAGAGCTCACGAGCCCACAGCATGGTAGAAACAATCCAGAAGGTTTCTGGAATATGTTGATGATAACTTCCTTCTCCAAGTAACAGAAGGGTCAATGAGGAGAGGTGCTACGCTGCACCTCATTCTCATACACAAAGAGGGGCTGGTGAGGAATGTGAAGCTCAAGGACAGCCTGGGCTGTTGTGACCATGTAGCAGCGGAGTTCGCATTCCTTAGGCAGCGAGGAGGGCACACAGCCAGCTCACGGCTCAGGACTTCAGGAGCAGGCTTTTGTCTCTTCAGCAATCTGCTTTGTAGAGTACTTTGGGATGAAGAAGTGGACAAAATAGGGGCCCAAGAGAGCTGGATGATATTCAAGGGTCAACTCCTCCAAGCTCAGGAGTGATGTATCCCAACAAAGATAGGCAGAAATGCCAGGAGGTCTGAGTGGATGAACAAGGAACTCCCGGACAAATTCAAACACAAAAAAGGAAACCTACAAAGAATGGAAGCAAGGACTGGTAGCCTGGAAGAAATTCAGAAAAAATGTCTGAGCAGCCAGAGATCAGGTCAGGAAGGCTAAAGCTCTCACAGAAAAAAATCTGTCCAGGGAAGTCAACAGCAACGAGAAAAGCTCTACAGGCACATCAGCAACAAAAATCTAAGGAAAATAGGGGCCCTCTCTGGAAGTGAACAGGAGACCCGGCTACTGGAACATGAAGAAGTTTGAGGTACTCTATGACTTCCTTGCCTCATTCTTCACTGTCAAGTGCTCCAGCCACACTGCCCAAATTGCAAAAGGCAGAGGCAGCAACTGGGAGAATGTAAAATCACTGGCTTTAGAAGATCACGTTCAAGATCATTTAAGGAACCTGAAGGTGTACAAGTCTATGCAACCTGGTAGAATGCATCCACAGGTTGTGAGAAAACTGGTGGACAAAATGGCTAAGCCATTATCCATCATATGTGAGAAGCCACGGCAGCTGAGTGAAGTTCCCAGTGACTGGAGAAAGGAAAACATAACTTACATTTCTAAAAAGAGAAATGAGGAACACCCAATACTACAAGCTGTGAATTCTCATGTCTGGGCCTGGCAAGATAAAGGAGCAAATGCTCCTGAAAATTATGCTGGGGCACATGGAAAATAAGGAGGTCACTGGTGAAAGACAACTGCCTTCACTAAGGGCAAATAGCACTGGACCAGTCTGGTGGTCTTCTACAGTGGGGTTACAGTATGGATGATGAAGGAAAGAGAGACTGAGGTCATCTGCCTAGACTTGTGCAAAGCATTTGGCACTGTTACACATGACGCCATTGTCTACAAACAGGAGAGACACGGATTTGACGGACAGACCACTGGGTGGATAAGGAATTGGCTGGCTGGTCACACTCAAACAGCTGACCAGCTGACAGCAAATAGCTCCATGTCCAAGTGGAGACCAATGATGAGTGCCATTACTCAGGGGTCAGTATTGGCACTCCGTAACATGTTTGTCAGGGACACGGACAGTGGGATTGAGCACACCTCAGCACCAACAACACCAGACTGTGCGGAGCAGTTGACACACCGGAGGGAAGGGATGGCATCCAGAGGGATGTGGAGATGGGGAGGAGACTGAGATGTGGGCCAGTGCAAACCTCATGGAATTCAACAAGGCTATGTGCAAGGTCCTGCACCTGGGTCAGGACAATCCCAAACATAGATACAGGCTGGGCAACGAACAGATTGGAAGCAGCCCTGTAGAAAAGGACTTGGGGGTGCTGGTGGATGAAAAGTTTCACAAGACCTGGCAATGTGCACTCAGAGCCTGTGAAGACAACCAAATCCCAGCTGCATCAGAAGATGCATGGCCAGCAGGTGATTCTCCTCTATTCTGCTCTCATGAGACACCATGCAGTTTTGTGTCCAGCCTCTGGAGTCCTCAACAAAGGAAAAACAAGTCCAGAACATTGCCATAAAGATGAACAGAGGGCTGTAAGGCCTCTCCTATGATGACAGGCTGGGAGAGTTGTTTAACCTGGAGAAGACAATCCTTTAGGGAAACCTTATAGCAGCTTTCCAGTACCTACAAGGTAGGGGGTTATAAGACAAAAGTGGACCTACGAGAAAGCAGAAGAGGGACTTTTACAAAGGTGTGTAGTGAGAGGAAAAGGGTAATGACTTGAAACTGAAACAGAGCAGATTTAGATTAGAAATTAGGAAGACATTCTTTACTGTAGGGGTGGGGGGATATTGGAACAGGTCACCCAGAGAAGTTGTGGATGTCCCATCACTGAACGTGTTTAGGGCCAGGGTAGATGGGACTCTGAGCAACCCGGTCTAGTGGAACAGTCCCAGCCCATGGCTGGGGGGTTGACATGAGATGATCTTTAAGGTCCCTTCCAATTTAAATCATTGTGTGATTCAAAATCTGGCTTCTGGCTTTCTCAAAGGTCAAAACCAAACACTAAACTTTGTCTCAAGATATCAAAATGCTGAGTCCTTGAACTGATACAGACACTCTGTTACAGATATTCACAGGTTAATCCACTAAGGGCAGAGCGGGTACATAGAATCAGAAAGGGAATACCACAATTAGATCGTTAATGACTAGGTCATCAAGACAGTCTCTGCAGGTTAGTTGCCTTCACATTAAGACCTATCTTAACAACATTTACCACTGAAGTAAGTCATGTTCAAAATCAGAGCAAGTATTTAAAAGGAATATTATTAATTCAGCCTCAGTTATATACTCCTTGTATTATTCTTCAGCCATTTCAAAACCAGTAAACATCCCCAATGTACAATGCCATGATGCTCCCCACAGTATGTGAATTTAGATCCGACTCATTTTCAGATACACAAACTCACCTGAGACTTCGGGACCGAGGGCGCATTGCAGTGGTCCTGCACCTGTTATCACTGGCAATGCTCTCAGTGGTACAGAAATGTTTAGACAAAAAATGTAGTTCATCAGGTGTCGGTTGGTATGGTAACTGGTGTAGCTTCTCTTGGGATGAGCAGGATGACTACAAGAGCAGAACACAAGCTTCCATCAGAGTGAAAAAACATTTTCAAGACCATATTCAGTGCTCATGAATAAAGTAATTTAATTTTAAAAATATAGTTAGTGTTTCTCATGCCTGACTACCTAAGGAAGAAAATAAATAATTAGTCTCAAACTCATGAGTTAAGAGTAAATATTAAAAAAATACTAAAAAAACTTCAGTTCCAGAGGAAAGGCACATTGCATTTCAAAAATTTAAATTTCCTAAGGCATCTGATATCTGATGTCAACAATACATAAGAATAGCTAAAAGGAGTCTGCGGAAAATTAATTATTGGAGTAGGACAGCCTAAGTATGGCAACTGCGAAATACAACTCACTGTCACAATGCCAACTGTCAATCTTCATAATAAAGGTACTTCATTATCCATATTTAAGACATTACTAATGTTCTTTAAAATAAAATTAAATACTATCTAAAATCTTCCTGGAAAAATTAATATGCTAATCTCTTATTATAAACTGTACATTGAAAATAAAGTGAGAGAACTCAATACATTTATCAAGACAGATTATATGGCTGACAAAAAGTGAAAGGAATTACACTCAAGCCATCCACTTAATATAAAACTGGAAGATACAGGCATGAAATCGGAAGTGCTACCAGCATAACTACCCTTGCAAGACTTCATCTATAGAGCTGCATTACATGAGCAGTGCAAAAGACTGTAATATCCTAACTTTTTTTTTATGCAGCTCTACCTGAACTATGGTGGATGCTTGGAGGTAAACTTTGAAACTACTTCCATGAACTGGATCTGATGCCCTTTTCAAAGAACACATAGATAGTTTAAAGCATTAACAACCAGCTTTGCTAATGTGGACTGACAAACACAGACAGAGAAATACTCTACTGTTTCAAAACTAGTTCCCAAGTTAGCTGATTCATAAATATTCTTGTCTGACTGTACAAAGCTGCTTGGTACCATGCACATATTCCCTGTATTTTACCCGCAGAAGGGAAGAAGACGAAAAACTTGGATATCTTTCTGGAGTTCTTTAGTCTCCAGCTGGATTTCTCAATAAAATTTAAATTCTTCTGTGTATCAATTTATATGTACACATAACTGCTTATCTGACTTTTCATATTGAACACAAAGGCCCCTTCCTGGGTGCTCTTTTAATGGAAGCAAACACAGCATGAGTTTCTTTGCTACATCATTTCTAGTGAGACAAATCAATACACTTTTGTACTGTACAAATATTGCCCCTGCATTGCTAAGGTCAGGAGATAATATGCAGGCTGGTAAGCACAGAAACTAGGAAGTCTTTTTGATCTCCTGGCAACTTGTGTGGCAAAGGCTAATATCCTAACTTTTAGGAGCTCAAGAAAAGCTTTCTTATCACACATTGATCTCACGAAGTCATCTAAAAGCAAAAAAGAAGAAAATCCACTGGCAGAAAAGTCTAAGGAGGACTGGTCTACATGGGAATGCTGCACCACATCAGAACAAGCTGAAGTTAGAAGGACTATGTTACATTGCTTTGCTGCGGGCTAAGAGGCATGCACACCAAGAATTTACCACAGCTCACAGGATAGGTAGGAACTTGTTGAGTTACAGTAACTCATGCATGGAATTCTGCCCCAGCACATTACCATGCATAATTCAGCATACAGCACAGGTAAGTTCTTTCTTATCTCATACTATAGCATCCAGTTACAGTTAACCTCACAGCACATTTCCTACAGCCATGTTTTGTAAAATGAAAGATACTCTAGCACAGGAGAGTTTCCTAATACAGAGTATCACAGATGGCTATTCCTATAAGATCATTCTCTACCTCTTCAGTTTCAGGGGATTATGGGAAAATAATTCATATCCCACTTCTCCTCATATAATGTGTCACTGAGTTTAGATCCAACAGGACTGAAGTGAAGATCTTCCTAACGCTAACCACCCTCAGTTATATCAGGACCAACACAGGCACAAAGTACATTTTTTTGGTGATCTAAATTCCGAATTCAGTACAAATCTAAATTCTCACATCAAAATTCTTGAAAAAAAAAATAGTTCTCCTGGCATTCCAGAATTAATGCTCCATTAATCACACATGTATTAATATATTTTTAATATGTTCAACCACAGTGCATTGTGAAAATGCAAATTGTTCTTACACAGAAATGGAGACTTTAATAAACTTGTTCTCCTAGAAGACACAGTCATCTCAACAGCATCTTTTAACTGGCAAGATCTGATCCAACTGTGCTAGAACAAGACATACCAAGAGCTCCTTTTCAACTAAATAATCTGGCAGAAGGTATTTTAATTTAATTTCGATTTTGCTTTGAGAACTGGCATATGTGGTACTTGCACCACTTCTAAAACCATGAGTTTCCCTGAAATAGGTAATCTCATCCATCTCATCACTTTCCATATTAAAAAACAAACAAATAAACAAACAAAAAACCCAGGCTAACAAGAAATGGTGAGCTATGCTCACTTCGGCATAACTGTGGTAGCTACAGACACTTCAGCTCCTGCTTTGACTTTCAGTTGCTTGTAAAGACCAAAGTTATGCTCTATTATGATGTGTAAAACTCTTTCTGCTTGCTGGTTGATACATGTCTGGATTAATGTGAATTTTATTTATCCATCACTGAAAAGGGAGTGTTCCATATGTATTAGGGTGTTACATGAACTGGTCTCTCACTGCCTCTAAGAATTAGTAATAATGTGGAGGAGGAGGCTGCACTGTGCTAACTCTTTCAGATTCTGAAAAAGTACATTAAACCAATGAGATGAGTACACTTCTAGTTTTGGTTTTGTGATTCACATATATCTTCCAGTGGGTAAAAGAAGAAAGTGAAAAACATCTCTACTAAGAAGTGAAGAAATAGTAGCTAGATTTAGAATTCAAAGGCTGTCCAAGTGCTTTTGCAGGACTGATCAGCAGTAGCAAATTCTTGGGCAAAACAGAACAAGAAACTAACCATGAGATACTGTAGGAGCCAACAAGATAAAGGGCTAATGCGCTTGTCTCACACACCAGTAGCACAGTGGCTGTGGCACCAACCAAGGACTGTAGGTAACAACAGCCAAGGACTGCTGGCAACAACATGCTGTGAGAAAGAACAAGATGTGACTGGACAAGGGGCCATACCGAGGTAGGATAGCATTCTTCTGGGACAATGTCCTTATTCTAGCTCTTGGAGATAAACACAACTCAGGACAGCACAAACACAGAAATGAGATGGAAAAGTGGGAATGAACTGTGCGGGGGTGGGGTAACAAAACCAAAGACTCCAAAAGTCCTCTGGCTCACTTCCAGAAAGACCAAGAAGAATGTAATTCTGAGTCATAACTAATTTGCAGATAAAGTGAGAAACCCATCTTCAGGGTGGGGATAGCTCATCTACAAAATGGTACCCCCCTCGCAAGCCCGGGGCACTCCCAGGACCATGGGCATCCCACCAGTTGGACAGATACTGGAACCAGCACTGGTGATCTCTCTCACCTTTTTTTTTTTCTTTTTCATTCCTTCTCTCTTCCTTTTCACCCTGCCCCTTTTTCCAAAACCCACCAACATGCGCTTATATGGCAGGTCAGGGACTAAAAAAAACAATTTCTATGCCAAAGGTGTAATTCACTATTAAAACTTACAGAGTTTTTGTGGATTGTCTGACTTCCATCATTTTTTTCAACCACAAGTTTTTACAATCCTGTGTGTTCCCTTACTCTTAAGGGTGGGACACCACAGATATTTATGGCATGCATTGTCTACTGCTGCCTTCTTCAACAAAATTCAAATGTTTTTATTGCAAAAACAGGTTTATTTCCACAAGTGAGAAACTTTTTATTCAATGCTAGGGAAGACATCTATTGTAATACTTATATGTCCTAGTCAGAAAAAATCATGGGTAAGTCAACAATGGTCTATTACAGAAGTTAAGACACCTAAGTCCATAAATGTATGGGCAGCATATGCAAATACCATACAAAACTGCTTCACTTTCCAAGATGTCTACAGTAGTTAGTGAATGTAAGTGGGGAAAAAGGTATATGAATTAGAATTACCATTTTAAAACTGAAGATATCAAAGAAATTAATATGGACAGAAAATAAAACTGTGTTTTGGTCTGTTTCTTACACAGCTTTTAATCTCCTTTCAAGCACAAGCCTGTTTCTTATAACAATGGCAGTGTTTCTACAGCAATTACTTTTATCTGATATAAACTACTTTATGTCAATATATTTTAAGTAAAGAGCACAACATATTTGATCTAGTTCCAATAAGAGGTACACACATGCCCTATGGAAAAGTGGTTAGGGGAATTAATGTGAAACCAAGAAATTTACTTGGCAAAAGTAACATCTACAGAGGAAAAAAGGGAGAGATCAGAATTTGTGGTTTAGAGGGGAAGTTCTTAAGATAAATGAAATTGTTCAACATGGTTTAAGACAGATAGAGCTGTCCTTCCCGAAGTCTTTGTGGATAAAAATAAAATAGAAGTTGGTCATAACACAAAATGGTCACGTTTCATCATTGCACAGAATGTGGAACTCAATTGTTTCATTAGAGAAACCGAACAAACCCACGGGAAGATAAAGCCTACTTTAACTGTAAAAGAAACAGCTTAAAATAATCAGGTATCACCCATCCAGTAATATGTGTCATTCATAAAAGGTAAGAGCCATAGTTGGATCTACACAGATCAAGCCTTTCATTGCAGTAGATGCTCTCTAACAGTCAAAATGTCAACTATTTGCTATTTCCAAAGCAGGCTTCCTCCACAGCTCTATCTCTGCAGCCTCTCAAGTGTCACAACAAGCCTCACAAGCCTCACAACCAAGAGCTTTGTACCAGGTGGTAACATGAGACAGTCCATTCTCTCTAGTATGGAGACGTGCAAGATGCACAAAGTATTCTCCCACTTCTCAGCTCCTAAGTCCTGGAACAGGATCTCAGCACTGCTGTGGCACAGGAGCCAGATGTGCCTGCATGGCAGGGGGGGCTGACACAAGGTCACTGTCCTGGCTGCAGAGAGGGAGCAGAGCTTAGAGCCATGTGTTGCTATTCTATACCACTCACATCATGAGCAGGGCTGTAGTTTTGGGGGGAAGAAAAGGGCAAGTCCACACCAGATGTGTGCCATTTTGTTCTGTTTTTCTCTCGGGGAAGCCAGGACCAGCATTGCCATCTTTGTCCTTCTCCCACTGCTGCCCATCCCTTCCCACCCCTCGGGAAGAACACAGCTCCAAGCAGGACACATGGCCGAGCCCAGCAGAGCGTGTGCCATGGCACTGGTGCAGGAAGAGGCGCAGGGAGTGGAACGGCAGAGGTGAGCCCGAGTGGAGCCCAGCTGAATCCTGACAACCACAGCCGAGCCCAGTGGTCTGGTAGGGGACAGTGTAAACATGGGCAATCCAGCTTTTCTGGGGGTTTGTTCATCACTGTTTTTCATCTCAGCCTCAGAGACGGGGAATGGGAGCCACAGAGAGCAAATGCCATCTTGTCTTTGTCTGAGCAACCACATGGAACTGAGGTGAGGTGCTGGACACCTTTTGTGGGTAAAGCACCTTCTCTTTCGTAACTTTTATTATTAATATTGCTGACATTACTGTGCATTTCTTATTCCTTAGCTCTTAGTTTTCAGTACATTGTTATCTCAACCCATAGTCTCTGCCTTCATCCCTCGCTCACCAGAGTGGGGTGGGGGAAATGGGGGCAGCTTATCTGGAGTTTAATTCTCAGCTGTTGTTTTAAACCACCACAATCACATTGAAACAACTGGTCCAAAAGGTAAAAATTAGTAAATTAGACTTATTCTATCATGTGTTCCAAAGAATTCTTCTACTCTGATTACAGCCATCTAAAATGCTAGGTAAGTGTCTAACCCATTATCATGCACTAACATCTCACAATTGCCAAAGGACAAGGAAAATGTGTGATTCATCCCATCCTAAGACAGCAGTCTAACCCAGAATGGATGAATCATGTCACAGATAGTTTCTCTTTCTTCTTGTTATCAAGGCAGCCTCACTTAAGACTTGATACCTAACTACCATATGGTTAAAATAAGGCAGATCAAAAGGGGGCAGTTAAACACTATTCACTGCCAGAAAGTATCTCTAAGCAAAGTACACGTTGCATAAAGTTTTCTTTTATTTCAGTGAAGTAAAGCAGTTTCCTATCACATGTTAGTTCCAACTCTATCAACCATAACAAAACCTGCATTGTCTTCTCCTCAGAGAATCATGCTACATTTGAGAAGCTAAAGCATGCAGAAGGAATCTATCAGCACAGCAAGATGGATACTCACAGAAACAGCTGAGCTGGGTGTATTTGTACCATAGCCAGAAGAAGGGAGAGAAGCCAAAGACCAGCGGCGACCATCAGTCCTGGAAGTTACGGAACAGAGGTTAGTCAAAGGAACACTGCAGAATCCTAATGCAGAAACATCTGCGGAAGTATTACTGTGTAAAACTGCATTCCAAAGGCATGATACAAACAGGGGGTTTAATAAACAGTATACTTTCACAGGCGAGCACAGTAAACAAGCATTGACCAAGGATGACTTAGGTTTACAGATTATTTTTACTGTGTTTTTCTAGTTAAAAATCTGAGATGAAACAACGAAGTGAATGAACAGCTTCACAGAATTGGTGTCTAACACACACAGAAACAGACCACAGGAAGTTCACAACTTTTAGGTGCATCAGATGAAAATTAATGAGAAGCAAATTAAAAAATTTGTGAAGAAATGCAAACCACAATGCTCTGAGCCACAGAATAACCATCACTGTCTGCTTTATATACAAAACTAGTGCATTTTTCAGTGGCATCTGTATAGGATACCAGCAAACTAGCAGGTTAATGATCAGGTAAAACCAAAACTGTCATAAATGTTACATAGACAAATCAAGAAAAACAAATCCGCAGAAAAAAATCATGCTCACTCAGAATAAAATAAAATAAAATAAATATACAAATTATAACCAAAAAGCAATTTCTGTTCTTCACTGTCTGAGATGATCTACACAAAGACAACATGGAACTTGAACATTCAAAGTGGTAAACTAAAAACCAACTATGAGAGAAGTGTTTGGATTTTTGAGAAGGTAGAATTTACCTGTCATTTCGATGCCCATGACTGCAGTTGAATTGAATCAAACATGTTTAAAAAAGCGCAAAATAATATATAAATAACAAAACAGGACAAGTTTTTAATATCAAACAGTACTACAGTGGGGAAAGGAGAACTGGAGATCTGTTTCACAGCTAGTACAAAGATCATCTCTCAAGTCTAACACAAAAAGTGTAATTCGGAAGAACTGAAGATTAACTGAAGTGTAATTTTGAAGAACTGAAGTAATGTCAAATCAGGAATCTTAAACCTGTTAATGCAGAAGTTTAAGAGGTCCTTTCCTTCAAGCTAACTGTCTAAATAGCCCCATGCTTCTTTCCATTATATTGATTTATTCATCCACAAAGTACAATCAAAGCTCTGGGATTTTGTATACATAAAGTCTGAGAAAAGAAACTACAGTACATTATTAGTACTAAAATATGAGGAGCATATGTGCTAGAAACTGCTGATTGTATCAAATACTGAACTCTGGAAAAAACTTCCACCTCTGCCATCATCTTGTTCTAAAATCATTCTCTTCCCTCCTCCTCTTCACCCAGGTATGCAGGAGATACCTCTAGATGAATGCACCATTCCAAAAGTAGTTTTATCCTCATTTGGCTTAGCTGTGCAAGCTAAAAATGTTCACAGTTTAAACAAGAACATAAGACAGTATTTAAACATGGGCGAGACCCATGTATTCTGCACCTGTGAGAGGGAAAGTACTTCCTTATTGAGTAAGTCACAGTGAACAGGGTACCTGCATCTCACAGAGAAGGTGGGGATGGGGTCTCACAGAAAGTTATCTGGGAGGCAAGGGTGGGCGAATAGGGGGTTATGGGAAACACAGGCGAGCAAGCCCCTATACCATTTTCCTCTGGACTCTGATACCCCACTTCTCTCTGTCCTAGAGCTCTAGAAAGCCGAGTCCATCACCTACACATGGGTTTGCAGATGCTGGACTTGCATGTACAGTGGTGACTTCCAGAGGCACAGGCTATTCCTGGGCACTGATCACCCCACCAGATATGGTCAGAGGAGGGTGACCCTCCAGCTCGGTGCCGAGGTGCTGGGGAAGGCTCCTCCAGCCCTGCCCACCGGCTGGCAGCACAGCAGAGGGCCTCCGCCCCAACGCAGCTCTTTGCGCTGTGGCCACAGCATGGCACAGCCAGCACCTGATGAGAAGTGGCTACACTAGAAAGCAGCTTTACAGGAGGCTTCAAACCAATTCCTTTGCCTCTCTCTCCCTTCCTCACACTTTCCCAGCTTTCTGGTATCCCCACTGACCAAGTGGCAGTGGATGAAAAAGGAGTATCTACACACCTATACCACCTTGCCGTGTTCCTTCAACCTGCTCTATCACACACACACAGAAGCTTGTCCATCCCTTCCTTTGTATATCCATTAAATTTACAAAATAAAACAGAAAAGGCATGAAGTCAGCAATCTACTCTCATTAACCAAACATTTTCTTAAGAAAATTCATCCTATCACAGGTTATATGAAAACAACCACAACACACATATCAAATTCGTAAGAAAAAGTTACATTAATGCGATTTTAAACTTCACTGTCATCAAGCATTTTCAATATAAACATAGAGCAAAATCAGTTCCCACAGAAAGTTGCTCTAAATGTTTCTTGAATCCCACTGAAGTGGCGACGTATTTTCAAGTCAGAGAAATTTCTTTCAGTTATAGAATATGTTTAAAGCTCATTACAGGGCTCTAGAGAGGTCAAAATCCAAATGAAACATTGCTAAACAAATCCTTTTTTCATTAATTCTGGATTTGAAAGTTTGAAAAAGTATACTTTAAACTTTCTGTTGATTATGGGTGGGGAAGGAAGACTATTTCCTGACTGCTGTATTTCTAAGCAATGCTTGCTTGATTTTCACATCTGCTTTTTCTGTTATAATCTATTTCTGGATTTAACGAATCTTTCTAAAAATACGCTCACAAACAAATGTAATCTCTGAAGAGGTAGTATCTCTAACAAAGAGAAAACTATCAAGATGAAGTATATTCAAAAGAAATACTCAACTTTCTTGAGGTGTTGATTAAAGAAGTATTATCACAAGCCATTAGAAAGATCAACAAGATCTACTGTCACAGATGAATTAGATTCAGATTAAAAAAAATACACAAGTTCTCACCCCTTCACAGCTTTGAAAAAGAAAAGTTAAGCCATTTCCTTGCACTTACTTTTGAGAACTTGTGTGTGTTAATTTACTGATCTCCCAAAATAAAGTAACTTAAACTTCAGAGGCAAGGTATATCTCACTGCAAACCCAACAGTTACATGCCTGACACTATTTAAGCATTCCAATTTCATTTTTTTGTATAAACTCTTGGGTAAACATATGAAGTCTGCCTTAAAGACTTAAGAGTTAATGAACATATTATTTGAAGCAGGGTGACAAGGTGTTAAGTGATAAGGAACCATACTGGCAAGAACATGCAGTCTCCCATGACATGCTATCAACTTCGGTTACGGTTCATTTAATAATAATTTACTTCATAGCTCACTTCAATTTCACTTTAGATCTTCAAAAATTCTACTAACATTAATTAATGCTCACAACACTCCTGTTACAATGCTGATTGTCTCAGTGGTACAGACAGTGAAACAGGTCAAGGACAGGTATTCAAGGTATGATAATGCTACTGCTGCTTTCAGTAAAATCAGACCCTGAACTCAGGACCTCTATTACAGTGCTCTTATAAGCAATGCACTTCTTACATTGTCTTAAAAAAACCCTTCAAGTAGTTTAAAACTGCCTCAAATCTCAGTGGGTAAGAAGTTAATGTCTGAAATGGATTTATTACAATCAAGTCATTAATCTATTTTTTTAAACACAAAAATATAAGCTCGCATTGCATCACACATTCAGTAATTTGTTGCTGCTGAGGTTTACATAAGTGAGCTAATACATATTATTCTAAATGATAGATGTGACAGATGTATTTGTAATCACCTTTTGTATCTGGGTCCAACAATACTTCCTCTATGCAAAATGTGTGTAGAGTACTACAAAAAACATCTTACCTTCGTGCAAAAGAAAAGTGGGCTGAGGCACTGGGAGAGAAATTCCTAGGGCTATCTTGAGGACTGTTTCCTGGTGGAGATAATACACACAAAAAACTTATTATTAGAGAGGGGGGTGAGGAGAACCCGCTAAAAAACAATGTGATGTATTAATCCACACATTTCCAGCAACTTAGAAATTAAGTTCAGAATTTCTTCCCTCATAGTCTCTCTGAAAATAAACTCTGAAATAGAATCTTATTTTGATTCATGTTTCATTTATACTGCATTTTAGTAACTGAATTTTGCAACTCACAGAGAATTGTTCATTTAACCTTTTCATTTGAAAATTCTCAAAATAATTTGATAATTAATCTTTAAAGAAACCTGTGCACTATCTTGAAAGAACATGTTTTTAATGACAGGAAAACATGTTGTTTTTTTTATCATACAGAACATTGAAAGACAGATCAAACAGATTTAACCCTTATACAAAGTCTCTACAGCATTTCTACAGGAGCTTTATAGTAATTTTTTTTTCATTGCTCATTTCTTTCTATCTCCAAAACAAACAAGCACACAAAACACAGTGAACTGAATTTTTTATCCTTAACTGCACTTTGTGAACAGGTTTTAACTTTAGCATCTGTTACTCCTTCCTACCAGAACACCCAAACTCCTGCAGACCATCATGAGCACAGAAAGGCAGCAGCTGCTGTGAGCTGCTCCTGCCACCTCTGCCCCTCAGCCCCTACAGCTAGAGGAGAAACGATATTTGAAGAAGGAATAAATGTGACCCCCTAAGAAAACCTCAAAAACCTACAAAATACAAGAACCCCCCAAACAACCAGCCACACACAAAAACCCCCAAACCCTGAATCACCAAAACAAACAAAAATGCCCCCCAAAAATATCAACAAACTCCCACAAAAAGCCAAAAGAATACAATTTAAAGTAGCATTGGCATACATTTAACAATCAATCTTCCCTTAAATTTTTCTTTAAAATGACTGTCCCAGCAATACATTTTAAAAAGAAATGTATTTGTTGTAGCATTTTATTTTTGGACATGAAACTATAATGAGACTATAACAAAAACAATTGATTAAAAAATAGCTCCTATGTACCCAGCCAGAAACAACATGAAATTTTTGAGGAGAAAACTGCTACATATGTGTGAAATGGGTAGAACAACAGATTGAGTCCTTAAAGGGCTTCAAGTGATCTTGACTTCTATTCAAATGTTTGAATTAACATTGCATTTATCAGAGTGATGTCCGTAACACATCGCATTAATTCTATATGAGAAAGCATAAGCGTCGAGTGATTAGGTAGTAAACAGAGAGGTCAACACACACTCCCACACCACCCCCCATTTTTCTGCCTAGAAGCAGATGCAAGATGCTTTTTGAGCTGTGCTTAAATAACATCTTTGCACCTGCTCTTCCCACTGCCCCAAGAGACATGGATTCCACTCTCACTGGCCCATATCCCCAAGCTTTTCTTGCCCATTTATCCATCATGGCAGATAAACAGGCAAGAAATGGGCAAGACACTTCTGACGTCCTCAAGAATTTCAAGGTGGCAAGGATTTTCTTTCCCTGAAGGGGACTGGAGCAAAGGGAATCTGAAAGCACAGATTTCAATCTTTACTTGGGGACCAACAAAATTTATTCTTGTCCTGCATGAACTGTAAAGATGAAATTACTGAGAGCAACAGTTCATTTAATATAACTGCTAACAGGATTTCTTTTGCTGCTACCAGAGCTTATTTAATAAAGATAAGCTGGAAAAAAAAAATTGCAACACAGTGCAGATAAAACATGGTCACAAGCTTTACCTGCTCCACTAGAAAAATATCACCTGTAATTTGGAGTGTGTTGTGGACTTAGATAAGCAAAAAAGATGAAGAAGCTACCTTGAACTCTGACAGAAGAGCACAGAATTATGCTTAACATAGAGAGACAGAAACTGCTTTTGACAGGAAACAGTTTTACAAATCAGACTACGGGGCTTTGTAAACCAATTCCTTTCCTTTGATAGCTAAAGTGATATATGGATATAAACATGTTTGCAACACACATCAACAACAATGCCTTACTGTCCATGAGTTAAAATATATGCAAAAACTTCACACAGAAGAAAAAAATATGGTCAAATAATACAGCAATTTTATAGTTATTGTGGTAGATTTGGATTTTTGGAGACACAATGCTGCCAATTATGTAGCTAGAATCAACAAAGATCACTTCCTTACAGACAAAACCTGAAGAAGTCAAAGTCTTACTCAGGAAGAGCATCAGATCCTGTTATTAGGAAAATCAACTTGCAAGCATTACTTTCAATAGCAAATCAGCTTTTAAAATAACAAGACTGGTGACGCCATACACATAATACCTGGATACTAAATCCTGAAGGTTTGTCTAGAAGTCTTAAGAACTCAGACAAGCCTGGAAACAAAAAAAGAAAATACAAACCCCTAATGACTAGAGAAAGAACCAGTGCTATTACAGGTTTAAGGCGTGGTGTTCCAGAAGAGCAAGACAGGTTGGAAGCAGAGTCCTGTATGTGACCTTCATCCATCATAGCATTCATCCACCCATCCATCTGCAAGTCAATACCTGGGAGACTTTCAAATAAAACCCAGCGCCAGTTAATTCTCTGTCCATATGCGCAGTGCTTGCTTATGAGTCAAATCCCGCTGTTCCTTGGGATCTGCTTGTGCTGTGTGTTTTAGTCCTACAGTCACTCTGTGTGACTGAGATTAATGTCCATGTTTCTGATCTGGTAAAGTTAACTGGACTGGTGGTCAGGCATTAGGTAATTAACTCCAGCATCCTCTGGGAGACACAATGAACAGGCAATCAACATACCAAACAATACTCTGCTTCATGACAACACACAGGGTAGCTCATTTTGCAAGCACCTATTGTTAAGAAAACTGTATCAAGACTAATTCAACTGTGATTGTTTTGTAAGTAGCTTCAAGAAATCCCGTGTCTTTGCCACAGAGGGAAGATGTTTCAAATCTTTTAAAAAAAAGCTTTTTACAGACACTGGATACTATTAATGTATTTTTAATAGCTGTCTACTTGCAAAATAAAGAGTTTCAGATGCAATAATTTTCTGTTAGTACTGAGGGAATACCAGATTAATGGTAATTGTTACCCCAAATTCCTGATGGATCAAAGACACATCCAGTTTGATGTTTTTTAAAATGTACCACTGTAAATCAGCACCACATTAATACAATATAACAATGGGCCATATGTTCCTCTGTGTCACTTTACATGATGCTGAACCCAGACTGTGAACTGAACAATACACAAGAAGACGTCAACCACCTGCCGTTACAGGTCTGACTTTCTCACCCTAACAAACAGCATCAGTCCGCAGAACCTAGTTGGGCAGTAGAGTAATTTTGAATACTCTGCAGGTGCTTTCCACAGAGGTTCACGCATGTGAAGAGCTCCAGATATTTAAAAATCTGGATTAACTATCCCTGAAACCAGCAAACAGCTTTATCCAGCTATGACAAGGGAGGTTCCTATGACCTTTAAATCCATTTGCAAGAAAGCTCTGCATGTTCCAACCACTGTTTAAATTCTGGCAGGGCTACATTTTAATGGGACTTATTTTCTATCTGCATGTAACTTATCACCTAAATTTTCTTCTCCTATCCCTAAACCAGTACAAGATAAATTTCCTTAACCATTTTACTTCACCCAAAAGCAAGACTAAATAAGTTTTATTTTAGCAAAACCATTCTTATAATTCTACATGTCACAGTAGTCAGAGTAATTGATATACTGTATTATTTTCCTTTCTGTAACTATCAGCTTTCTTTTAAAATCTGACATTCAGAACACTGCTTTAAACCCCAGATTTTAGCACTTCTATACCACGGAAACACATTAAGGGGCTTCATTTATTTACATAGTCTTTCTTTCCCTTAAAATGTATAGCGCAAGCAGCTTTGTTCATTACTATCCTTCAATGTTGCTAGCTAAAGTACACCTCTTAAACAGAATTATCTGATGCAAGCAGTAAGTCGTGACATACTGACAGCACAGTATGAGCAGCCAGCACTCTACCACTGTCCACCTAGAAAGCTCGACACAAGCCTGAAACATCCTAGAAAACGGATTATAAAACAAGGTAAAATGTTCTTGACCTTTAATTTTGCTTTAGGCAGTTGTGTCATGTAATCCCACTGTGAGAGACTAGAAAGACTGACGTTTCAAGGCATTTTGGGGTGCATGCGGAAAGGGGCAGGTCGGGTCCTGCCCTGCCCACCTCCAGCCCCATAGAGCCTGTACCCCAGCCCAACAGAGCTGCCCACCACTGGCACAGCAGAGGCAATGCCCCACACTCCACTTCTGGAGCCTCTAGCCCAGCTCCTGAGTGGCCAAATGACCACGAGTCCCACTGCAGGGAAGGGCCCAGGAAGGCCAGGGATATTTAAGACTGAACGAAGGTCATCACATTGTCTAGACCCTACCTCCCAGGGAAGTTCTGTCTGAGCACCTCTGGAATCCAAGAAGTAGCAGCTATATGTGGGCTCTTCTGTATCTCTTCTGTCTTTCCCTCTTTCTCCATTCTTCTAATTCCCTCTTAGAATTTCTGAGGAACTTATATGGGCTTAGTATTCATTAAGTTGAGAAGTGTTTAATGCTGATTGAATGTTAAGCTAAAAATTTTGCCCAAGTTCTTTGATTTTCTAAAGTTCCCTGTGAAGTTCTTTTTGTTGTTTTGACCTCTTGAGAATATCAGTATATTTCTTGTGCATCCAACTCAAAGTACATAAACAACTGTAAGTCTTTTTAAAACCTCATTTAACGACTTATTTGGGACCTTACATTTTAAATGGTGTGGTTGGTACTATACTCTTGGGGTTGTCAAAGAGGCATTTTTTTGGAGGTAACTGTTTGTCACAGAATAAAAGAGAATTTAATTTCTGGTCAAAAGTGGCATTCTCCGGCAGAAATATCACGGGATTCTGCATAAAGCCTGATCTGTCCTACCCTCCAGTTGTCAAGTTTGGAAATTTTATAAAACTTGTCCAGACCCAGACAGAGAGACATGGACTGACAAAAAAACTGGCAAAATCTGCAGGAAAAGGGAAAAAAAGATTCTCATAAGGGACAATGCCTGGTATCCACATGGGTGGGCACAGAACTCAGAAAAAAATATGTTGGGGACCAGCAACAGAAAGAGCTGATTGAGTTGTACATTGCCTTGGAGGCTGAAACAATAGCTCACCTCAGGACTGAGCAAGAACTGATAGCCCAAAAAAAGATAGTGAAAAACCTGAGAAACGAGTTAAACAAGGTAGTGCAGAGCCAAGGAGCTTTGCGGTCGCAAATTAACACTGCTGGGGTAGGTGTGGAGAATGAAACAGGGTCTTCCAGCCTGGGGGAGGAGTTGGGCCACCCCAAACATGACCACCCTCCCCCTCAGCCCTTGGGAGGAGTTTGATGCAGCAGAGCCAACCCTCTCCTCCCCAAACCCTGAACTCCACCCACCCATAAAAAACAAGGGGATGGAGAGGGAAGCGAGACTCCCTGAGCATGATGACACTGATGTCACCTCACTCCACACCCAGGAGCAGGGGTTTGATTCAGCAAAGCCAACCCCCTGTGCCCCTCACCCAAGCTCTGCCCATCTGTAAAGATGGGATTTCCTCATCAGGAGGCAAAGCCAGGCTAATGATACCTAACTCTTGAACACAACTGGTTAAGCTGCAAGGGAAAATTAGCAATAGTTCCAAAGGAAATGAAAGAACGTTTTGAAAATTTCACTAATGGGGGGGTGGCAGGGGACAAAATGAAACATTTCCAAGCAACCTGTCATGTGAAAAGTTTAGACCTGTTGGACAGGGGAGAACTCATCCTTCTCCCCAGTCCAACATGTACTAAGATTACTGGGAGTGTGGGACACAGCAGTCTTGCAAACAATGCATAACAAACAGCTGGTCTTCTCCCATGTTATTGTTATTTATTGCAAAATGTAAGGATCAAGACCAAGAAAACAAACTCCTGGTGTCAGCTTCAAAGAGTGAGCTGGGAAAGTGTGGCAAATTCAAATACCCTAAAAAGCTCACTGGAAGTAAATGGAAATTCAGTTTCCCTACATTTGGAATGATGTTTTGCAAACTGCTGCTACACTGCTTCCTTCCAGCAGCAGTGGGTATTGAGCCTTGCCTGCCACTAAAGGCTGGAGGTGGAACTCCTGCTGCTGGAGAAACCACAACCTTTTAGCAAAGAATACTTTTATCATTGTGCAAGTTTTAGTCTTCCTAATAACTCAGTGTTCAAGAATATCCTCACTAGCAAGAAGACTGGGTATATGTCCAGAAGTGGAATAAAGAGAGGTTTAAGAAGTGGAAAGGACTTTGACTACCCACACAGCAGTGAGAGCTACAGCCAGAGACTCCTACATTACATGGTGAAAGTCAGCTCTGCACCAAGAAGAACCATACTGGACAACACAGTAAACAGTAAATCTGCTGCAGATGAAGCTGCAACAAAATCCCAAACTCTAAAATGAAATACATTAAATGGTTTATCTTTTTGTATTCTCATAACAATGTCTCCAGCATGGCAGTATGGTTGTTTGCTCCTGAATTAGTCAACTATCAAACAGTGTACCTAAAAATTGCAATAGCAAGTATAGCTTCAAATGCCAGAGGGGTAAGAGAACAAGGAAGAAAAAAGAGCAGTGTCCTTTTCCCTAAGGATCACTCTAGCATCACACATACTACATTAATAGTTGGCTTATGGACTTGTGTCTAAATTTGCAAAATAGGATGTAACAGAATATATAGATCTGACAAAACCCATTTTATCTGAAGTTGAAAAGGTTTCAGAAGGATGGCTGGCTACTCTAACTCAAGTCTGCCTACATGGTGCTAAGAATCCTCGTCAGCATTATAAAGGTACTAAATAACATAAATAAACCGAAGTTTTACTGGCTAAGTGTTATTAGTGATTGCCGCATTTTTGATGTCTTCAAAGTTTATTTTCACAGAATGTTATTGTTAGTTTGATTGAAGAATCAACGAAATCTTCTGTGGTTAAGAACACAAAAGAATACCAGGTAGATAATTCCTCCTTCTGAAGTAGGTCCAAGTGGAACAGTTTTCTCTTTCTAGAAATGTTCCAAGAGAGGATGAAGTGTCAACAGGACCCAGTTGCTGTTCCTTGCTGCATCAAGTGTTTACATGCTTTTATCTTGTTACGTTTTAAGATATTTATGTTCATATATGTTCATGTACGTTTGTTGCCAGCAATATTTTAAAATGTTTATATTTTCTTTCTGGTTGCCACAGTGGGCAGAAAAGACTCCTCCCTCAGTTTAGTTTTGGGACCTCACATAGGATTCCATATTATTATGGAATCAAATGTGTACCTCTTCCTATCTTCTCAGAGCAAAGCATAAAATTACTATACCAAGGGAAGTGTGCCCAGTAATGGCAAGCAATGTGTAAAGCATCACTGTGCAGAAGAAGGGGATGTTTAACTGTTGGTAGCCCCTGGAACGAGGGAGAAAATGGACTGACAGAGGAACTGAAGTAGCACCTGGAAAGTTCTCTTCAGCTGTAGATGAAGAAGGCATAAATGGTTAAGAGAAGAAAGATACTGGGTTTGAGGACCTCTGCAGGGTTTGTAAAGTTGAAAGGGTATTTGGTCTAAACCCAGGACCCTGGGTAATATGACATGCTGAGGAGGTTAGAACGTCTCCAGTTTTGTTGTATCTTTGACTCCCAGACCAGCGGCAATCCAGAATATTATGTAGGAGAATTTTTATGGAACATAATTTTCCCATGGTGCCCACTGACCTTTCCCTCATTCCCTGGGTACTGGTTCTGGGGATCCCCTTGAAACCCCAAGGTTGGTGGGAGGGATAAAGGTGGTAATCTGGGACACAGATATTTGTTTGGGTTGTGGTGGTACCTGGACTGTAAGATGACAGACTCCAAAACGCAAGACAGCCTAACTGTTGATTATTAGAATTTGTACAAGGAACACAATGCATTGCACTATCAACAAGCAATAGGGAATCCTAAATTGAACTCAGCATGCTACAAATGAATTCACTCAGCTTAGAAGTCCAGCAAATAGCAAAAATAGTTTTATAAAACTGTCTAACATTTGAGAATGCTACAGCTCACCAAAGAACAGTGCTGTTTCAAGAACCAAAAAGAAAATCACTGATCAGTCTACTGGACTCTTTGGTCACTGCAGCTGAAAGACTGGTTCATGCACTCTCCCCCCAGATTCTGGTTTGCATCACACCTTGCCTGAATTTTAGAGCCTCCTGGAGTGGGGGGTGATAACCTGAAGTATTTTAACTAGACTTATGCTTTTGATGACTGAGATAGCAATTGCCGTTATATGAATGCCTGTATACTTTCCTCTTTCTTCCTTCCTTTCTGCTCTGTGAGATCAGGTTCCCATTGCCACCACAAGAGGAAAGGTACCACTACTGTGGTCCCAGTCAATTTCTCGAGCCACAGGGTGGTTGTGAGAGACTGAAAAGATTGATGGTCTGGAGACATTTTGGGGTGCATGTGTGTTGAGGAAAAGGGCAGGTTGGGCCTTGCCCTACCTACCCCCAGTCCCCTAGCGCCTGTACCCCAGCCCCCAGCAGAGCTGCCCATCATTGGCACAGTGGAGACAATGCCCCACATTCCACCTCCAGAGCCCCTAGCCCATTTATACATTTATTCAATCCCACAGAAAAAGTCAGGTTCATCCCTGCCATACTTGATGCACCAGCATGTGTTTCTCTTCCCATTCTATGAAGGGGAAAAGTAAAAAAGACAAATATGACAATACCATCTTCCACTCCAAGGGAAGTCTTCAGTCTTATAGCTTCAGTCCTATACAGAAATCTCCCACATTCTACCCCACCAACCCTTCTCCCCACATGATCCCACCTGAACATGTATGACCATAAATGTATGCAGTATTCCAGATGAAATCTAACCAGGACATTGTACAGTGGCATGAAATCTTCCCACATTAAATTGAAAATTACTTCCCTTGTACATCTTCAGAGATTTCATTTTCCAAGCTGCCCTAGACTGGTCCTTGTAAACATAATCTTATCCAGAAAATGCAGTCAGAGCTCTACCTAAACTCCTTATAATAGGCGAGTTTGCAGTTTACCGTAGACATTTCTGTTACAGATCCTCCAGCACAAAATGCTTCATATTGCAGTATAATTTCATACTTTTTTTATTCCAGTCCTTGAGAACATTCACTCACTTCAACACAGTTCCCCAGTGCTATTTCATACTGGGTGTCTTCCAAATTTGTATCAGCTACAGTAATTTCATGCCAGTGTCACTTAGGAAAAGAATAAAAAGGTTTGGCCATAGAAACAAAACCCGAGGACTCTACTGATAACCTCCGCTTCCACTTTGTAATATTCCTCATTTTAACACAAGCCCTGTCTTTATCCCCTTAAACAACTTCCTACTTATCTTAGAACACTTGTTCTAGTCATCTCAGTGGCACTGCATGGAATATTATTAAAATACAGACAAATAAAATTGACAGCATTGCTCCCAACAGCTAAATCTTGCTCCTTCAGCAGATTCAATTAAAAAGCACCACATGTGAGTATTAATCCTGAGGGGTTAGTATTACCCACATGAACAAGCTCCTGTGACTACGGAGGTGGGGACACCAGAATGCCCTGACTTGCTGAGATTATAATCATTCCCTTTGCAGGCTGGGTGGTGCAGATGACCTGCCTACACAGCATCACACAGTCAGCTACAAAAGCCCATTAATGACATGAGCACCAGGTACCATCCAAGCTAATGCTGCAACTCTTAGTTTCCCACAATTCTCAATGTATGCAACAGCTCATGGGAAAACTAAAAGTACTTTTCAGCAGGTTTAACAGCTTCCGGCCCAAATACTAAAGGTAAAGGACGTCTAGACAACTAACCTAAGACAGTTGCTAATCATTACAAAGGTTTGAACCCAAAGAAATTACCTGGCTTTTTTTTTTTATTTTTCCAAGAAACAGAAAGATTTTATGTACTGAAAGCTGATACTGTGAGATCTTTACATGTATGCATAAGGCATAGTTAGACTTTGGCTGTAAACTAAAGTCTGACTTTCCAGACACAGGTTATCTCTGTAAGTAGCTACAGGTCCTGCATAGAGAAAAATGTAATCGCATATATTGTATTAGCAATTAACATACATAACAGAGATATATTAGTATCTGCTGTACACATTGTCTTTTTCTATCCCTTTTATTATCCTCAGTCTCAGACCTTACACCTCTCTGTGTGCTCCCAATCCATGGACTACTTACTGCTCCAGAATAACTCTTTACAGTAGCCCAGGAACTTTTATGTTCACTGCTGCCTGCAAACAAATCTGCCCCTTCTCCAACGGGTGCTACCCAGGCACTACTTGCACTCTGCACAATCTATTTACTTCATCAGCGTGGTGCTGTCTCACTGCTTCTTGCTCCCATCCTACATCAATCTTAGTGTGACTGGGATGGTAAGGCTAACAGTTAAAAAATTACATGTAAGTATTCAGTATTTGTCCAAACCTGCAAAGATTAACAACAAAACCCCTTGTTGGAACAATCTTGTATTATCTCCAGAGCAAACAATGAAAATGGGGAGGTGGGGGGCAATTTGCCTGAGAGCTCTATCTGACTTTCTCATATGGGGCAATTATTATTAGTCTAAACATGGGCCATTGGTCCTCCTCAAAGAACATCTATCTAAACTAGAGAATAGCTGGTGCCTCCAGTTCAGACTGCATCTGGGAGAAAAACTGAACTGCAACGAAGAACATGGGTATAAAATGCACCTCGAAGAAGTATGATTACATTCAAGATGCTCTTCCTCTAAAACAGAGCAATCCTATTAACATCCAATCTGTTTCAGCTAACTCGAATCCAGTTTATGATTAAACAGTAGCTACCTGAGCTCTTCAGGAGACCTGAAGAAATGGCACATTGTTCCCAAAGGTGCAGCCAGACCTCTAAATGATTGCTCTGCAGATATCAAAGATGAAAACATTCTCGAGCAAAGCCACAGATACCTGCAAGAGTGCTAATGCAGCGCACTCTAAGAGAGCTCCACCTTGAGATTCTGGAACACGCCTTCACTCACTTTGCTACATTTGACACAGAGGATTCAGAGCACTTTTCTGCCCTCAGAGATGGGAGATCTTGGGAGAAAAAACCCAAGTAGCTTAAACTAGTGGTCCAAATAAAACTCATCTCAAGTATGACATGCAAACAGAGGTAACTAAATATGTATTTTGCTTACTCTCAACAAGCAATGAATTAATGTCGACAGGAAACAGTTGTTAAGAGAATCCAAGGGTGTCCTCACAAGGGATGAAAATACTCCCTTCAGATGCCTCTGGAGCAACGAATTCCCAAGCAATGCCAACAATCTCATTAATACTATACACAAAGCCCAGGATAACACAAGAGACTATCAAGATAATAACTAAAAGAAATTGATCCTGGGTGGATTTTCACAAATGTGACAATTTTGACTGCATTCAACTTGAATAGTCTGGAGTAAAGGGCATAGTCATTTTGGCTGGGATAGAATTTTCTTCTCAGTCACTGGTACAGTGACGTGTTTTGGATTCAGCATCAGAGTGATGTTGGTAGCACACGGATGTTTTAGTTGCTGCTGAGCAGTGCTTACCCTAAGTCAAGGACTTTTCAGTGTCCCATTCCCTGTCAGCGAGCACAGGCACAAGACACTGGGAGGGAGCATGGCCAGGAGAGGTGACCTGAACAGGCCAAAGGGATGTTCCAAACCACAGAACATCATGCCCAGGATGCAAACTGGGGGGAGCTGGCCAGGAGGGGCTGACTGCTGCTGGGAGATGGGCTGGGCATCGGTCAGCAGCTGGTGAGTGACTGCATTGTGCATCACTTGTTTCTCTTGGGTATTATACCCCAATCTCTCCTTTTCAATTATTATTGTTGTTATTACTATCTTCTGTAGTAATACTGTATTTTAATTTGTTTTGTTTCAATTATTAAACTGTTCTAATCTCAACTCATAAGTTTTAGTTTTCAGGTTTTTTTCTAACTTTTCTCCCCGTGGTAAGGGGATGGTGTGAGTGGGTGAGCAGCTGCACGGTACTTAGCTGTTACTGCAGGTCTTTATCCCTTTGTTGTGCTTTAACCCCAGCTGGCAACTAAGATGGTACAAACATAAAGAACCTAGTCCACTTAAATAAAAGTAATTAATGGAACTCTTTTCATTAAGGGTAACAGCAGGCTCTCCCTAGGGATGGACGGAGAGAGGAGGGAGTACAGTAGTGGGATCTAGTACCCCAAGAAAAAGAGATGTGTCAGAAAAAGTATTGATGATATGAAACAAGAAGCCAAAAGGGTTTTTAAAAGGCATGAACAATAAGGGTCACTTACTATGACAATAAGGTCATAATCTATCTATCTTTCCATGTGAATGACTCAAACCACAGCAGATGACGTCTTTCATTTTCCTGTTTCATGGAATCAGGAAAGTGCCCAACAAGGAATATACCTCTCCTTGCCCCAGAAGAGGAAAATTCTGTGTTTCAAACGGTGCCCTTGAGGACCCCAAAGAATGGGAAGGTAAGATGAAAGGACTAGACCTTGTAAAGTGGTCACACATCTTCACCAGTGCTTTTGTTTTAACTCAGAGAAGCACATTAGGCTTTTTCTAAAGCAGGAAGCAAAGTAACAAAAACAGACACAATAGAAATAAGAGAAAAGGGGACAGAGAGTAACTCTAAATGCATATATAAAGACGCTGAGAAGGTGAAGCAGGAATGAAGCAGCAAGGGAAGTTAACAGTCTGGGTTTGTCCTCTGTCCTACACTCAAGGGGACTGCTGCACAGAACAGAGTGAGAAAAGAATAACCCATCAAAAGGTGCAGTGTGAGGAAGCTAAGTGTTTCTAGGATAGGTGGTACTGAAGGAGTCCTCAATGGCTAACATTCCTAGCTTTCTCATCAGCTAGACTGAGTCCCTTAAAAGGCAGATCCAAAAATCAGTATTTTCTTTTGACAGACCAGCGAGAAGAAATTGTGGAACAGTCGCACAAACTTACATCAGCTGTTAGCATCTGTGCTTCCTGATCCTGAGCCTGCTCAGGATCACCTGGGCAGATTGCTTGAATGAAACTAAACTCTGACAACAAGAAAGATAAACTTCTCTAGAGCAGGTGCTTTCCAATGTCCTCCATATTCTGCATAATCTCACTATGATGTATTTGTCAAAAATCAATGTTATTACCACACTTCAGCCAAGAATAGTCTCATGAATAAACCTGTTTTCAGTAAATGCAAGCACTGATACTTTGCTGCACATTCAGTTTGCTACATGCTTCTCAAGGATTGGAAACTCTTCTGTTTGCCTCTCCCTCTTCTATTGTTTCCTCCTCCAAAAGCAAACATTAGTAAGAAATATGTGAAAGTTTTAGAGGATCATCTCCAGTCTCTCTGAGACTTAAATCTTAAGGTACATGTTCGTGGTTGATGATCTAGCTGTAAAGTAGCAGGCTGTAAAGTAGAAACAAACACTTGAAACACTGAACTCCTACTGCATACATTGAGGAAAATTTTTAACTTATGAAATTTGCATCTTTTTTATTTGCTTGGATTAGGAAGGCATTCCCAGGGATTTGATTTACCGACTCATCTAAGCACACTAGCCAGCTGAGCTAGGAGCCAATGGTTGTGTGAATATTTACTATAATTAGCTGCTCACAGAAGAAAGCTTGTAACAAAGCTGGCCATGCTTGTGAAAATTTTCATTTAACTCATACATTTTATAAAATATAAAAATGTCTAGCACACACACCTTCAGAAGTATCCAAATAAGAGGACCTACTGTATGCAGTGTACTTGGAGAAGTTGTCAAATTTCTGTAACACATTTTTGAATACACAATACATACTGCTGAGTTTATGGAAAAGAACCACTTACACTTAATCTGTCTTTTTACTTATATATTTGTTTTTCAACCTTCAGAGCCACTTGACAACCGCTGTGACATCGGTAATACTATTTCACTTTTATTGCTTGAGAAATCAATTCAAAAGATGAAGCAACTTGCTGAAAACCCAAGTCCACTGCCAGACTGGAATTTTCCAGCATTTATTAAATACACAACCTATATCTAGATCCCAGGTAACATGTGCTAGTCAGTCCATACTTACAAGTTTATTAGGCATCATTGGTCTAAGCTTTCTGTTTCCAAACGTATAGTCACTTACAGCAGCAGACGCACCAAAGAAAGCATTCCTATTGCTTTCCTCAAGTCAACACAGCAAAACCATGGACACTTTTTTATGGTGACCACAAATCTGCTCTTCCAAATGAAAATTTCTGCATTTGGGAGACCCAAAATGGCATCCCAAACATTCCAATATTTACTTTTTCAGTTTTAAAACAGTATTAACCATGCTTTACTCTTTTAAAAATGCTCTGTTACCTTGAGCTTTTCAGGAATTTTCATGTTGCCTGGATTGCTAGTTGTAACAGCTGCTTCTGAGAGTGAAAATCACCACTGTATTTTCTCTAACAATGTTACTTACACAAGGAAACTGGAGATGCCTTAATATACTACAAAAATTCATATGACACTCTGCATCTTCTTGTTTAGCATCCACCTGAGAGCAGTTCTCCAAACTATTCAGTGTCATTGACTACACAAGGATTAGTATGGGGCTTTCATTTTGGCCTGTCGTTACAGCCAATGCACCCCCAAAAATAAGAAGGCAATAAACCTTTGTGGAAATGTGATTTGATATGCTAAAAATGTTCCTTTTCTAAAATTAAGAAAATTATTATAAATAAAATATTTATTTATGGGCATTTGTTCAAGCTTTGAGTGTTTCACGTGCTTTAGAAGAAAACCAAAATTATCATAAATTTATTACCATGCAAAGTGAAGCACAACAACTACCACCAAAGTGCCCAACCCTATAAATTCTGAGGAGAAAAAGTACCAGGAACAGAATGTAATACGGACTCTACACCCTCACAGATGAGAGAAAATCTATCAGAATGCAAGGTGGGGAAATAAAAAATAGCTACACTATATTTTTGGCCTGCTCCTGATCATAACACAGGATTTATGGATCTAAATGTAAAACAGATATTTGGATGAAATGACATGCAACTTTTAGCTATTACAAACAGTGAAAAGAACAGCAGAGTGTATTTTCGTCCAGTTATACAGACATCCTAGTAATTTTATAACAGCAGTGGTAACATAGTTATAAAATCACCTGTATGAGCTGAAAGCGGTGAATGAGGCCGAGGCAGAGCTGGAGACTGGCTACTGCCCATCAAACTCTTCCTGTTACTTGTTCTACAGCTGCGGGCAAAAAGAGAGGAAAGAAGACATTAGCATCAGAAATACAGTATGTACCAAGGGTGTTTTGAGACTCTGCTACTGAGTTCCTTGACTTCCCAGTTTCCTACTAAAAATCAGAGCTATTGTTGTTTTTGTAGGCGTGTCCAGGAAGTCTACAATCATAATGGATAATGGCAAAAGCAGAAGTTTCCAAAGAAAATGCACCATGGATACTTTTCAGGCTTGCACGTTTGCTGTTCTGTGCAATGACCAGCATTTCCCTGTAGAGTCATTTACAAAACATTCTTCTCTGACTGCAGCTTATTTCTCTGCCATACGCTTTTTATAAAATATAAAAACAAATATAATGCGAAACACAGTCTCAAGTTTACAGTCACCATTCAATGACTAAACCTACTTCTGTTGCATGAACTGTAGCTTGAAATCAAACCAGATAGAGCAAGATTTATCAATCTGAGAATGATATAATAATTATAAATATAATGATTGAGATAAATTTCACATCTGTGCCTTTTGTCAATGGAGCAGATGATAACTAAGAAGATGAATGAATTTTTTTACTCATACATTTTTCATCTGCGAAGCCACTAATTTCCCATATCACAAGATCATTAAACAAGATAAAGAGTAAATTAATGCATCTATTAAACTTGGGAAAGGAGGTATTTTTCTTAAACACATAATATAGTTTTTATGTATTTGTTGGTAGAAGCAGTTTTCTTTTTCCCTCATTCTACTATAGAGAATATTCTCACAAACATAAATCTCCTACACTCCAAACATTCACGCAGAAGGAAAATATTATCCTGAATTCAGAGACCTTAGCTGTGTATAAACTGAAGTGCATATGCTAATGTTTACAGCACTGCAATCAAAACTTTTCTGTAAAGGTCTAGAAAAAATCCAAACTACTAAAACGGAGGAAATTTATACACAAAAGCATTTAATTATCAAAGCAGATTCAGATCTTATTTGTAGATGTCTCAAAAGATGAGTTTTGTAACAATGCAATCTCTCATTATATAACACTCAGAAAGCAAGACTAATTAGTCTTGATATGGTTGAATAAAGTGCAAAAGAATGGATGGAGTTTGATAGCATAAATGTTTAAGAAAAACAGACACAGAAGTACTCCAAAGTAATACTGAAGACAAGAAAAACAGAGAAAAAATAAGTAGAGGAAAAGTCGAGTATGAAAGTAGTATACAAGACACCTGCAATAGGAAAAAAAGTCTAACACTAAGACCACCCTCTCCTTGAAAAATTCTTTGTGAAGCTGCAAGAGTGCCACTCCCAGCTCTTTAACAGGCTAATGCAAAGTCCATTCTCACATTGCACAAAGCTTTGCCATACTACTTAATTATTACATTCAATGATTTAACCCAAGAGTGTATCATTACTGTAGACCTTAATTTAGAAAGAATCTACAAAATTATGCAAGTTTCACATTTGGAGTACTGGAAAAGTCAAAACTTATTCAAGATATACACTGCAATTTTAAAACTAAACACAAAGGAAGAGTATTTTAAAATGTGAGACTATATACATATGTTTTTAGGAATCCGTCTAAATTAATTTCTACTTTTTCGTTCATGGAACTTGAGCAAATATTCCATATTCCATTAGACAACAAAGCCTTATTGTTTCCCCCTTCTCTAAATTTTGTCCAGCTGAAGAGTCCTTGAATTCCTCTCTTATCTAAGAATGGTCCAAAATCTTCCTTCTGGCTTCATGCAATGTCACCACATTTTTGGTAACTTTCTTCCCTTTATCTGCTACTCTCATTTTAAAAACTTGAATAACTGTTTCTTTGCAATTCTCCAATCTAAATTGAACCCAGGAGGAACTCTGGTATTCATAAGACGTTCATTAAAAGACACACAGATTGCATCTATCCATGATGGTATCACTACCAACATCTGTGGTGCAGGCTGGGGATCACAGAACCCATTATGCGACTTTAAAGCAGTTTTGCATAGCTGAAATTGGGATTTAAAGGGCCACCACAACTTCTGACACAAGCACAAACGTTTTAGATACACAGATTTTGCCACATGCATGATTCCTTGCCCTTACTTATCATTTGCGCTTACTTGTAGAAACTGAGACTTTTATCACTTTTACCAGAATATCCTATGTAAATAAACAAATGCTTTGTAGTCACTTTTACAGTAATATATAAACTTTACATTCCTCAGTTCTGGTTGTCTGGGGGTTTTTTTGGGCAGTAACTTTTACAAATCATTATCAAAGACATCTAATAAAACTTATCTTTTTACTTTTTTTTGGAGGTGGTGTATTTTTAATACTCCGGGGAGTATGATGGTATTACTCTCAGTATCAAGATCTTACGTAACAAGAAATCCTTTCTCTCAGCCACCATTTAAAGAAAAAATCCTTGGCTGTTTGCTCAGGTGTGGCTGCAGAGAGAATTCATTCTCTATCTTACTCAAATGAAATGTTCTATTGAGAAATACAAAATAAAAGATATGGAGTCTCCTTTATTTGCCTTACCAGTAAGGGAAGATGCAACTCACCGCATTAAAGGACAAATCCATCCTAGAGCTCTCACTGTAAGCTTTGTTTTTCAGTTGTGTTTCACAAAGATTTTGAAACAATGTAATCCATCCTGTAAAATCTGTGAAACACAATTCCTTCCCCAAAATAATGCTATTATAAAAGAGGCATTTTGTGGATGAAAAAAAAACCAACTTCAGGGAACCTTGAAAGATGATCTAAGCTGCCAGAACACCGCAAATGGGAAGCAGGGTGGCACAAAGGAAGTATCAAAGCATTGCTTACTAAACTGTATTTAGCCTTGAAACAGCAATCTTCCACATACAAAAGAATCTCAGAAGTTAAAACCATTCTGCAGACAAAATCGTTTTTTCTAGATCTCTGAACACATCAAGTAACTTTCCCCTTCTATTGTCTTCATAAAACTGTTCTTCTCCCATTCAAATCTGACAAGATAAACCAACTGATAAGAGGCAGCCCTGAAATAAAGTCTCTTTGTCTGCAAGAAAGTTATAGCCGTGCAGGAACACTCTACAAGGATTGTAACTTAGGGAAACATAAACCTTGGTAAACCACAGAGCGCTAACCCTCAAAATGCAATTCTCTAAGCTTTGAATTTCATGTTGTGATCAGGTTGCATGCCAGGAAGAGACTAGCAAGCCAGACAGCAGGTAAAATGCAATGTTTAGAACACATTAAAACAAAGAAAAATGAAAACCTTTTTACAACAAGAAAAAGAGCAGGGGAGAACAAAGGAAAAACAAGTCAGTCACATTTAACAATAACTAAACTTTGGGGGGCACACAAAACTTGAACAGAACAGAAGGTTTACATTTGTTGCCCTTTGCCTTCTCTGCCCCACAAAGATCCTTCCTGGACTTTATTGCTCCTGGTGACTACCTGTCTGGAAGTCGTTGACCATATATTGTATCAGCAGTGCCCTGGACAAATGGAACTGCTCCTTATGCTGGAATCCAATTCATAATTTCCTATTTGTTTCCCAAATCCACCCCCCCAGATAGGCTCTGTCTTACCTCCTGCTCTCTGTCACTGACACTCCTGCCCACTCACTCTTCTGCTCCCTATCCAGACTTCTCGCCATGTCTCACTGTGGGGGAATTCCTCCTTCACCCCAGCTCCAGTAGCATTCCCAATGCACTAATACTAACTCCAGCTGCTACAGACAATCAATGTTTCTGATGAGAAGTACTCGTGATAAAACGAACAGAAGACACTACATAGAAAGTGCTTTTCCTGAACTTCTTTTGTAACAAGGACAGGGTAAAGAGCAGCTGCTGAAAGATGCAATCCAGTTGCATAAAGCTTGATTACTTTGCTCCTTAAATAGCCACAATTCTTCCCTTATCAGGCAAAAGCCATTTGGGTAGAAATGAGGGGAACTGTGAGACTGAAATCAGCAAAGCACAAGACTCGAGTACTAGTATGGCCATTACAATAGAGCTACATTCCACAGTCTCTTGGAAAACACTAAATATAAAAAAAAGCTGAACCAGAAAGGCAGTGCTTCTAGGACAGACAATACTTCATCCAGAGCTGAAATGCAGGTTTCCTGATACAGTAATCAAGAAATGGCAACAGTTGCAAAAGATATGCACTGAAATGGAAATTTTTTCCTTTGAATGAGGGGTAATAGATGAGCAAATCACTGGCAGTGAAGGTTAATCACTTTTATTTATTCAAAAAAAGTAGGGAAAGCAGTCTATTTTGTTAGAGATTACCACTTGTCATGCTTTTCATGGGAAATACAGCATCAACCTTAATAATTTATAATTATTTCATTTCACTATCCTCAATTATTAATATTTACACTTGTAATGAAAATGGATTTGGACTGTAAGCTATTATGACAGTCCACCACCTCGCACAGGCTATGCTGAACACAGCACTACTCCACAACACACCATCTTAATTCTGGTATTAGTGTAATACACAGCGGTTTAACTGAAGGCAGAGATTAAAAGGGGATTTCTCCCATTCTAAAAAGAGGCTGCAAACAAATGGTTTTACTTGCTAGTACAAGTGCAAAGAAATTAAGTTATTGCCATACCCAGGATGCAAAGTCTAACCATGTACACACAAGAGATACTATTAATGCAAGACCTGCCCTCCCATAAAGGCTCTAGGGATAAAAAGGTGGTTATAATTTCTCTGGTGTTAAAATCGCATAGTTGAAAACTACCCCAGCAGGAACATGCTGTCCCTAGCAAGACTTGAGATCGTCATGACTTTGTTTATAAGGGAAAGTTAAATTTAAGTTCTATTTCAGTTATATTTAACTTGTTATGAAGGTAGCTAAGCTATGACTTCATAGTTATTATCTTCAGCAACACCAACACTGAAGAGTCACTGAACAGTGCACACAGCACTTAAAAAACCCCACAACATTTAAAGTGAGGAATTTAGTTTCATTTGTTCTGGCTTTTTTGTCTGGTTGGTTGGGTTTATTTTGTTTTTACAGAAGAAGCCTTCTGCATTAAAAAGCAGTTCAATGAATATTTCCAAGTGCTCCAGGATCCAGACAAGTTCTGTGGGATATTAACTGGAACAAATGCAAAAACGAGCTGCCTGAAGAGATGACGCACACTGATACTGCAGCAGCTTCCTTGTCAAAAGCAGCCTTTAAGTTTGTGTTTGATGAAGCATCTCCAGACCCAGAAAGTCAAAGTAACACACGGCCTGCACTTAATGCCAGCTCACACCCTAGACTGCTTTATGCAAGGCAACAAATTGACAGAGAATGTTCCTCACTGAATACTGTGGAATTACAGTTACACTGGGAGAATCAACAGACTCCATCCAGCACTAATCATTGCTACCCTGTTCTAACTCGCAGCTACAAAAGACTGAAGAGTAAGGAAGCAAAGGTTTACAATTTTGAGGGATATTTCCTAGTTTTAAAAGTAGTTAAATTTTCAAACTGCAACAAAAATTGAGAAGTGTGCAAACCATCTGAATGCAGTAAAATATAGCATCAGTAACACCCAGAATTTTCATTATATTCTTTTAAAGGCTGTCAGTATTTCACACTTATTATATTAACTTATGGTCATCTAGCAGTATTTTCTGATAAATTTTAACTAGACTATATGTCTGCATATACACTCTCCAAATCTGGTACGTGTATCGAGTTGTGTATGCAAGTATATTCTCATACACATTCATATTTACATGCATAGAATATATGCATATATTTATATAAATATATATATTTAAAATACTACATTTACAATATTGCACATACAGTCAAGCATTCTACTTACTCTATATCCCCTCTCCGTGAGGAATTTATTCTACATCAGACTGTAATGAGCTGGGAAAAAGAGGCTACTGGATTTAAAGTTTAAGTATTATAATGCAGGGATTCAGATTTTCCTCTTTTGTATGTAAGGTTTAGTCAACGTAAATAAGACGACCTTTAGTCTGAATAAACGAGTGTGCCGTCAAAACACAATGAACACAACACAGCAAGATGAGATAGGCAGCTGCTTGCAGCCCTCGTTTGGTGGTTTGTTTCAAATCTTTGCAACACTACCTTGAGTGCTCAGTTTGGGCTACTGGCCAGGTAAACACAGGCAGTAAGCTATAGTACCTACCCCTCCAGATACTTGAAAATGTGTCTAACACCCTTCTCCCTAGCATTAATACCGATTACCAGCATACTACCATGTCATCAGAACTTCACCTTTCCTTAACCACACAAAAGAGGAGACCACAGTCCTTTTCTTCATATTTCTTAAAAAAAACAAAAAAAAAAAACCAAACCAAAAAACAACAACAAAAAACAACAACAACAAAAAAAAACCAAAAAACAACCAAAAAACTACAGGGAAAATAAAACATAAAATCCAATCAACTGGATGTACGTTCACCCTTTCCATGGACTGCTGTCTTGGATTAGAGACAAATATCCTAGGTGGAAAGCACTCCGAGCAGGTGCCTCCCCCACAGCAGAGGTTTCTGGCACCCCTCCCCCCACAACACAGAATATCTCAGCCTAAAGTGGAAAGAACTGTTTAATTAACAGACCACACAGTGGAAAGGGAAAAGGGGAAAAGGGGGTCAGAAAACCTGAACAAACAGCTGATGAACTTAGTGTCCTTTTCCTCAGGCGTAGCTTCCCCTTTCCGGGGGCCCCGAAGGGCTAGGTGAAGTTCCTCCGGTGGCTCCCTGGACGATTCTCGTCCGCTGTCCCCCGGGGCTCCTCAGGTTCTCGGATGAGAAAGCAAGTCGAAGAAAAGGGTGCAAAACGATAAAAAACAATCCCAGGGAGGGGAAAAAAAAACCAACCCAAGCAGCAGCCACACCAGCAGCACCAGCCACCAGCAGCAGCAACTGACTGAGGAAAAAAAAACCAGTGTCCCTTCCTTCTCACTCCCCCGTAGGAGAGCTGGGGAAAGTTCAAAACATCCCGCGCTGGCGGCAGAGCTCCCAGCTGCGGGACACAGTTAAACCTACAGGACCATATTTCTGGTCAAGCATACAAAACGATAGGGAATACAAGATATCATTATGCCACCCCAGGACAACTGCCTAAAGGATTCTAATGCACTCAAGACAGCATCACTGGATGAACAGTTACCAGGAATCTGCCAAATCTCTAATGGTCAGACCTGAGCGAGACTGTCACAAAGACTTCTTACACTGTAGAGGCCTTCTCAATCTCCTTTAACCCAGAGTATTACAATACAGCTAAACAGATCCTTCATTATGGCTTCTCAAATGAACTTGCTAGTTAGACGTATTCAGTGCATTCAGCCTCGCTGACTGATCTCACTGACTTTTACTCTAAGCAGTTTTGATCCATAACTTTTCTTCTTCTCACACAGGAGGATGATCAGTAGTTCCAAGAAATCAGAATTTCTTCTACAGAATTAAAATGGTGTACTTCTATCTGTCCTGGCCCCCCCTAAACCCACTGATTCACTTTTAATTTGCATTATTAAATATTTATCTCTAAAATAACAAAAATTAGTACTAAGCTAACTACTAACTCCGCAGTCGTACAATATTCATAAAATAGCTGCACACAAGTTGAAGTCTGTAATACAACCAAAGTGAGTAGGCAGAGGAGGGCAGACAAAAAGAATGCTCAGGATCACAAACCACCAGCAAGTAATTCTGCTTTATTATACACAAAATGCCATTTTTGCATCTATACATCATACAACCCATTGAGAACATGATGATGGGATCATTTAAATCTCACTGCTTCTTGAATTTTTATTTTATTTTGTATTCTGAGAAGGGAAATAAACCAAGTTATTAGATGAACAGCATGATCGCTATCATACTGAGAAATTTAACTAAATTCCTTGATACATATACGTTATTCATTCAAAATAGAAAGGTAATTAGGAAGCTAGCACCAGATATAGAGGAAAAACATGCAGGGCTGGCCTAAATTACTCCTAAGTATGATTATCTGTATGCTACGTACTTCAAAACATAAAAAAAAAAAAAGAAAAAAAATTCCCAACTGGAAAAAAACAAAATCAGTAGTCACTGTGATGGGTTTATAATATTTAACAAGTGCTGTCTTAGAAAAAAAAGTATCATACATCACACCTGTTAAAGATCACAGCATCACTAGTTTGGAAGTGTTAACCAAATGAAGCAGTGCCTTGACTTGCATAGCATATAATCCTACAGAAATGATTAGCATTAGACAGGAAATACCCTATTTACCAGAGGGCATGCCTACCCAGGCTGCAGACAGGAGGTTCAAAAAAGAGGCCTCCCCGTGTTTTTGGCCATCCCCTGTGGTTTACATTAACCCACATCACTCCAGATTCTGACTGCAGACTACAACCTCCTGGTGCATCTCCTGCGCTAGCAGAATGCAGGCAGACATTTCCCACCAAGTTGTAGAGGCCAGGCTGGAGGCAGGATGTTTCTCACTCTGACATGTTGCTGGTTGTTAGCCGCTTGGGAGAAACTGGGGGAGCAGATGGAGGTGAGTCAGAATGTTGGATGTCATTTCCTCAGGAGCCTCCACTTCACCTCAGGCTGGCGTGTTGCTGGCCAGGCTGTAGAACAGACACTGTCACAGGAGATGCCACTGGCACTGTTCCTGATTTGGGAGCTAGGCTGGAGCCCTGTCGCTGCTGCTCACAACATAAGCAGTCAGACCCAGACAAGGAGGTAGCTGGGGGACCTCCTCCTCACCTTTCCATCCCCCCCGATGGGGAACAATAGCGTTTTCCACATTCACAATGGACAGAGCAATCAATGTACCCAGCAATCAACTTTTACCCACTCTGCCCCTTCCAAAAAAAAACCCCACATAAAACCAATAAACAAATGGGTCCTGTTCCAGCCATATTTCCTTTGAGCAACATCCATCCATGTTCAACCACAGCCAATTCCCCAGGACATTTCAGTACTGCAAGGGAGCCAAGCACATATCCTGAGTTTTCAGTAACTCTGGTTGAAACTGAGGCCAGCAGAGCTCAGAATTTAGATAAAACATGGGAGTGTCTCCAAACTACAGACCAAAGACCTGTTTGTCCAGTTACCTACCACAGTGAAACCCTGTTCACCCTCTCTTCAGCTTTCTTATTCTGTTTTCCCCTTAGACCTACCTTCTCTTGAGCTTTGCTTCTTCCTTGCTCAGAGCACCACTGTCCCTAACCTACCATTTATCTAGGAATCAGCAGCCAGGATGATAAGCCCTACAGGCCACTTCATGGCAGCGAGCACATTCCCCAGATAGCATGGAGGGGAACTTTAAGGAGTGCTTCTCTTGGCTAAAGGGGTCTGCATGGTGTCAACACTCTTAAAGTCTCAGTGGACTAAAGTCTGCCATGTTTTGAAATTATGTCGGTACATGCAGCCAGCCTAAAAAGCCTACTTCCTTGGTAGATATCTAAGAGACAACTCAAAAATTACGAATAAATTTCCAGTTTGTGGAAGAAAATAAGAAACTATTTAGTTTGCCCCGCTTCTTGACTCAGAAGCTGTGCTTCATCTTCTTTTCAACCTCTTCTATTTGTTTGCATCTATTAAAAAAATTTATGCTGCCAAGGCTACTTTCACATAAAAGGAATCAGAAACATATTAAAACAGAACGCTACACAGCACCTTTTATCACATGAAACACTGTCTGCTTTGCACTGTACTCTAGATACTCACCCCAGCAGGAAAGCCACTAAGAGACAAGGTCCTAGAAATATTTTTCTTCTTTATTTTACAGTATTTTTAGGACAGTTTAAAACTTTTTTTTTCCCTTGCTTTCCACACCCCCCCAACTCTTTTCCCCTAATAATCTTGAAGTAGAATTAAATTAATCACATCCTAAAATTCAAGGGCAGGAGATTGGGAGCTGCTTGAAGGAGATAGATTTTACATGGCTTTACATTCTAATTTAGTAGTGTTCTTCTGGTTTAATTCTTAAAATAATGTACATTTACACCTGACTCCTTTCTCATATAATTAAGTAGAAACAATTCATTTTTACTCAAAAGAGTAGTAAGTCCAGACAGCACAGGACTGCTTCTTTCAATCTCTGATAAATCTGGTAGCTCTCATTCTCTCAAAACTATGAGGCTGCACACAATGGATTAAATGTGTTGTCTTCAAACCTTTAGCAAAACTACCAAAGACTTAAGGAATGAACAGGTAAGACAGTGTGAGAGTAATGCACCTGATTGAAGGAAAACTACACACCAGATCAAACACAGTAGGAGAGGAGTCTGAATTCTTTTATTCCTGCGTGCACAGGACTCCCACATGGGCAGGGAGAAAAACAAAGGAGGGAAAAGCATTTAAGGAGGATAGTCTCCAGAAGACACAGGCTCCTACTAAGAACATAAAGTTACTATTTAACCTCTTGAGGATCAGAAGTGGGGATACACATCTACAAATATGAAAGCACTACAATAATGAAGCACAGTTGTTTACTAACCATTTGACATGTGAGGAAAATGAGCTTCATCCCTTCTGCAGCGTTTTGGCACTAACCGCTGTGGCTTATCTTCTTTCTTCATATATATATGACAGTTGCCAAAAATTTGCAATTAATGGCTAATTTTAAACAATGAGATATAAATTTGCATATTTTCTTTGAGGGAATCAATGCAAATAACAGGAAAAGTGGTTCTATTCCTTTTCCTTTCTCAGGTTTTAAAAAAGGCAAGAGGCAATATTACGTACCTAAAGTGTCACATTTTCTATACAAGAAATATAAACACTTTGAAATTAATATTCTGTCCTGCTTTTTGTTTGGACGTAAGGAGGCAGTAATGCTTACACAGTTAATACACTGGTCTTAAGGAAAAGAAAATCTTTCAAAAAATTAAAATCATTATTTAGGACAAAATGTGGGTGTTTGAAAACTATGCCCTTTACTGGTTAGGAGACTGAATATGAACAATTAAGTGGAAGGCATTCAACCTTAAAACTACGTCTGTTCCCACAAGACCTCTGGCAGCACCATCAGTGTCCCACATTTGAGCGTGCACACATTGACTGCAGCTCAGAAATTCAGTTTGCAAACAAAAGACTCTCCTCTCTTTACTGAGACCCACATTCTCCTTCCCTCCCACTGACAGCTGACCAAAAGTTTTTTAATTAAATCATAATTAAGCATCTAGAAGCATTATTTTCCCAGGGGAAGGTGAAAAAAAAAATCCATTCACTGTGCCCATTCAGCTGTTGGTGTCTGTTGAGCCTGCAGCAGAGGGCATCAGTTAATGCCAGCTATGGCAGCTTTCATGAAGGGGGTGTTTGTTCTGCAGGAACCAGATGTCTGCAAAGTTATGCTAAAATGTAAGCGACCAAACACTCCATAATCCTAAAGTACGGAGACACCACTACACATATACCTGCAGTCAGCAAGGTGGCATTCCGCACCAGCCATATGGAGCTGTAACAAATTAGTTTGTTTGTGTTGGAGTTCCCAAATATAGTTACATCCCTTCAGCAGCAAAACAACAAATAAAAAACAGGTATGTCTTATCTAGCTTTTTTCCAGATTAAAACTGGCCTTATGTAACAGACATCCCTACTGACCATTATTTTTTATTTAACAAAGCTTCTTGAGAAATTTAACAGAAAAAGAAAAGAAGCATGTGCTGGCACATAACTGACACCATTTACAAACATACATCAATCATTTCTTCTCCCTACAGATTTTTATGAGATATACAGTATCCACACTTAAATGAGTTAGCTGTGTATCTAAACTAGTATAGTCAAATGAGCATGTCTTCCCTCTAAAGACAAAGTTACACCACAGGATAAAAGTCTTTTTCCGATTCAGAATTTCCCCAGAAGGAAATGAAAATGAACCATAAGAATATAAACTGCCTTTTCCAACTGCAACTGAGTACTAAGAAAGCTATGTCAGCAAAATTAACTTGATACTAGCTATGACTCAAATTATCATCACTTTATAAAATCCAGCATGCGGACTAGGTCTGGGAGCAAATTTCAGCTCCACATGGCAATACACCTACTAAGGAAGGCAATCTAGTACACATGCAGATCATCACACTGCAAAGTCACAGTGAGGTAATTGCAAATGTCTGAATAATCTCTAGTGAAGCAATTCAAACATCTCCAGGCATAGTCATGAGTAGGGATGACAACACAAGGCCTCTGACATACACTCACTTTTTTTTTTTTAAACTTTTTTTTTTTAAATGGTAATGCTTAATCATCAAGCACCGCACAAGCCAGGAAAGATCAGATGATTTATGTGTTTCAGTTTGCTGCCACAGACCTGCACTACATATACATGCACATTTATAGTATTAAAAACAGTGAAACAGTGTGGCACAGTATTGAGAAAAAGTTTCAGTAGCATATGCTTCATGTTTCAAGTGACTGGATTATTCAGTGATGTCAGAAACAAATTATCTACTCCATTGAAAATAAAGTACTGATAAAGCATTCGTATGATGTCATCAAACATCCCTTCCTTCTGACATGCTGTGCCACTTTCAGTGATCCAAGTCTCTGAATCACAAACACTGTTCGACTTTAGAATCCCCTTAGCCTAAGATAGGTTTTATGCAGATTAAAACAGTGCTGGGTTGTGATCTCTCATAAAGGCTCTGAGAAGAGATGATGCGTTATTCAGGGAAAGGGGAATCCTTCTCGGCAATGGTATACTTCAAGCTCCTACACACAGCTGATGACGCAGCATGACTAGAACACAGTAAGACTTTAAATTTATCCACATGGTTATGCCTAATGAAAATCCAGTGAGTGAAACTGGAAAATTAATAGCATCATCCTAGCAAAAATCCCACTACAGCTTCAGCACAACATACTTCTGTGAATTAATCTTGTCCCCAAAATCCATTCATAGTATGTCTTTCCTGAGATTTCTTTCTATGAGAAAAGTTTCAGAATTTCCAGAATCAAGTAAGATTGATTTCTCATTTACAGCTCTCCTGACCACTTCAGTGGTCATAAAACCTTAATTTCTCATGAAAATCCAAAACCAGAGAACTAAGACCAAGAAAAATAAGTAAAATTAACTTGTATATTTAGTATACTTTCTATACTAGACTTAAATCTATGCATCAGTACATATGCTACAAGAATACAGAGAAAAAGCGAAATCCATCTTAAACACACTACAGAGTATACAAGCAATTTATGACAACAACTTTTGCATGTACTTTGCCCTGTAAAAACACCCGTAAAGGTCTATTTTACCACTGAAGTAATGTACTGATGTACTAATTGCTCACAAATAGAAGTAGGTCACGGAAGATTCATGAAAGCAAATGTCAGTGACTCACTGTAGAAGGAAGAAGAAAGAAAATGAAGCAAGGATATGATTTATAGTGTGTAAATAGGTATGAGCTAACAGTGTGAAGAGGAATAATTTCACAATGAAGATCTGTTTAATTCCCCCTGATGGGTCAGGAGTGAAGTATCACATAAAATGACTAGTAAAGCAACATCCAGTAAAGAGACAAAAAAGCAAGCAGCAGTAATTGCAGTTAACATTCTAATTTTGAACTCATCAGTTAACTTACTGTCCACAGCCACGACAGCCCACAGTCCATATGATGCAACAGCAGCCATAGCTCAGTGCCAGATCTAGCAGTGCTACTGGAAGTAACGAGAACCACCTGAGCTGCGACAGAACTACTGCTAGTCAAACCACACAACACAAGACAGTTAACACCCGTTTTTAAACTTCACTGATTAAACAGCATCTGCTCCAATAGGAGCAGAACTGCAGACAAACTAAGGGAGAGGAAACCAAAGTGAGTGCATTGTTCTCAACTGTTACATTATATAATGTAGTACATGAATTTTCAAGTTGTCTTCTGGATTCATACAATGACTCAAATACTCCAAGTTTTCAGTGTTTGAGGGCTTATTGTTGCTGGGTTTGGTTTCTCTGCTTTGTGGTTTGACAGTTTTTCTTAGAAGTTCACGTTTCAAGTCCTATTTTGGCAATGAAGAGATTTAAGACGAACCGTAAGTATCTAAAACCAGAAAATATTAACTTCTATCCCTGAACATTAAAAAATAAAGTGCTAAACTTCATACAGCAGTAATGAATTCCAAATAAAAAGGAACAGTGGCTTGGATGCCTATGAAGTTGAACATTGCAAATTCAGTGCACAGTCTTTCTTCTTTACACATCAATCTTTTCAAGAATTTAAGTATTACATAGTTAAAAATATCTCAAGATTTCATAATCCTACAAGAACAGATCTGTATCGACTTCTAAACTTCTACTGAAATTCCACATTGAAGCAGCAATGTCTGGGACAGCAGAAACATAACAACGAAAGAAGTAACTTGGAAAGGGAATTTTTCGTAAAGCCGTTGATGAGGAGAGCTGAAATCCTCCTACGAAAGGCAATTTTAAATTAAGTCTTGGTGTTCATAAGCAGTTCATTGCACAAAAGCTGTTAACTTGAACAAGAACCATGAAATTTACATTAAAAACTTGAAAAAAAATCATGTATTATGCTTCAATGGGTACATTAAAAAAGTAAAAATGGGATCCATCATGAACAATTTCCCCCTTTCCTCAAGTATAACTTGAAATACCACTAAATCCCACTTCACAAATTCTCTAAGACATATTACTCTGCTAACAAGTCACTCTTACACAGACAAGCTAAAATTAAGGGTTTCAGCACATTCTGTATGCTGTACTGCCACAAGGTTAGTGTCATCATTACTAATCTGAGATTCACATCCGTGACTCTACCACAGAAAGTGGTCTTGCAGATCACCTGTCATCTTCAGCAGCATGGACGAAGAGAACAGAAAGCTGAATCTACAGTTTCAGATAAATGCAGTAGTTTTCATAGAGGAATACCCCGTTCCACTGAAAATGTGCTTTGGCGTGACTTCCACACACTGCCCATTTGACATAATGGAGACAGGTTCAAGTAGAAATACAACGCATGGCATTCTGTGGTCTTCTAACCCTCTCAGCAGTAAGGCAGAACATGCTGAGAGTTTGAACAGTAATTCTTCATTTCCTGCTTTTTGTAAAATAGAAGCCCCAAACCTCTAATTTGGTTCAGTGGTTTAATCAAACATTAGATTTTCTATTAGCATAAACTCTAGCTCAGCTTTTCAAATAATCATTACAAATTACCACAGACTACATTCAGCTTGAAAGCCAAATGTAGGCATACCTCTGAAAGACAAATAAACAACAGAAAAAGCCATTTTCTGAAATGTCTTCAGTACAAAAGAATTGAGACATTTGTTGGTATTATCCTTGCTTCAAATCATAACCACAAAAATTATCACTTTGAAGATACAAATTTAATAATAAAGCATAAACATGAGTCAATTTTAACATAATCATATGGTTTTTAATAATCTCCCTTCTATAAATCCATAACTAAACATAAAATGGTTTTCAAAATGATTTTTCAGTCTTTCAAAAACCTCTAGAAAGTCTGTGCAGGTAGGTAATGCTTACAGTTCAGGAAGGCAGGACAACTAGTTCGATGTACATATGGGTGTGTAACCAATTAAAAAGTGACTGATTGTTTTCTCAACCTACCTCACAGAGTTCAGACTTGTTTTTATGGGGATATATAATCTCTTGCCTCACTGCGACTAGCATAAATTTAGCAGATATAGGAAAACAATGACAATGAAATACTAAAAAATTACCAATTAAAAAAAAACCCTGAGATTCTAATTGGCATACAACAATTTGGTGAAAAAGAAATGCAATCTCATCATCTCTTCCTTCCAAAGTGCTTCATTAGGTTCCACACAACCATGGAGATTGTTTATTGCGTGACTCAGATTCCTTTTTCTTTGTATTTTACAGAGAAATATCATATCTCGCTCTCCTAATTTATTTTTTTTCCCCACTAAAGAAATCCAAACACAAGAATAGCAGCTTGACACCTGTTTAACACAGGACAGGTACAATATGATTCTGCAAAAATCTGCTAAATTCCCAACAGTTTCTGTAAGACTGAAGCTGGACTAACATTACATTTCTTATAGTTCCACATTTGATATTACAGCTTAGCCACTGAAGCATTTCCCACTCAGAGCTCTAAAAAGAAGTTGTAGTAATAATAATACCAGAAAACAATATTCTGCTTTTAAATTATGACTACTCAGTATGCTACACTAGCCGTATTTTTGAAACAGATAACGTAGTCACTCTCTCCAAAGGGCAAATTCTCATCTTCCTATTCACTAATGTCTCCCAGCACACTTTACCACAAGTAGCAAAGTAGAAATGTCATTCACCAGTGCTGGAGACAGGAATCACGCTGCAATGTGATACAAAGCTACACGTCACATCCTTTACAAGTCTAGCTTTAATAGCCCAAATGCCTGCAGCCATACCGCCTCGTGCTGCAATTTTTTCACATCTTGGGCTATGCAGCACTGGGCTAACTAGCTGCTGCAGGAAATGATGATCACCTCCGAGTCAGAGCTAAGCACACACCCCAGCACGGTGCTGCAGGGCACATTGCTGTTTCACAGATGAATCTGGGCTGCCAACCACATGAGATCATTGGAGATCATTGCTTTGAGTATGTGTAAGGGCAGTCAAGCGTGCACTTGCGAAGAAACTTACTGAACATTCTGAAACCCAAATCAACTGAATGTGTTTTCTTTAGCCCTGGGTTGCTCTTCGAGATCTCAACAAGCTACCTGAAGAAAACGTGTAATTATTTTGACAGCATATTTGTGTTAAGCAAACCCCTGACTACCTGAAACTTTTCTCCACCAATGCCTAATTTAAAACCAACACATCTTGTCAGGGAATTTAAAAAAAAGAAACTTCCCAACTAACACTACTAAGTCTGTAAGACACTACATATGTACAATTCACCATTCACCAAACAAGAGTACTTAGGATGTCTGACAATAAAGTGCGATGAGGATGATTTCAGACTAAATTTAGCAATACATAGGTACCAAATCACAGGCCAAGTATAAAAAGTAGGTAAATTATACTGATAATCTTGTGAAAAGGTTATCACCACTAAGGATGCAAAGACAAGCATGGAAGTTCTTTCTATTTGTTAAGGCAAACAAGAGGTTTGTGGCCACAGAAAAGATTAGAAGTCAATTTTTGACATTCAAGCAACTAAGTCATACCCTCAAGATACATATAAATATTTTAAATTTTAAAATGTATTCAGTATAATTCAATACAGTCATTTTATAAATTCAGTTCGCTGGCAGAAGGGAAGGAAAAAACCCATTAAGCCTTTAGCACAGGGACTACTGTCTTACAGTGTTACAGGAGGGTACCTTCCAGCTAAATTCAAACACATCAAATCAATTGAAATCTTACATTATGCTTGCAATCATACATGCTTGAAAACCTTGGTAACTCCTAAACTCACCAAGTACATTAACACTATTGCACTTCTTTTTACTCCAGAATTAACACACACCAAATGTGTGAAAAAAATAAACTGCAGTTTTGTTTTCTACATGTCTTTTATCTTCTAGAAGGACATATGAAAACAGAAAATGGTAGGTGCTCCCACGTATGTCCCTACAGCCATGTGGTTATTACTTCCATCCTAAAAGAACCAACAATGCTACTACAGGTAGAAATAATCGTGCTTTTTGGTTGAAAAATCTTTTGAATAAGTTATAATTTGTTGCAGATGCTTTTACTCTAGGTTCTGTCTAAAAATAATGACTGGAATTTTCTTTCTTCTTCAACACTGAACAGTGATTTCAGACTGTAGCCTTCTTCCTTTAGGATGCAATGGAGAGCATTTGCAGAAACTCTGAAAAAGTAAGAGCAGTCAGCTTTGTCTCAAGACTTCTAAAAGAAAAATATTTTGAGAGAATATCTGTCATAACTGAAAAAAACCCACATTTTCCACTTCCAAGAACAAAACCACTTGGGTCCATCAAGTAAAAGAACCCAGTGGAGAGAATCATCATTACTTCTTATAGATGCAGTTGTGCTCCGAGTCCTTATTGTTCTCCACATCATAGGAACACAACAAATGACAGCCTCCACTCCAAAGAGCTTACACAAGCCCAAAAACCCAGGCCCAACACACAGACAAGACAAACATCTCCAACAGGTTAGAATAGGGTGTGGATGAGGTAAGGTGACAGAAAAGGGTGTGCTACAATTTTTGGCCATCAAGGAAGAGTAATCACCTCACTACTCATCCAGCCTATTAGCCCATTAGCTAATTTAAGGTTTCTATTTGCATCACAGCAGAAGGATGCCTGAAGAAGCGATGTTCATAAAGCACAAAACCACCATTTCTGCAGCCATTGTTTTTGTTTGGAAAATGTCTTAGGTCTTATGAGCACCACAGTCAAGACGGTTTGAGAAAAAGGAAAAAATGTGACACTGGTCAAAAAACTACAGTACCCTCATAGGTACAGCCAAGTCACAAAGACAGGAACAAATTCACCTTCTACATGAGTTTCCTTTGTTCTCTACGTTTTTTATGAGGACACAGCAGCTCCTACTTTTGATAGGACTTAGAAGAATACATTGACTAACAAAAGTAGAAGCTAGTAAATTAAGGGGAGTTGTTATAATAAGAAAAAGACAATTAGAAAGCAAATGCCTTAAAAACAAAAAAAAATCTGACACTGCACATGTTTTATCCTGAGAACATGAAGCACCACATTCCAATCATATTATAATGAATGGTCTTTTAACTACTTGGACTTCAAGTCCTATTCTCACTTGTCTTCACTTATCTTGAACAGGTGTATTGATAATATTTTCTGCCTTTGCCCTAAGGGTGGTTATCGTCAAATGAAACCATCAAGTCAAGGTTTATGAGTTTAGTGTTTACAGAATCTTGGTATCTATTAGAAAAGTGGTTTTATAAAATAATACAAAATTTTGTAGGAAAACAAGCCCACACCACGAACTATTCAGGTGAAATATCTATACATATATGAAAACTATCTCCATCCTTACTTTTGGTTGTGCAGCATCATGTACATTCCCACTATGACTTCAAAGAGGCCACTACGTAATGCAGAACAACAAGCCAGTTCTCAAACTCTAATCCTTCCTCTGACATTAATAATGTCTGCAAAAATGAGGGTTTTTTCATAATGTCTTTTCCATAAAACTGGGAAAGACACTGACTTTCACAATTCTGTATCTTCTGTTTTATGCACATTTAATATGCCTACCTATATTAGAATAGCAACACCTTTGCATTAAAAACAAAATGCTTAAATTGTAACTTCAAATCATCTGACACTTGGCAGATACTCTAATATTCTACAGGCATATGCTATCCCCACACTAAAACAATGTTCAGTAACAGGTCATTGCATTAGAGTGCTGGATTCTAATATGCAGTGAGTGTTCCTGCCACATGTTCCTGTTCATACTGCATGCGCTTCACTTCATTCCCCTGTTTTTGAAATGATCTAACTGATTTACCTACAGCCTGGGAGCAGCTCTACAAATAACTCCTTAAGAGTCTCCATTAACAATACCAAGGGGACACTTTTCCCTCCCACTGCTCTACAGTCTTCCAACAACACCTGAGGAGGACACAATCCTTCACATGACTCCCACACCCTTCCACGTTTTCAGACAGTTTGTCTCACCTAAGAGAGAAAAGCAGCAACTTCCCCCCACCAAGTCCTTATATACATCCCACACTCCCACAGGGACCTGAGCCAAGCACGCCCACCACACAGAGGCCAGACCACGCTGTCAGCTTGTCAGCCAGCTTCCTGGGGCAGGTGTCTTTTAGAGGACACAATGCTGTTGTTCCCTCAGTATGACTTGAAGGGAAAATTAATTTTTCCATACCAACTGAGGCAGAAAATGCTGACAGTCCTTTGGACCTCTCTTTAGATTGTTTCCTTCTATTAATATCCATCTGGTGACCCTTGGACTGGATTTAGGCAGTCACAGTCACAAAGAACATACTGAACACTTTCCGCGTTTATAAAACGACTAGTCCAATGTCTCTGAGGCTATTACTAAGGTTAGTGTGAGAGACAATAACATCAGCAATAAATTAGTGGTGGCAAAGCACAGCTCACTTAAGGAACAACAAGGAACAAAAGAAAGTTGGCCTGAATGGTGTTAAATCTTTCAGATTTTGCTATACTTGTCAATGATTAAACAAACACATTACCTTGTCAGGGATTTGGAATTACTAAATCTCTAACACGATTACTCTGTCTTGTTTCCTGTAGACTGCCAGAGTGGGTGAACCTACTGGTTTCTTCTTGCCTTATAATTTATGAATCAGAAGAAGGAAACACATGATGGCTAAAAGGTATTAATTTGTAGATAATGCTGAATGCTTAGGTCTGACCCACACAAATAATTTGCATATTTTAAAAAGTAACCTAGTATATTCATATACACTAGTATGTCTTGAATTTCCTTTACAGAAAATGAAAAAAAAACCCAAAAAACAAACTTGCTCTCCTAAGTTTTGAAAAAGACACAAAAGAAATAATGCAAAGATACAATTCTTAAACTTAAAAAAAAAATAAAAAAAAAAGCCCAACCAAACAGGAAGAAGTTTCATTTTTCTGTTTTGAAATTTCTCCCACAGATAGAAATCAAAGCCTTGCAAAAGATGGTAATATTGTGACTTTTGACAAGACAGAATAACACATCTGAGACACAACCAAGCAGTTAGGGAAAACTAGACAGAAGCGTATTTCCCAACAGAACTGCTCTCCAGTTAGTCGTATGTCACAGATGGGGAGCAAATGCCTCCAAACAAAACAGTTCAGTCATCAAAACACGGCAGAATGGCCAGGGATGAAGCCAAATCACCAAGCTTCAGGTAGGAGAAAAAAATATACAATGCAAGCTTACTTTAAAAAAGTGTCATGTATCTTCTCTGTTCATTATGTGGGTAATGCAAAAGGAAGATGCTCTGGCAAGACTTGATGGTACAGTGAACTGACATAATCATCCTTTTGCGTGGGGTGTTCGTAGACAAGGTGAAGAGAGCATATTGGACTTGTCTGACTGCTTTTGCTTCTACTATTACAGCACTTATGGAAATTCCCTTGGCATACCCATGAGTAAGAACGAGCTAGACAGGCCCAGAGTCACTGAAAAGGCAAATCTGTAAAACAAACATGCACAATCTACTTTTTATAAGTTAATTCCAAGAGGGTTAACAGTATTATTACAAAGGATATTTGTGAATTACAACTTCGCACTGAACAGCACTGTCTGATGAAAGAGATACTAGTCAAGCATCCTCCTTCCAGTTTCCCAAAAAGGGAATAAAAAAAGCCATGTATTGATCTACATTATGAAAACCATTCTGAAGACAAAATCTGGTGAACACCAAGACAGCTATTGGTAGAAACATATGTCTAACTTCTTATGAACAGTATATAACTTCTGTTTCATCAAGGATTGGATTATTAGGTTTATGTTTAAACTCTGTAAAATCTGTAAAGACATATTTATCAACTGAAAATTCTAATAAAGATTTTTGCTTTTTCTCAGTCAGAATGGACTGTATTCAACAGGAAACAGCCACAACTCAAGGCAGAACTTCACTCCAGATGGCTAGGTTCATTGATGTTAACCAACATACTGTTAGACATGTACATGTTACAAATAATTCTGTCAAGAGAATAACCAGGGAACCCACATATTGTGTGGATACACGTCTTCTGAATCACAACACTACATCTTACACAATCCTCCTGCAAAATGTTCATCACTCATACTCCATTTGCTCTCCAAACTCCCTCTGAAGCCAGCTTCCCACCTTGTTTAGCTATCCATAGTGCAAAAGATGCTTCATGGAGCCACTGATAAGCCATCTTTGGGAGGCACTGATGGCATCTCTAGTCAGAATACCACGACTTGGCAGGAAGAAGGGCCTGGCTTCCAGTTACACAAAGCTTTCTGTGTCCATAAGGCACACCACTAAGTTCCCATGTTTCATTACAGTTCAGTTTGGGTTTGAAGAGGGGAGGTTTCAGGGTTAAAGTACATACTTTAAAATATGGTATTCTTAGGATTACCTTTCTTTTGTTTTCCACTGTTGAGGGTTCTGTATACTCTAATATAGGATACCTTTCCAGAACATTCTAGCATCTCATCCAAGAATAACAGTAGTTCCAAAAGTATTTTAAGAGTAACAAGAATTTAAATTAGAAGACAATTCCTTATACCCAAATTTATTAAAGGAAGTTCAGGTAATTCAAACTCCTAGACCTATCTTCCCCATAATAACTTCAGGACTTAAAATTAATGCTTAAAAACATCATATTTAAGTTAATTTCAAAAACAAAGTAAACACTTCTTACCGAAATCCATATCTGATTAATAGCTTTAATAAGACAAGTAATTATCATATAAACTCCTCTCTTTCAAGTATGCATGAAAAACAGCAACAGACCCAACAGAAAAGCAATGCAAGTTGTTTCACATATCAAATCTATCTCCTGTGAGAAGCAGGATTCTGTTGAAAAGCCTACAACAAATTTCATAACAGATGGGGGCCCAGCAGCCCAGAGGGGGAAGGCTATCAAGGCACTGCTCCAAAATGCATGTAAGAAAGTGAGGGAAAAATAAGGAAGTCTACCTAGCACTCTTAAAACAACCACAGGTGACAAGTAACAGGTGACAAGTACCATCATTCAAACAAAGTAACTTTTAATTTATTAGCTCTCTCAAGGTGAGTTCTGAACAAAACCAATATCCACAGAATTTCCTAAAAAAAAACACCTCAGGTGATATATAGATGCTACACTAGTTTGAATTAGTCCAGTTAAAAAAATTATTCTAGTTGCAATGCCCCTGACATGGGCAGGGACATCACATATACTGATACATATGAAAATAAAAAATAAAAATATTGACATTTTCTTTCCAACCTCAAGGCAGGTAAGTCTATATTCATGTATGTCTGCCAAAACCAAAAAATAACAATTTTGTCAGATACATAAAAAACATTCAGACGGATGTAGTTTCTTACTGACAAACAAAAAAAGAAACTGTTTGTTCTACAACCAACCACCTTATTGCCTTGAGAGAAATGATGTGTTTTTTAAACTCTGGAACACATTCTGAAACACTATAATCAAGCACTAAGAGAACTGAGGGTATATACATTTTATTCAACTAAATTATTTCAATACTTAACACTTCATACAGTTTGTTTCAGCAAATTAAGTAGCAACAAGAATGGCATCCCTTCAATGAACACCCTTGACTTTACACAGGACTACCTACGACTATCCACCATTAATATAGATTTTTAATTTGTTTATGTGTAAAAGCTTAAATCAACTGTTTCTAAAAAACAGATTATAGGTATTCTTGATTTTTCCATACTTATTTGGATGTTAATAATTATGCTTTAAAGCAGTCCAGTTAAAGCAGATACTTCGATCATATAAATATATATAAAGTTATTTTCCTACATGTAAGCAGTGCCTCATTTGGCAGAATTTTCAATTTTTTTTGAGGGGGCAAAGAAAAATTCAGAGTGGGTAGCCTTCTAAAATTTTTTTAATACATTATTTTAAACCTAGGTTAAAGTCAAATGACAGAAATCAAAAGCAGGCTATTACACACTAGAACATCTACATCATTACTGCATGTACAGAAAAAAATACAGGTGGGATAAGCAAACTAAACCAGTTTTTACTTTCTGATCATCAAAACTGAACATGCCAGCACTTAATGGGAATAAAAGATTCTGCTTAAAATTAAAACATTTCACAAACATTAGAGCATGGCGGTTTTCCTTATTTCTAAACACTTATTTAGGGAAGACCATTGCTAACTGAAAAAAGGGTGAAAAAGCTGATATATTTATTCTGATGGTCATATTTATGACCCCAATATTTTTATACTCATCTGTCAGTGTGGACCGGAGTTGTGAAGTCTCTCTATTGAATTTGGGATTCAATCGAGTAATCTGAGAACTGTTTACTATTTACTGGGAACCATGCCAAATGGAGTTTTCCAGTTCACTCCTATGAGCGTTTTAAATAAAACCACAGAACTGATCTACCAAGAGATTCAATCCTGCATTGGAAGTGTGTTGATTTTTTTTTTGTTTCAGCTTTATTCAGGTGGAAGAGTCTACTGAAGCAGAAGCTAACACAATATGGATAAATACTATATAGAATATATACTGCTTAAAAAAAAAAAGGACTGAAATGTTAGTGCTCACATGTTTGCAGTCTAAGAAATGGATAGAAAAGTGCCAAGTATATTAAGTGTGAGTGATCTCCTTAAATATCTCTGCCCATGTGCATTTAAGTACCATAAAATTAAGTCAAGTAACGATGCAGTGTTATGCAATAACAATGCACAATGTTATGCAGTAAACCCTCAATCAGATGAGATTCCGTATATGACGGTTGCATATTATGACTATACAAAATTTTATATATTAATATTCTATGGGAGGGACAGGGAAGAGAATGGGTGGTGCTTTAAAATTTCACAATGACCACAGTTAGTGAATTTGCAAAGGGTCAAAGAAAAAAATCCTCTGAAAAGCTCTCAAGAGAAAATCCAGGAGCCGTCACTGAATGCAACACAGTCTGCTAAATTAGGCTGAATCAAAGATAGGTGAACTTTCTGATTTTCCTCAGATATGCTTCTCTCCTGATACCATCCCAGTGTTCCTCCAAATCAATCTAGTTCCTATTATATGTTTTCTAATTACATGTAACATGACAGCTTGATCTAGGTCTACAGCCTATAATTTGACAATATACACAGAACTACTGCAAGCAACAATCAGTTTTACATCATTTTCAGTGATCCAATTAATAAACGTCATTTAAAATGTTCTGCCCAAATCAGCTAGCAGCATCTTCATATTCTAAACACAGTGGCTCAAAATACTGAGTGATTTCTCGTCCATACCTAACAAAATCATTAACAATCCTGCACAATGACACATAACAAATTCACAGAAATCACAGAATGGATAAAGCTGAAATTTCAGGACCACAGTGGGTTATCTGGTCCAACCTTCCTGCTCAAGCAAGGTCATTTTAGAGCACATGGCACAGGATTGTGTCCAGACAGTTCTTGAATATCTCCAGTGAGGGAGACTCCACAACCTAGAGAGGTGTGATCTGTTCACAGGTGCAATCTGTTCCACTGCACAGTCACATGCACATTAAAGAAGTTCTTCCTCATGTTCAAGTGGAACTTCCCAGGCATCTGCCCATTACCTTGTGCTACTGCTCAGCACCTCTGAGAAGAGCCTGGTCCTCTTTTACACTTATTCTTTAGAGACTTATACACATTAACAAGGTCCTGTCTCAGTTGTCTCCTCTCAAGGCTGAACAGACCCAGCTCCCTTACCCTTTCCTCATAAGAAACATTCTCCAGACCCCTCATCATCTTTGTAGCGTCTGCTAGACCCAGTCCAGGAGCTCCATGTCTCTCTTGAGGAGAGAGGTCCTGATGAGCCCAGAACTGGACACAGCACTGCAGGTGAGGCCTCCCAGGGGCTGAGTAGAGGGGCAGGATCACCTCCCTCAACCTGCTGGGAATGCTCTTCCTAATGCCCCCAGGATACCATTGGCCTTCTTGGCCACGAGGACACACTGCTGGCTCATGGACAGTTTGTTGTCCACCAGGACCCCCAGGTCCTTCTCTGCAGAGCTGCTCCCCAGCAGGTCAGCCCCAGCCTGTGCTGGTGCCTGGGCTGTTCTTCCCCAGGTGCAGGGCCCTGCATTTGCCTTTGTTGAATTTCACATGGTTCTTCTCTGCCCAAATTCATCAGAAACTCCCACTCGTCTGACCACCATTTCCAGCTTTGACAAAGAGCTACTAGAGGCAAGCTCATCAATCAGTATGTGCAGCCACACGAGTTGGTACACAGCTTATCACTAACAAAAGTTTCAAATTCTCTGACAAGAAAAGCAGCAGAAGAGGCAACTATTAACCACTGCATGTGTGAGCTCCTGTGTGCTTACAAAAACATTTGAGAAGGATGAGCCAAAGTCTAATAGAGCAAGAACTGTAATGACTGCAGAACATCAGTAGCAGATGTAAGCCAAATACAACAGAATGAATCTGTGTCTGCTGTGCCTAGACCATGTGACATGCCCCAACAACCACAGCTCATGAAGGGATGTCTGAACTACTACCCTTTAAATTCTCTGACTCTGATTCTCAAAGACTGTCTCCTACTGTGTCACAGCAGACATTAACCACGACAGTGGGAAAAAAAAACTATTATAGCTTCTTTCAACATGTTCCAGAACTTTCTTAAGCTTTCATTTTGCTCATGTTCAGCTTTCTTCAGGCTTTCTACAATAAGATCCTTTGGTCACTTCCTAATGATCTTGAAATAATTCTAATAAAATAACACTTGATCTGCGTGAAAATGAAGCAAAAAATAGGAATATGACCAGATGAATCCTTACCAGCCCGGGTGAAGCTAAGAAACAACATTGGTTCATTCAGACAGTAAGCAGAACTTGAAATACATTAATTGCCTGAACAAAAAGATTGGTCAATTAAACCAACCAGAATAAAAACAACACATTCAATTTGACGGTGAGACTGTAAAACTATCCCCCTAACACACAGCCTTTACTGTGAATGAAAGGAAATACAATTACCAAGATATATTAACACTTCACTAGGTAGTAGAGAAAGCAATGGGATCATTAGTCCAGCAGATTGACTTCTAACAAAACATATTCAATGACAGTGTGTTTTGAAAGCAAAGCTAGTCTGCACAGATGTACTTCTTAATCCCTCCAGTTTTGGGATAACAATCTTCTCTAAACTTACTCAACATCTATTAGAATAATAGCTCTTGCATGTAGGAGTTAAGGTGAATGAAGAAGGTCGAAAGTAAAGAAAAGGTGAAACTCTTCAAACTACCACACTCCCAAACATACATTAAAAACAGCACAAATACATAAAAAAGAAATTCTCTTTAAATGAAGTTTGAACTGATGTTTACTCCAATGTAACAGAAGTAAAGTTAACTCAGTTGGAACACAGATTCAGCTGACATTGACACAATTCCACATTTTTGTGGCTGTTTTTATGCAAATAAGTGTGCTTTGCTTTTTTCTATTATCAACACAACCACTTTTAACACCTGTTATTAAATAAAACAATCCATTTATAATATATGTACTTATAGTAAGTATACTGTGTTGGCAAAGTTAAAAACCAAGGTCTACATAAGAATCAACAGCAAGGGTTTATACCATAATCTTAACATCACTGTACCTACTCAAACTACCAAAACAGAGAAGTTTAAAAAACTTGCTTTGCCGGGAAGCACGCTGTCTCAAAACTAATAGAACTACAATAAAGTTGTACAACAGACTACTCTGTTCTCTCTGTTTCCAATAAAAGTTGTAATTTTCCTCTGTTTTTAAGGTTTCAGAAAGGTTATGAACTGTCAGAACACATACTTGGTGACTGATGAATATTTTAATCTCATACCATGAAAGACTCACTACCACTTCAGTGACTGTACACAAATAAAATGAAGTTTCAACACAAATCATCTATGAGTCTACTTTGGCTCAGAGGCAACTGGGCAATCATTCATGAATTTCATGCCTTTGGGAAAAAAAATCCCACTCTGACTCAAAGGAAGAACAATTGTAGTAACATTGTTTTAGTGCAACTACCATAAAGAAGCAAGAGAAAAGGACACACACAAAAAGGATCACTGGCTTCTCAGTTTTGTAAAAGATACACAAAGATCAGACACAAAGAGTGAAAGTGTCAGGGGGAACCAAGTATGTATCATAGAACAAAGCAGAAAGTAGTTAGTGATTTTTCCATGTGAAAAAAGTGTATCTGTACATATTTATCCATTTGTAAATCTACACACTAATTTCCATAAATAGATATCTACGCACAGACAGAGACCCTCTCTCTCTCTCTCTCACTCCAGTTCTGTAAATGTGGCACACATATTTCTTCACTGTAAAAGCACATGGTATAATTCATGGCATTTACAGGCTCGGGGATTTGAATAACAATTGCCTCCAATTTATAATTGAAGGTAATTTTTCTACCTGCTAGTCCTGAAAACTCACTCCAAAACTTGAAAGTCAGGCTGTGATATTTCTTATTCAAGTATCACTTCCCAAAGAGCTGCTGTAACTGAAATTCAGTTAAGTCTACTGTTGAAAAACTCCTCCTGAAGGAGAGTATCTCTTCATTCTTTACTTAGAACCTCAAAGAGAGATAAACGATTACATCAAGTAAATCTGTACAAAGAAACAAAATTCATAGCACTAGCAGACAATTCTTGTTATCCCAAGTGTCAATAAAGTAGGGTAGCGCTCACAAGAAACAATAGGGACTAGCAGGCCACAAGAATCTGGTAGAATAGGTAAAAATAATTAAACAGTTAAAAGGAACATAACTGAGAGGCAAAGATGCCCAACCAAACCATAAAATTCATGCTCTTAAATTGACAAGGAGTCCCGAAGCCAACTGCAGATACAACCAGAAACACTTCTTCAGAAGTTTTTATGAAGCACACAGCATTGCATCAGGCTAGACGAATTCCATAGGCAGTGTAACTATTAAAAAAAAACCTCTCTTCAATCAGTGGACCCAAAACTTTCACTTAAGCCCAGAAGGAGATTCAGATGACAGGAACTAGACTCCCTTCAAGTCTTACTCCATAACCTACTCTTTAGGTGTCTAAAATGCCTGGGAAGCTATACAACACATGAGCAGCTACCATCAGTGCTCTTAGAAAGAAAGGGGAGGCATTCTGTGGCAAGTTAAGCAAAGCAAGCAGCTATTCTTCCAGCCTTTACATGCAGCTGGCATCTACAGCTGACTTAGCCTGTGAAGATAGTGCAGGTGAGATACAGCTCAGAACATGTAAATTGGCTAGTGCCTTAATTAATACAAGCCCATTTCCACAGCAGAGTTAGGAGAACGCATGCTGTCCATTTGGGTTTTATTCTTCTGACAATTTTATTGCACTGTAAGTTTTATATCTTACATTAGTAAATGAATTATCAGTACATGGGGGCAGAGGGCAGGTCAACCTTTAAGAAGAGAACTGAAGAAATGTGTGGTCAGCCTTCCCCAGGAGACATCAATAGAGCAAATTCTGAGTTCCCACCACTCAGAAGATAGAACCGACCTGACAAAGCAGGGTATCTGGACCCATTAAGAGCAAGCAAGAAGCCTTGAAATTCCACTGCTGGCTTTTTCATTTCACAATGCTGTGACACACTGATTTGACTACAGAGAGGGCATTAAATACTGAATATCCCTATAATACATGAAACATAACTGCATATATGGCATGTACTATTCACTGGTATACCACACATGTGATGTGCTGAGACAATATTCAATGCTGTTTTAAAAAGTCTTTCAAATATTTCAACAAACCTAGCATACCATTAAATACGTTTGAAAAGCAGGAAGACATCCAAACACATAAAACAAAGAAACCAGTGGTACACATTTACTTCATGCGTCTTGTGAAGTCTATGAAGTCTCTGTACTCCTCAATCTGCCACACAGCCAGACATTTATAAAAGGTATTTGTAGGTCTTCACACAGCTACAAACCCAATTTGGGTAAGAACAGTGAAGATAATTTCAAAAAAAAACCAACATGTCTCAGCAGAAACATGTATCAGGCCTATTTGGACTCTCAGTTAATACTATGTAAGAGTAAAAAAAAATTATTTACAAGAGAGAGATAATAATTACAAAATAACTCAGCATTTTCAGCTACCCCAAGCAGGAGACACAAAGAATATATATTTACTGCAGGAAGAGTTTTTTCATTAATGTCAAACAGGCCACTAGTTTTTCCTATTTTGAACTTTCTGCCATTAAACAGATAGTCGTTTTCTTCCTTTTGGGGAAAAAAAAAAAAAAAAGACCATAAATACTTAAGCTTAGGAAAAGCCAGCTTTGCTAAGCCTCTATCCTGCCTGCTTGCTTTGTGCCAGCTTTTTAGCCAGCAGAAGAAAGATTTTATGCTTGTTTTCCAAAGATAATACATAAGCCAATACTCAAGGTAGTTTCACACTCAGAAGCATATAATAATTTAACACTACACTCAAATGGCTCAAAATGACATAAGGGTACTAGTGTACAAAGTTACAAACTTCTGTATGTGTTTTTCTTTTCCTTGTCATAGGGACATATTCTTAACTAAAAGGGGCACCACGGCACAAAAGTGACCGTGATGTGAAAGCCTGTCAAGTCTTTTGCCCCCTGATGGCATAACCCTTTAGCTTTTATTCAGCATTTGCTATTTCCAAGCCTTTTTTTCTCCCTCCTGACAATAATGAAAATGCTACACAAATAAAAAAGGCCATTCCTGTACCAACAAACGTCAGCTAGCCTGTTTTAAAAAAAAGTTACGCAAAGCTGTCCCTTTAAGAACACCGAACAAAGCAGGCTACCTTGAGCTGTCCATCTAAAGAATATCTGTTCCCAATAAAAAGTCAAATACTTGAGAGCAAGCTGAAAGGGTCTTTAAGGGGGAAAAAACGAGGAGGGTTGAAGAGCGGGACAAAAGAAAACAACATCTTATAAATCCAGGCAGAGCAATATGAAGCGTCTGGTTTCAAAAAACCACCTCCAAGGGCCTCCAGGAGAGGCTCTCAGCTCGGGCAGCGCCAGAGCAGGAGCGCTCGGGAGGCCGCGGCTGCCGGCGCCTGCCCAGGGCGCTCCCGCCGGGCGGCGCGAAACGCAGCGCCGCTCCCGCGCACCTGCGGC
>VZRL01006193.1:1069990-1148416 GCA_013397895.1 Origma solitaria | reverse complement strand
AGCCCCGCGCAGAGCCCGCCGGCCGCGCTCGGACGTGCTGGGAACCGTAAGCAAAGGAGCAGTGACGCTCGGTGCAGTGCACAGTGTACGTGTGTCACTGCCGTGGCTTCTGCCTCTGCCGGGAGAACTGACGGTGCAGGTACTTAATTGCCATTTGTCACACTGGCTACCTGCCACTCCAGACATCAGGCGTTTGTCACGGAAAGCTGGGACACCTGCCTCCTTCCATTGCCAGCTATCTCTTTTGAGAAAACTACCCTGAAGCACAGGCTGGCAAAAGAAGAGTACAGAAAGGCTCTGAGTACCCTTCCCACTCAAAACCGTGACCTAATCCCTCAGGTACTTTGACTCATTTCCTCCCCTTCCTCCTTCCAACTTTCTTCCTTCGATTCCCTCTTTGCCATTCCCCAGCTGGTTTCCTTTCGTGACTCCCACCACCCAACATTCAACCTTCACTTCCCGTTTTAGCCTCACTGCTGACTGCTGTCCTCAATCTTTTCATACCTAATTCCAGCACCACTCTCAAGCCCTCTCTCTCCTCTCTTCCTCTGCAGCTCTGTTTAGACTAGCATTTTTCCTCCTATCTCTGCAGTATGTAAATAAAAGTGTTTCTAAAATTATTGCTCTTACTACCTTGTCAGTCTGTAATGTCTTAACTCCAGCTGTTGAAAGCAATCATGGTCAGGTATAGAAAAAGATACTGGGGATTCAAAAACTAGGAGGTTTCTTTCAATGCAATTAAAAATTTCCACTTGCCTTTTTATTTACCTGAGAGTCACAGAGCAGAGCTGGAAGGACTCACATGACACTCGGGATGAGACAGCTCTCATGAAACAACTCTCACTCTAGTTAGCACCAAAGGCCTTAGTACAAATCACCAGCAGACACCATTTACTGACATGCCTCAGTAAACATCAGTTTAACACTGATCAAACACAAAAGAATAATCAAACACTCTTTGAAGACATCTTAATTTTAGAAGAGACCATTTCCATGTAAGAAGGGAAAACAGCCTCATCTAGATCGCAGGTCAGATTTTCTTGTACGAGAAAGGCTGAAATAGCTGCAGTACTAGTACTAGGGCTGGTATCCATTTGTGCCCCACAGGAGGGCACTTCCCAGCATGACTGCTCTTTTTATACCTCTCCATTAAGACTACTACATTCACATCTACTCCAGTTAGTAAAAGAAAAGCTCCCATCCATTTATTTTCACTTTGAGGCATGCCTGAGCATACTAAGCATGAAGTTTTAAAGACTCACACGAGGGCAAGCATGGCTGGCAACACTCCTTTCTTAAAACTGCTTAAGAAGGAAATTCTCAAATCTCTACATAAGTACTGAGAAACACATCCTCTAGGTACTCCATAACCTTATCTTCTCTGTTACATACACAGGATTTTGACTCTAATCAGCATCTTTGGAGAAAGAACTGTCCACAATCATGAAACCAGAGAATTACACATAACTGATATTGTGAACAGCACTGGCTAAAGATTAAAAACAAAGTCTTCCACCTATCACACAGGAGAAGTTTCGGTGTCCCCGTTGCCCTGCAAGCACTCCCCTTGGCTCACTACTCTACCTAAGAGGCAGTCAAGAGCAACAAAAGCAGTTCAGTTTCTGTAATTCAGTCAAGCACATCACTTGTGGGGTGATCATGGGACATGGAGGTCAAACTTTATTTCACATCAAGACCAAAAATCACCAATTTTTTCCAAGCCCAGGACTGTAACTGAACTCATTATTTTTTTGAGAAAATCTCTACCACTTTATCAAAATGATGTGAAGCCTCCAATTCTGAAACATACCCTAAAAGCTTTCAGAAATTAAGCACGACTAGCCTATGATAATGGTGGCAAAGACCCACCAGAAAAGAGATGATCGCTGCTTGCAAATAGACAAATTTTGATGGAAAAAAAGTTTAACCCTTCTGGGTACAACAAGAGATGATATCAAAAGTCATTACAGACCTAGCTACTGCAATATATATTTCACTATATAAAAAGCTGGATTTTTGCAGAAGTAGAAAGGAGAAAAAAATTACGACAAAAGAAAGGATAAGTTCTAGGTAACTGTTCATGTCCACATATATAGCAACAGTGGGTATCATAACGTGGTTTTAGGCATGGTATTCCCCAATTTAGTGCTCCTACTGAGACTCTACAAACCATATGACATTCACTTCCCTCTCCCTCTCCCCCTCTATCCTGCTGCAGCAGGATAGAGAAGCGAATCAGAGACACAAAGCAAAAGAACCACAGGTTTGATATGAACAATTTACTGGAAACAACAAGATTAAAAAACAAACAGTAACAGCGGCAATACTAATAAAAGAATGTACAAAAACCAAATGATTCACATGCGAGTTCTCACACCCCCAAGAATACCAGACTACTCCCTCCACCACACTACCCAACACGAAAGGGACCCTTTCTCCCCATTCCCAGAAAGTCACATGAGGTGGTATAGAATAACCTCCACGTCCTAGCCATGCCCCCTCCTGGCCACTGCAAAATTTAACCCCAGCCAGAACCAGGAGACACAATCACATCAGAGTCAATGGTGAACACTGTTCACTTCAACCAGTGGCTTGATGGTCACATTCCTTGCAATTGTCTCTCTAGATCCTACACAGACTAGTCATAAAAAATAGCTCCCCAAAATCTGTAGATTTTGGGGAGCTAAACCTGTAGATCCAAACCCCAAAACCTGTAGATCCAAACATAACTTCACCTTGGCGTCTGTGCACAAATACATTCACACACACTCCTGCTAATCAGTCATGCTGTTTCTAGCATGGGTTTGAAAGAAAGGAGACTTGAATAATTATTTTTATGAAGTGCTTGCCGGACATATGCATATTAAGGCACTACAGAGACTTGGACAAAGTCTGTGAAAATGAAGGGAGGAGCTGTAAGAAGTTTGGCATAGTCCCACAACAACCTTAGACAAATTATATGCTTCATAAAGCAAAGCATAGGCCTTTTCCTTTAAGACAACAGCATAAAAATGGTGGGGAAGACTTTGCAATGCCTGTCAATAAATGGCATAGCTTCCAGTGGTGTCCGCAGTTTGTGACTTTCCATGACACAGAAATGCCTGACTTCAAAGCAAACACCTCACAGGAGAGTGAGGTTTTGCAAACTTGTTAGGACTACACAGATGCTAAAGGATACCTCTCCCAGTTTAGTGAGCTGAATCAGCTCAGTGAAGGACAGCCCAGGACCAGACCCACTACAAGGGATGCAGACAGAATGAATGGGCAGACAGAGGTAAGGGCAGCAGGGACCACATCTTTTGCAGCGGCTGTCCCTAAAATTGAAGCCTCTTTGACTGTCAATACTGATAGTACTGCTTATCCTTCACAAACACAGGTTAAACAGAAGTATTTTGTCCTGTTTCTTAAGCCACTGCAATTTACTTACCTCTGCCACATAAAACCAGATAAAAAAATCCTGAACAATAAAGATGATAATGTTTCAAATTCACAGTTGACAATTACCTATAATTTTCTTGCAACAAAATGTTATTGGCATGTTCACCAACTTTCCCTCAGTATCCAATTAAAACAGAATTCTTCAGTTGTCAAAAATAAATAAAATAACAAAGTTAAGAACCTGTAAACATATCCTTAACAGCTTTTGTTTCTTAAGTCATCCGCTATACAGCCACTTGCAAAACAACAAGCAGCTCAGGCAACTTCACCTCTTCGGAGATGCTTTACTATGTAACTCGGATAATGACTTTTATTTATCCCAAAATGTTACATAAGCTAGCATGTAACAAAACAAGTGATAAGGATCATTAAGTTTTCCCTTTTATATTCACTTGAAGATAAAAAACATCACATCACTCAAGTCAGAAAAGGTGTCTAATCTACCCTTGCTTTGAAGAAAATGACATTTCCAAGAGCAGACTTATAAAAGGCATCCTTAGAAAAGTCTCATTCAATACATGAGAAAAAAAATTCAAAATGTCAACATTTACTTCAGTAATTAAAAGCAGTAAAAATTCATCCCCAGTAACTTTTTAATTGTCTAACACTGATTACTGATTTTAAGTACCACCATGAAATACTACTTAGCTAGTTGAAAGTGAATCTTTAAAACCACAATGCAATACCAATACTAAATCAATATTTTGCTCATAATATTCCAATGCAGAAATTATCTAATCGCCCATCTTCACACTGATAATTACACTAATAAACACTAATATGCTCAGGAGTTTTTCAAAACATACGAAAACCTTGAGAAGTCACTGACCAAAGACATTACAGAATGCTCAAGTCTCATCAATTTTACAGGAAGATGTACACTGAATCCAGTTCACTAGCAACAATACAGACAACAAAGGGTTCCTTAGAGATACGAAGACTAGTAAAATCTTAAAAGCATAGGCCTCACACTGAAAAAGATGAGTAGATTTGTGAACCAGGGAAGAAAAAATATTGTCTTAAGGCAACATCTCTATTTTCATGGGCTAGGAAGATTATGAAATCACATCTTTTAGCAAAAAAGAAATGCTTATCACTTCATCAACATCTTGGAAGAACAACAGATTAGAACTGAGCTCACACATCAACTGCGAGGAGTTTGTTTTGGTTTAGTTATGTCTTTTTAGTCATATAATTATCCAATGAGTAACAAAGGAACCAGCGAAGCTGCTCGTTCAATCATTGCTATTTTCAAAGTGTCTTGGAATAGCTGGAAGTTTTACAACAGTTGAACTAAGCTGTCATGCCATAACACTCCTTCAAAAGGACAAACAGGATATTAGCTGCCGGGTACTGAATTCAGGTCCAGTAAGTTACTTAATGTCACATTAAACAGTCTGCCCAGACAGTGTTTCAAGTGAGATTTAGAGTCTGGTCAATAACGGTCTTAGCTGACAATGCATTAAGACATTTGTAAAATATTCCACCTAACTCCTAAAAATGTTCTAATAAGCTCACTATCACAATGGAAAAATTTATGCATAAAGGAAATATTAAAATACACCTATAGGTTTGAAAAAAATAACTGCACATTAAACATTTCTAGTGGATCATACAGGCTTATGTTTTCCATTTAACATAAGTAAATACTACTATCAGTGATTTGGAAAAAAATACAATAACTTTCTAGCAAACAAGACATAAGAGGTAAGTAACCACAGGAACAAGATAATTTATCATTGGATAAAGCAGCCTTATTTGAACACATGCATTATAGCCTTGCTAGCCATCAAGTCATATCAAAGGACAAAACCCCCCCCCAAAGTCATAATATACATACATATTGCAGAATCTGGAAGGGAGATACCAGGCAAAGAATTTAGGTACTATCATAGATAAATAGCTAAATAAGAGCTCTTAATGTTATGGCATAGATAAAGAATAAATGTCCCTCAGTTCTACAAGCTGAAAGATCTCTCATGGGAGCCAGGAGATGTTACAGCTGAACACTGAGGGGCTAAATTGCAGCTAGCTGTGGCATTTCCCAAAGGCTGCAAAAAAGTCATGAGGAGTTCAAGAAAAAAAAACTATAATCTAAACTATAGTGTGCAGCTTGAAAAAATGCATTTATTTTACTTAGTCATGTCTATCAGAGAACCTTGGTCATTCAGTATGTGTATCCCCAACAGGAGGAGATTTTCATTAGGAAATTGGGTGTAAGAATAGCAAAGTCCATCATGTCGTCGTCGTCCCCCTCACAGAGTTAGGGGTTCAATCTGCAGGAGTCAGACAAAAAAACAGTTTTAAATTATTTTATCAAATCTTATCCATTGTAACACAAGGATTTTCCATCACTGTAAATGTGATATGCATTTCTACCTAAAAAAATAATCACACTAAAACATGCACTAGAGGATGGATAAAAAACCCAAAGCACTACACAAAGTCTACAGCCTATTTTATAAAGGTTGTCAAACTAAAAGATCTCACTGGTATATTCAGTGCTTAAAATGTACTAATTAATTATTATTACGACTCTTAATTACAATAATTGAAATCTTGCTCCCCCTAGTGGTTGATATTGATGTTTATTACCTTCTAGTGACTGTACAGGATTTTCACTGTGGGATGTTCAGTGTAAAAATAAGTTGAAGAAACCACAGTACAAATGAATATTTTGTGGGTGTACAATGTATGTCTGCCAAATTTCTAAGTTTTCCTAGATATGTTTATAAATACACATCAACACTATTACTCTAACCAGTTTTGAAGTAATGTGCAAAATCAAAAATATCTCCCACCGCTCTAGTTTATTATAGCTCAGCTAATAGAAACACATTTAGGAAAAGCAATGGCCCCAGCATCTCCCCTCATTTCTGAAAGGTTCTAAAATTATGCACAATATATTTGGAAGTTAAATATATTGTCTATCCATCTGCATCAGACATCAGAATTCACATCAGGCAACACTATTTTTAATCCAGTATTTTGCTGTCTGTAGTGCAATGAGCCAACCATGCTAACAACTATGCAGCCTATTTACTCTTGCCTAGAGATTAGCTTCTCCTTCTGAGCCAATTTAGCAAACCAACTAATGAAAAAGTGTAAAAGAACCATTTCCCATTTTTATCATTGAATTTTCATTTATCTCGGCAAGTAGAGCAGCATTGCTACTTTTCAGAAGTGCTGCTTTACATGGTAAGCAAGTCCAGAGAGGGTCAGAAAATATTAATAAAAAAGTAATAATTTGCCAGACACCATGATAGCTGGACCTTGACTTCATTGCCACAAATGCCAGAGGATGGGGAGAGGAATACTGTATTAAAAAGCTACTATTATTCTATCCTGCTTTGTTTATTCTTTGAGTACCTTTTTGCCGGCACTTAACAGCATCCTAAGAGAATCACATCATTTTTTCAAATCATTAATTAACCATTTTTGTGGCTGCAGTACCCCTGATATAAATGTGAAGGCACTGGTGTTATCCAACAGATATGTAAAGAGCCTTAATGAAGTTTGCCATGGTTCTGGGCATTCATGTGAAACAATCACCCCTTAAGACTTATTTCATTGCGCTGTTTTAGACCAATCTACACACTTAAATGTTCTCCTGATATCACACATCCAGCCATATTTTATCAAGCATCTTTTTAAATCAACAGCCATAGCCTATGGGGCAAATGGCATTATTAAGGGTCAAGGTGCAACTCCTAAACAATTTCTTAAGAAAATGTGGATACAATCATTCTTCTAAAAAAGTTACGTACTTAGATATTGTCATCTGTTCTGCATCACAGCTGCAGCCAACTAAGCCATATTTTTTCAGGAAAAATATTATTTCAGTTGTAGAAAAGCTTTTTTTTTTGTGAAGCTTTTTTTGGTCTTTATACTGGAAAGTTAAAATTATATTTCTGACATTTTGAAATGAGATAAATCTGTTGGTCTGCATAAGGCAGACTTACATAGAGCATATAATCTTTTTCTACCTTTTTAAAGATGAAAATACTCATATCTGACTTTTTTAATTACAGGAAACAGACTATTTAAAACGGAGTTTGAAACACATGTAAAAAAAAGACTATTCAGCATTTCTAAGTCTGTCTGGTTTTGTTTCATTTTAATAACTTCCTAATTACGGAAAACAAAGTCCAAAACCCACAACCTTCAAAAGGCAGTGAAGTGGAGGATTTTGTCCTGCCATTATAGCATTCTGGTTTCAAGAATCCCAAACAACGTACTCCTCTGAGAGCAATACTACCTCTTATACAGAGCCATTTCCTCATGTTCAACTCTGCCCCAGAACATCCCAGTGCCATACTCACAGATTTGAGTAGCAGACTTCAGGGATTCTCTATTTTTAGTCAAATGAATTAGGGAAAGAGATCAAGCTCAATTTCTGTTTCATAGCTTTTAATCCTGATAGGTTTAGGAAAGATGTCATCATGAGTTGTAAATTTCCTCATTTTTAAAACACTTTTTGAGGTACAGCACAGGTTTAATGGAGGTCGGCACAGTGAGGCTTTCAAGTCTGTCAATCAAAGTCTAAACAGATCATCTCCTGTGATACTGATTTGAAAAGCACTTACTCAGTATAAATGCTGTCTTCAGTGAGACAGAAAACTTCATCAGCTGTAATATTTACACACTGGTTTTCCTTAAATTAATCATCCAATCAGCACAAGACTGATAGTTACAGATCCATTATAGGTATCTGTCAGAGCAAGGACATTACATGTTCCTCCCCAGAAGTGACAAGTACTCTGTTTACTTCACGTATTTTAAACACACAATTTTCTTTGAAATCATTATTTAAATCACAGTGAATAAAAATCGTGTGCCAAGAATTCAGAGCTCTGCAATATATATACACCCAAGTAGTTGCATTTCCTGAGCTTTCCCTGCACTCATCTGGCTTCATGCTTCAGTTAATCCATGTGATGGATCTGTTGTCAGGAGACCGGTGTGAGATGGAGCACCACATGCAGTGCAAGCTGGCAAATTGGAACTCAGGTACACAGGAAGTTCAAAGGGAAAACATTATCTTTAGAAGAATATTATGTGGACTGCCCGTTAATGTTACCCTTGGTATTTCAAACAATGAGCTGAGCACACAGCATTGCAAGTTGATAACATCCTTAAATCACTTTACAGGTCATCCTTAATGCTCTCCTCCTCAAAAGGCTAAATAATAAACAATCACAGGTGTGCTTCAGCATACACCTCCAGTTTCAATCTGAAGTTCTGAACAACCATACACTCAGTGCATACTCGTGTCTGTGGGGTTTATTGAACACTTAAGTATCCTGTCCCTCAGACACGCAGATGATGTGGCTGCCAAAGAGACCACTGGAAGCAGTAGAATTAACTACACAGAAAGAAGGTAATTTACAGAAACAAAATTAAAAGCACGCATCTAGAATTGCAAGACTAGTAAAGATTATTTTAGTTAGTTATGCTCATCAGAACATGAGAAAATTCTCAAAATTAAGGACAAAATACTAAAAATTACCTCATAGTTAAGGTGCCTCAGGGTCTAAGACCTGGTGTCATCTAGTTATTTAATCTGTTTGTGCGTCACTTCTCCACCTGTAAAGCAAAGATATTTCTACTTCTTCGGAGCGCAGTGAAGATAATTCCAGACACACCTGCATCAAATGCTCAGATACTAAAAAAAAAGAGGAAAGAAAGAAGTAGACAGTAACAGGAAGATCTTCTTCAGGCTGACCACTCTACAGATTCAGAGGTACTGAATGATTTACACAATTCCAGCCTCCCTATAGGCAAAGACCGCACAAGGTTTCATAAGTTGAAAAGGCTTCAGATGAGTCAAGAAAGAATCGTAAGTCTCTCTGATATGCATATCAGGGAGAATGACAAGAGTCAGGGACGACACCATAATAAGCCACAAAATTTCACCCTCCACTTCCTAAGACAGACAAACACATTTTTGTTTAGTTTTGCAGGGCCGAGAGTGCATGTCAGCTCTCTCTAACAAAGAAGCTACAGTCAGCACCTGAATCATCACCAAGACTGTCAAAACTATGTCAAACAAGAAGCAGAGGATCAGAACAACCCACATTAGCTGTTTTAGGCCTCCAGCAACCTGAAAAACTCTATCATAGTAGAAATGAGGTGATTAACTGTTCAGCTTTCAAATAACAGCTCAAACCACTAAGCGTCCTAATTTCTCTGATACCAAACAACCTTATTATTTCATTCATGTAACTGCAGAAGATAAAAGTTTATGGAAATATCAATATCCTGATACAAAAGAGACTTATAAACATTTGCCACTGCAAATATACACTCTTCCCATACCAGCAATAAAAAACCCCAAACCTATCTCAAAACCCCTTCATCATTCAATCACCCTCTCCTTTGACAATCTCCAGTCACATCTAGACAGGGCTTACCATAAATTTTAATGAGCCTGAACTATGTAAATTTATATGGTTTGTTTCTTTTAAATCATCATACTCATTTATCTCAGTCTTTTGCTTCTTTCTGGTAGAGGGCTTGGTTCTTTTAAAAATTACGCAAGATTTATTAATAACCGTGCTTAATATTCACAAAGGATTATCTCAGCCTATTCTCTATTCTGCTGTTCCTTAGCATCCACACTTGCACGGTTCTACATACACACCAGAGGAGCAGATTTCATCAGTCCAGTGGCAGACTGTGTGTGGAGAGCCTAAATGATCTCTTCGCAAAGAAACAGCAGTATGAAGGTGAAGGTGAAGGAGGAACATACCAGGCTGTTCATAATGAAAGACTGGCTTCAGCTGATAAATACATATACCAGCACTTGCCATGATCCCCTTCTCTCAGGTACTACACCAACTTTTAGAAATATTTCTAGGTTTTATCAGCTGGGGAAGTATTGCACAGCATTAACAGCCTTCCCAAATTCAACAGCATGTGTTCGTATGTACTTGCCAACAGAACTACAGCAACCACTCTACAGCTTCTAAAACATGACAAGAACTCCTTCCAGACTGTTGTGGCTGCACTTCACAGTCCCACAGACATGTCTTTTACAGTCTTTTTGTTGTGTGAAAGTTTAGGGCTGTTTCTGTCACCATTTACTTTTCTATCAATTTTTAAAATTGGCTTCCTAGCCAAGCAGTATCATGCCATCCCCCATCTGAGAACCCTCCTGGAGCAAACCCCCTCTCTCCTCCTTCAAGGTACTCATTTTGTCTGTCAGACACATGAATGTTTTGAGAGGTAGCCCTAAAGCTCTAAGCTCCCACGGATTTTGCTCTGCTGAAGTGTTACTGTGCTCGAGCTGCTAACTGCAAACCACCTTCTCCTTTCCAGCCCAACCAGAGTCTTGCTGCTCTCTTTCTGAAGAGCAGAAAAAGCAGCCTCCATGACTCCTGGCATGAACAGAGGGTATGCCATGGTTTTGCTCTCTGACAGAAGCTTTTTTATTGCTAACATAGAATTTTGCAGGCCTGGGTCATTCCCTCTTACAGTCTGTAATGTTAACAGGCAGTTTGCCACAGAGTGCCCTGTGGATTTGAGCATCAGATTGCTCTAGAACAAGCTCAGCAAGTCATCATGCTTATCAAAGCCAGACATGACAACAGACACCCAAGATGTATAGAATCACATGAATACTGACCTTTTTGTCATATCCCACAGGGAACGGTTACCACAAACTGACAAACACACTAGTGTGTCAAAGCTGGGTTACCATGAGATGGAGACAAGGACACCTTCAAGTTGGGATCATTCCAACAAAGGTTCCTCCATGCTTTCTGCTTCCCTTCACTATGTTCTAGACCAGGAAGAGCTTCCAATACTTTCAAAGAAAAGCGGTGTCCCAGCAGTAGGTGGAAATGCTTCTCAGAGAAACTCAGGACTACACATTTGCTACATTCCCTCTGCATACATACAAGAGCCCAGCTGCAGCTCATCTCATATGAGAGGATGAAGACACTGGGGTAGCTGATCAGTCTGTGCCCCTAAATCATGCCATGAGGTGTCCATAGCTCTTCAGATCAGGAGCGCTGGCCTTCCCTGTTCTACCTACTGACTCATCTCATGCATCAAAGTCAACAAACTAGCCACAACTGGCATCAGAGAAAGGGCTATGAAGTCTCAAATACAGCAGTTTAGAGATGTTCTTCAGTTTTCTACAGGTGCAAGGCACTGCCTCTAGGAACCTACACATGCGCTTCCCTTCTGAAATGGTTCGTGGCAAGCAAGAGTAGAAAAAAGATCTCTTAAAAACAAAAGGACTAAAAAACTTTCTACCTCTGGGTGGCTCAGTCTCCTGCTTTTTCATTCCTATTTACCACTTCATTTCTACAACATTCATTTTTAAAAGGTTTTCAGAACTCTGCAGCTGTGAAGTTGTCGCTTCTATAGTACTCAAGAATAAGTTATTACCAAAGCAAGACACCCTAAGGGATCACCAACTTTCCGTGCAAAGCAATTCAGCCAGCACAGCACTGGAAACAAGTTGTGTTGTGTACAAGAGAAATAATGAAGCCCTCACAAAAGGCCACTGCAGGGACAGCAGTGCCTTTCCAATGTTCACCTCCTTCTTCTGCATTCCTCATTTAAAATCTTTGATAGTCTGCTGGAGTTGTTGTGTTGTAGGGAAGGTTGATGCACACAGAGCTGGTTTCTGTTCTGCATCTATTTTTACCAAGGTGCGATAAAATGATGCAGATGCAACATAATGCTGCAGCGTTGGCACTGAGCAAGGTAGAGAATTTCCATCACAAGAATATAGCTGCAGGATTTTTTTTCTGGCAACTCACACAAGAACCAGCTGAAATCTGTCACTGAGCTGCAAAAAGACCTCAGAATTCGTAATGTTGGGATAACAGCAGTGTAATTATCTCAGGAAATACTTCTCCTAGAACCACTGACACCCCTATCAGACCAAACTTTCAAAGAAAAATATAGGACAATTGGCAGGTTAACTTAGCAGTTTCTCCACATCTCCAAGAACTGATTGGCAATAGATTACAATCACATTTTGGACAGTAACTGAATTCAAGATGTACTAAATGCATTCTTAATAAATCAGATTAAGCCAATTATGAAGCCGTATTACAAAAATCTGAATTGTACATGTAGACTGAGGGCAACTAAGGCTCAGCACATTTACAGTCATTACTAAAAGATACGTCACCATCTGACAGGCAAAGCCTAGAGGTCAACAGGAACAGTCACACCGTGACTGATGATGGCTGCTAGCAGATAACTTGCATGCACATGCAAGTCTGTAGTGTCACAGCATAGGAAGAGACCAGACTCTTCATTTTCAAGTATATTTCAAGACCCATCTGAAGAGTTATTTTTGTATATAGAATGCAGATCAATTGTTCAAATTTTAACCACCTCCTTGAACTGCAATGATTTCTTAACACCACAGTGTGTAGTATTCAACTCATTTAGTCTCTGTGTGGCCCCAAGTAGAAACACCTGTCATCCTCCCTCTTTTCCTACAATTTCTGATTTAGGTATGGTATAGTTTTTGTAAGTATTAACAACTTATGCTGTGAGGTTTAATACTTTAATTCTCTGGTTTAGAAAGTAGTAAAGCAGTTCAAGAAATCTCCATTCAGGTAATTCCTATGACTGCATAGCCTTCAAAATTGTAAGCAAGACATTTTTTTCAAACACTATTTTGAATAGAAAATAAAAATGGTCTTCAGATTCAGCATTCCCCTGTTACAGCACCACTCCACAATTACTGTAATTTTCAAATTCAAATTCATGTTACTTCCTAAAATGCTTAGAAGGCCTAATATACTAAATTCAACATTTAACATTCAACAGTAAACACAAAATACAACCCAAAAGGCCAAAAGATTTAATAAAACTAGCGCACAAGTACTTTGGGAGGATTTTTATGAGAGTTGAGGGAGAGGAGATCAACAAACTGGCATTTAAAATGATTCAGATGAGCTCTGTGTCTGTAGCTTTCAGTCTACCGAAAAAAATAGCTGTCACAGGAACTTCCTTGATTTCTTAAGATGCAGCTTACACATGAATTTTTAAAAAATACAACAGAAAGCCAACAACACAGGATTAAAGAAAATATTTCTATTTCTGATAAGCTTTCTAAAGTTCTGTTACCTGTCCCTATAAGTTAGAATATGCTCTAGAGGGAAGCTTCTGTTCCTGCTTACTTGATCTAAAAAATCTATACCTCAATCTTCTGCAGAACAGTATCAAGTAGTACAAGCCACCAATTACATTGAAAAAGTTATGTGGAATAAGACAAAAGTGCATAGAAGAATGCAGTTTGTCCTGGGAGCTTTTAAAAATTTATTGAAATCCTAATCTTTATTATATGAAAAATGAATTTTATACTCTAGAAGCTTTACAAAAAATCATCGTAACAATACAGCCTTAGCCCTTCCAGTTTCGCATCAGTATGGGGCAAGTAAAACCACACCTTCTTGAGCACCAGCCCAAAAAACACCACATGGAATCAGAAATTCACATCCCTGTATCCCCCTTGAATGAAAACCAATAGTGAAGATCCTCCAGGGGACCCCATGCTCACCGCTAACAGCTGTGCAGCTCCTGCAGTTCTCAGCTGGACCCTCATTTTACACTGGTGCAATGCCATTAAGACACTAACAGGCTAATACACATGTACCAGACTGGCACTCAACAAAATACTGATGACTCACAAGCAAAAATATTCCCCTCTAATGTGACTCTAGAGAGCTCAGAAAACAGAAAACTTTTTAGAGTATTTCAAAAGCTGAAGCCAGAATAGCACACTTGAGCACACAAGAGATCACACCTGCTGAGTAAGGGGCTGTTTTTACTTAACCAATCCTCAAAACTCACTTCTGTATCACAAAAGAACTTGCAATGAAATACATGCAATGAATTTTTTTCTCATTTTCCATTTTCTGAAGTTCCATCAGAAACAGCTCTCCCTTTGACCTGTCACAAGTCTTAATATGGGAGAGTATGGGAAATAGCTGAGGAAAGTGTTTTGTAAGGTTAAATAAGTAGTCCCAAAAAGAGTTAAAGAGAACAGCAAGGGCATAAAAATAACTTTAGAGCAGACAAACTACTTTTGGAGGAGAAAGCCAAAGATTAATTTATTTCACCTTGAGGAACTCGTGCTTCATGGCTGATGTTCATGAATACTAATCAGATTACTTGAGAGATGAAACAGCAGTTTTTCCTCATTTTGAACAAAAAATTGAGAAATAAATGGAGCCAAGTGATTCTTTACCTCACCACATTAGTCCTTCCCAAGACCTTCCTCTTTCAGGGTAACAAATCAACAGTTTCATCTTTCAGTATAACCTTAAGGTCAATGCACTTTGTACCGGTAACAGAAAGCAAAGGTGGAAATAAATTTTAAAGGAAAATGTCTGCTTGAGAATCCCAGGGCACAGTAGCTATGTCATTGAGACGCAGGGAAAGGAGGCATCCTCTGATGTGTACTCCTCACATATTATTTATAAAACCTTATGAATCCAAAAAGTAGCAGTTCCATAGTAAAATTACATAAAAGCAAAACTACTCTGAGACCAGAAAAGTCCAAATTTAACAGCTAACTCTGTAACAATTTTGCTCTTTCTTGAGAGAACCATGTCACATCTCTGCGCAAGTCCCTCCGTCATCAGGGAGTGAATACTAGTACTTGTTTTTCTGCAGTATTCCCTGTCTGCCTAGGCTATATGCTTACACCAGATTTAATCATTAACCGGTGTGTATAACACCTGTCACCTTGGCTGTTGCTCAGGTCTGAGTGGGCAGCTAGTGGTGCCAAAGGCACTGGAGTGCCAGTCCAAGTACACACTGCCACTGCATCCCCCATGAAGAAAAACACTCCCGCACTCCCTCCCCGCTCCTAAGATGGGCCTGCTTTCACTCACAGTGGACATTCAGACTTTGTGCAGCCACACGATCACAAGAGCTAACGGAGAAGAGGGCAGGAACATGGTCGTAGCAACAGGGTCAAGGACAGGACTGGCAGGGCCCTTGGTCATCATCGGTCGGGCTGTGGAAGTCCCTGAGGTAGGGCAGCCCCAGCAGCCCCACAGCCACCCCAAGTGCCCCAGCCCTGCCAGCTTGCACAGGCAGCAGAACACACCAACACTGTCCATTCTACTTTCCTCCCGAAACACAGGAATATTGCTAAGTTTAAGAACAAACTATTGCCTTCAGTAATGTAAAAACCAAACAGCAAACTGAATTCCTACTGTCCGTTATATCTTTCACATGGGTGCATATGCCTCACATGCACACACAGCATCACAAAGAGCTAGAAAACATTTAAAAGCTCTTTAAATGCACTCCCTTTCACAACAACAACAACAAAAAAATCACTAGAAACTTTCCTGTTCATTTTTCTACAGGAGCCATCCATTTTATTGATGGTTTCATAATACGGACCAACACAGTTGTTAGAAAGTAGCTGTTTTAAGCTTTCTATCTTTATCTGATTCTGGGATGCAGTATGTCATGGGGGAAAAAGGGGGATACAGACAGAGAAAATGGAAGAATAGGAGAACACTGACTAGATTTTTATTTCTGTATTCAACAATTTGGTATATGAATTTAGACAGTTTAAATGAAGTTTCATATAAAATTAAATATTTTAATTTTTTATTTGTATAAAATTATATTGGAAGTCTCATACTAATTCTCCCTTTGTTTGTAATGGTTACTCATTCATATCATAGAGTCAGGTTACATTTAAAGAAAATGCAAGTGTCAACATTTTTTGGCAATTTCCAGATATAAAAACTTAATACCAAATACCAACAAGTGGCTAAGAGCCCTAAGCTATCTGTGACACCGATATTTTTCTTTCAATTCAGTGCCATAGGATGAGGTTTAATCCATGCCAGTTACACGTCTAATTGCTGCTCTTGGTAACACATATGTAATCATTTGACAACATGACCCCATCTAAAATGCAGTGTTTACAATTGCATCCTCACAAGCTTCCCAAGAGAGCAGATTACATTACAGAAAGGTATAGATAATAATCCTCATTTGCCTTCCTGCCAACTCAGCTGTAGATACAGTGAGGTGAACTGGATTTTCCTCATTAAACAGTCCATTAAAAAATTTAAATATTAAAAAAAAGGTATATGAGCTTCAAGTTGCCACTTTCTTTTTCAAGGCTTCAAAATGAATTCCTCAAACCCCTCACCAGTCTCAGACAGGTAGTAACATTTGTGTCTGTACAGTGCCTGACACACATGCAATCCTCATGCTTCTCACTAAGCTTTCTGGAAACTTCACTGCACTTTTCTTTTTTGTAGAAACTACAAGTTTTCTATCAGCTGCCTTAGAGATTTTTTTTCCCCAACCCATTATCAGTGGCATCAGTAAAGCAAAAGGTTGAGTAAAAAGAATTTTTTATTGACAATCACCATTCTCTATTCATCAAGTACAAATGAATGCTGTTCTATATTTTTTAATCGACTATTTCAATTTCTTTATTGCTTTTATTAGAAGCTACTAGAACTTCTGTCACTTAGTGTTTCCTCCTAGTATTTTTCAAATACTTTCCCCACTCCGTTCACCATCACTGTCACAAAGGACACCAAATTATCCACAGCAAAGAAAAACACTGAAATTATGTTAGAAGCACGAGGATCTTAAATATCTCAGTAGCTGTGCTCAGTTATTTACATTATCTTCATCTTCTCTCTTTCCTTGCAAATCTGCTGCTTATAATTATTAGTACTGAAATAGCACATACTTTTCCCCCAACAGGAGCTGGAAGTTTTCAGGTGACTCAAACCAAAGACATAATGGTAAATGGTAAAAAAATATAATGGCAAATGTGTGCCTACCTTCGTGAGATATGAAATACCTCTTCAATCCCCACCCTCTCAGAAGTAAAGTATGGACAGCTTCACACTGTACCAGCAGGCAGGTATTTCCATTCACAGGATGGTACTGTTTATTTTTAAAAGATCTTTATCATCTAGCTGACAAAAGGTTCCCTTCAGACTACTGCTGTATGTGACAACTGCTATAAGCAGAACTTCAACAAAAGCAACCGCCTAAGGAGCAGCTGTGCAAGTCAAAGGCCATGAGGGAGATGAGCCAGCAAGTTACAGAGAGAGAGAGAGAGAAATAGCCCAGGAAAATCCCATCCAATCACTCTGGTAAGGCTCCCATGCTAACATTTCTGAATATAAGCAAAAGTACTGCCACTGAAGTAATTCCTTGCCTCCCACACACAGGCGTACTCCGAGCTTATGGAGTAGGAAATGCTAATTATTTATATAGCCTAAAAACCAACACATTTCTTCTTTCTGCTAACCCAGGTCAAGCTTGAATGGTAACTAATAACTAAAACATCTGATGTTCAATACACCAGCAATCCTCTACAGCTATAGATAAATACAGCACTCGATTTCAGATTTAATCAAATTTTAAATGTTTCTATTCTGTTGAAAAAGTCACCATACTAGCAGAGCCTTACATAAATTTCAGGACAAAGGAACCTAAGAATCCCTATGAACTTTGACATTTTTCAGCAACATCAAGGGATTCGGCCTCACATTAAGCAGCATCAATAATTTCCACTCTGTTTCTTCAAAAAGCATCTAAAAAGTCTGCTCCCAAAATCCTCCATCACAGGATGAAAAGCTCAGACCTGTCCCTGTTGGGAGTCTCTGCCCCCCAGAGGGGTAAACAAGGTCTGAGCTCTAAAAACACTGAGAGCTGTGTCTATAGCACAGTTTGCACAGCAGCACATCCACGCAACTACAGAAGCAGTTCAGCAGGTCACCCAGGTCATACAAAATGAAAAATATGGATACAGCTTTTTTGATTCCACAAAACTGAAATTCTGAAAAAGAGCATCTCCTTCACCACAAAGGGAAGTGATTTGTTCTGTCTGTATAAAATAATGACCCAATTAGAAAATGCTGATTTTACCAAGCATTCTATATCAACAAGATAGATTCCACAGAACATTCAGATTTTGCTGATAATTTATTAAACAAATATAACAAAAGTGTTTTCACTGAGGTAAAAAAATGTGTTTTCAGATGTTTCAGAAACATTCACCAATTATTATTTATTATAATTTTACATAATAGGAAGGATTACAAAGCATTTTTCATCATTTAATAATTTTCTGATATCATGAAGATAACTACCTTTCTGACAAGTACAAAAAAAACTATTCTTATGAACAAACTTGTGAGTAGAAGAAAGAAGAGGGTGAAAAGGATGTTGTATGTGGCTGCTAGGGCTTATCTAGAACACTACTGAAATAGAAATAAAGCTTAAAATCCTCCCAGTCCTGAGGACAAAACAGTCTTACAAATGGACTGTGTTCTTCTGAACCACTCAAATCATTAAGTACACTACTAGCCCTCAGTTAAGCAAAAAATAACCACGTGTTTCACGGATCACCCTCGTTTCTGAACTCACCTTAAGCTTCTCACATAACAGAACACAATCTGAAGTATGATCACAGGATGCAAATTATAAAATTTCAGATACACTCCTAAGCAAACAGTCACAGAGAATTACACATCAGTGTCTTGAGTCTCTGTACTAGGTCTCAAAATATGGAGTATCCTGTTTTTTCCCATAAAATACTTACCTTCAGAACAGCAGCTGGTCAAGTAAAATGTATTTTGGATTGCAGAAACACAATTTTTTTTTTCAATTTTCCTTTTGCAATATGTTTTGATCATTAGGTTTGGGATGCAGAAGAAAACATCAACAACGGAAGTTTACTCGCTTACCTCCAAAAATGAAAAGCGAACAGAGGACTGCATGGACTGCAGGGGCTTGTTGGGGTTGGGCTCAGGCTCCTTGGGGTGAGACTGCAAGTTAAAATAATGTCATCTCTAGTGAACAGAAGGTTTAGCAAGAGTCACATGTTTTAGGGTAGGAGTTATGAAAGGAGTTTTGGTTAGAACCAAAACATGACCATCCTCCTGAATGAAGTGATTGACATTAGCCACACAGGTTTTGACTTAAAATGAAATTGATTTAAATAAAAACAAATATGAGAGCTGGTGCTGATGCATATGCTTGACTATGTTAGGCTTCCTCCAGGAACAATACTTGTATACAAAGTCCCAAGAGTGGTGAAAAATGGTAACTTGTTTTAGACATCTAACCAAACAGAATATGAAAGTGAGGTGCTTTTTTTCCTTTTAAAGAATCTTGGGGGGGGGGTGGTGTTAAGTTTTTTATATGCAAATCAGATTTATTAACACAAAAGGAAAACTAAAATTGATGATAAATTTTCATCATCAATATGAGAATTTTAATAAAAATTTCCAGTTGGAGAGCATGAAATTTGCACACTTACTAAAAATTAAAAGTGCTCTAGTTAGCATCAGTTTCATTATGCATATTTCCTCACAAATACCAAGTTCTTCTTCTAGGTAATCAAACAGGGATATAAACAATTCATCCATAAAACCCTTACTTGGGCATTTGACTTCAAAAGTGTCTTCAAGAAGTTGCCTCAAGTGCATCTCCATTCAAAAGGTTTCTCAATAAAACAGCTGGCCACTGCCAGATTTCAGAGATGCTCTTTTAAAATATACTCATGCTATCATATTCATGTTTCCCCATAAAACTCGCAAGGAAGCTTTTTTTAAAAAACACGCTCATAGTATGCCTCTCATTGCAATTTGCTTTAGCTATCTGTCAATAAAACCACTCTGTGCAGACTGAGCGAAGGCAGAAGCTTATGGGGAACTTTTTTCAGCTCATCTTCATAAAGATTTGTTCAGCTTTGTACCAGACACTTGCAGCCAGCCAATGCTAGCACTCCTGTCCTGTCCCCAGTGGAGATGCAGATGGCCAATATGTTAAGCACAGCTAGGTCCAGTTCATATTTTCAACTGCGCAGTACTTTGCCAAATTTTAATACATTCCCTTCAATATCTTTCAAGATCAATCAAAACCTGATTCACGTTTTTTCTGAACATTTCAGCAGCAAGAGTACTACTGCTTCTAGAACAAATTAGGAGTACAATTTTGACATTGTACATTTTTGCAACTTTTTCCTTTTTGCGATGCCTTGAAGAGGGCACAAAGTTTGGCAGGGACATGTACAATGAGACAAGAAAGGGCCTGCTGGTAATTTCTCACAAGGCTACTGTGCATGGGCAAATTTCTCTGCTGCTGGTTGTGCCTGCATAATCTCTGAACTATGCGCACAGGAAAGCACCAGCAGCTGAGTGTAAGCTAGCTCGGTGCCAGCGGCAGACTACCTGTGCTAGCATGACAGTACCTTTGAGCTGACAAAATCCATGAAGAACCAATGGCTCAATGTATCGATCTGAAAACAGCTAAACTGAACCCAGGCTCATACTAGTCTGCCCATGCAGGCCTACAGAAAAAGGTGTGGATTAACAGAAAGATTTGGGCTGCTCCACTGGGGCAGTCTCCACTGCACTGCACTGACCTGCTACAACATGCACCGGAAAGGTCATTGTTTATGTACAATCAGTACAATGCAGACTTGTAAAAGGTGTTTTTGTACTTCTGTGCTTTATCTGCACTATCTCTTCTTCTCCCCTGCAGGTTGGTCTGCTGCAGCAGAGCTGGTAACTTGTTCCCAGTTGTCCCCCTTTTGTCCACCCATCAGTTCGGCCCTCACTGACCGCAGGCTGGGAGATGCTCCTGCACTGACCGTCAGTGGCAGCTATTCCTGGGGGCACTGCAAGGTAAGATGGGGAGGAAGGCAATGCACCACCAGCAGCCTCCATCAGGACCAGAAGCAGGGAGGAGAAGCTGGAATTGATCCAGAGATAGTCCAGGTGGAGGGAGAACAGGACTGGCGCCAGCTGGCCAAAGGCACAGGGCTGCAGCAAAGAGAGAGCAAGGGGACTGCTATGGAGTAACAACTGGGTACAAGGTATCTACTATAGCCAGAATTAAAAGGGAGGAAAAAAATAGCTCTGACTGTTTCCCTCTGCATGGGAGGAATATGCTAACTTCAAACCCCAGACTGAGATCCCTAATTCACTTTGCTTTGAACAAATCCTAGGGATACCCTGTGACAAAGGACATCGCCCTCCCTCTCCTGCTCACGCTCAGCAAGTGAAGTCCTACACGGGCTAGTAGCTACTCATATTCTTCCTCATTTTCACTGCTGTAACACATCAGAGTCTCAGTAATGGCACAGACTCTGAGGGCATCCAATATTAGATGTGCTAGTACTATGGATCTAAAAATTCCCACTGAGTGATGATGCTGGTGTGTCAATTCAGTCCTTCTATAGAACTTGCTCTTCAGCTTTGCTTTTTTAAGACCTACAAAAACCTGTTAAAACAAATTATCACAGTGCATGACAGGCAGCCTTACTTCTTACACTTACTAAATTTGGAATGCTTTATTTTGGTTTTAATATTCTTTCAAAGAGCTTTTTACAAGTAATGAATATAAAGTAGACAGACTGTACTTGTTTCTCAGGGAGACAACAGAATTCTAGTCCCAACATTTAAACTTTACTGAAAGAAAATTAATGAGAACCAGGGTGCGAGGAATAAATTGGATTCTCTCCCCTTCCCCCCTCCCCCCCGCCCCAATATGCTCTTCTTTAAATGACTGCAATTAAGAATTCGGGAGACATGACTTAAGTCTGCATTGACTCAACTCTGGCAAATCATGAGAGAATGACTCTATGGAAATCATTATGTGCCAGCAACCAAAATATGACATTTTCTTTTCTCTACAAGTAAATTAAGTTCAAAAAGTAGCACGTGTGATGGCAAAAGAAAGTCTAATATATGGGAAAAGTAAATATACCCAGACAATATTTTAGCAAAAATAATGATCAATACTGAATTAAAAATATAACTATTAATGTTAACAGTATTAAATATTTTCAAAATATGGCAAAGCAAGTGTAATTATGTCAGGTTACTGTGAAAAAGGAGGAAGCAGTAAACAATTACCTCATATTACAAAAACACATACATACGTTGAAAAACACGAATCCTTTTTTGACCTTTGCATCTCATGATGTTATTCTCATATGATGATTACATAATTCAGTGAAGATTGATTTTAAAATATTTAAATTGTTACATCTCAAAAAAAGTGTAATTATCAATTATTCATGGAAACCATTTTAATGAGGTCTCTGTTACGACCCCTCCTCCAAAACTCATGAGAAATTAGTAATGCTGTTTTTCTCAGAAAAATATCTAGAGCTTAGCCTGCCCACAGCTAACACACACTGCTCTTACCAGAAGATGCCTGACTGAAATGCAGAATTTCTCTGAGACATTTCACAAATGTAGTTCTGGGGAACCAGTATGACATCTACATTTGTTCCTTGGAATAAAGTGCTCTGTCACCTTCATGTGATTATTGGAATAAATTATTTGCTACACTGCACACTTACCTATAGCCTTCTCTTTAACACATGGCAGATGCCAGAGATAATACCTTTCATAGCTAAACAACTTTACCGCAGGCATCTGCAGCATTCAGGGTTTTGTTGGATTTTTTTTTTAATCCAGCAAGAATGGGGCAGTCCCAGGGAATACTAAAGGATCTGACGTAACCATATCTATTTACCTAGATAAAATTAGCAAGTTCTCATGGTGGCTATAACACACATGCATACATGCCTGACATGTCAATGTAGACTGCAGGTATGTATGTATGTATGTATAGAAATAAACATTTGGCTTTGACTAACGTATCTTGGGCAAACATATGCTGGCATTTATGAATAAAAGCCTATACTCACTATCACTATACATTAAAATTGCACGTTTTCATTTAGCTACTCTCTAAATAGCTGAAAGCACACAAATTAGTTAATCAGTTTTAAGTGAGTACAAGTAAACACACTGCTAAATTAGGTAAACATACTTACTGCAGAAACTATCAGGAATCCTCCAGAATTCCAATACAGGTCATTAGTGCAGTTACGTATGTAAAATACGTCTTGCTCCTGATGAATTTTCACAAACAGCAATTTTATAATGGTTTCATCTCTTGCAGTGCTCTCTATTATTCAGCACAGAAAGAGGCCTTTCTAAAAGGCAGCACTGGGATAAACAAACAGCAACAGAGAGCTGAAGAGAAAGACAGACACCATGGCCTACTGACAGATTCTTCCCCTACGAGCTGACAGGATGCTTCATGCACTGAGATTCAGTAACTTTAAATATGCAGAAATGATTTCTTTCCAAACACACTGCAATATCCTGGCTCCGGGCTCATACATTTGCTGAAACCAACTGCAATGCATAGAAAACGTGTTCGTTCAACCTGGAGCTGCAGTGCTCCCAGGCTGTCAGCACAAACGTATGTTAAAAGCTCCTGATCGCACAAAAGCCGGCATCATGCAGAAACCATTAAAATATTAAAGATAGACAATACTTACTCCAAGGTCAGCCCTGGAATTTGTAGCCTTTCCCGCTGGGCTTTCATTGCTGTTATGTGTTAGTACACTCTATTGTAATCATGACACACATTCACGGGCAGCATTCTGGCGATGACAGAGAGCCAAACGAACCACTATAACGGACTGGACTAAGGATCTCTTGGGGGCGGGGGGAGGACCGCAAGTTGGGCTCCTTCCACCTCGAGCTGTGACGGCGAGCCGCAGGCTGCCTGTCTCAGGTTAGCGGCAGCGCACGGCGCGCCGCTGTTCCGGAGCGATGGGCACCTTCAGCCGGGCACAGCGAGTAATTCATCCCCGGAATTCCGCAGCAGCAGCCACTGCGCCGGCACACGCACGCACACACACACACGCTGCACCTCGCACGATGGAGTGATCCCCCTCGCTACGCCAGCCCACCGCGCAAAACAGCCGCTGTGCTTAACACAGTTTCTCTCAGCAAATGTCCAACGCTCGCCACCCCCTCCGATACTGCCGAATAGGATTGAGCCATCTTCTTTAAGTCACATTATCCCTTTCTGTGGTAAACAGACACTTTCTGCAGTAATAGAACAGCAAACTGCTGAATGAAAAGCAGGCTCTTCTCCTTTAATGGAGAAAATTAATCGCCAAAGCTTTTGCGAACAAATATGTTCTTGTAACACAACGGTTAATACAAAAGGAGAAGCCATCGCTGGGTTCTGTCACATCTGCACCTGAATTTTAAAGGGAAATCATCTATAGTTTATATTAAGGGTGAGAGCCAAACCTTGAAATTGCAGAAAAGTCTTATTAATTTCAGCTTTAAAGGTAGCATCACTTTAAAGTAAACCACTACACAACACTTTATAAAGACAGTTTTAGATCAGTGCTGCTGTGTGGGATGTTGGGTGTAATTTAATTATACTCCTTTATTACGCACTCTCTCTTATTCTGAAATTACTATTTTAATAAAAAAATACTGTGAATTGTTCCATGAGGACTAGCATTTTTTTCAACACTCTATAAAAGACCAGGAAAAGCAAAGTGTGAGTACTTATTTTTAGTAACTTAAGAGCTAGAATATTTTATCTCACCCGCCTACTTTTCCTGTACACAATATAAAAAAGTCAACCACATGATTTTATTTTCTGCCAGAGCTCTGGACTTGCTCTATGCATGGACAACTTCTACCAACTAGTCAAAGCACAGGACCAAATGAAACTGCTGCTTGCTGGGTCCTTGGCTCATTTTTGGAAGAAATCAGTGAGTTCACAGGTACTAGGTTTCAAAGACAGAGGGAAAATCTTCTCCTTACGGAAACAGCTGAACTGGATTTGGTGAACTTGATTGCTTTTTCAACCACACAGTAGAAAACAATGCTTAAATTCTCAATTGCACCTCTTATATCTCCTACATATTTCCATTGGAAGGTATTTTAAATTTATGTTATATATTACCTGGAGCCTTCATTTAAAGATATTGAAAACAAACCTAAAGAATACATAGAACTATGCATTTCAATTTTTAAAACGTAACAGACACCTGGATTCTGAATCTCACTTGAGGTCCCAGAAAGCCAAGCATCCTGTAAACAGTATCTGTAAGAAAGTTTTAAGTTCTCCTACCTCCCACATGAAAGAGAAAGGACAGAATCTGAGTTAAATTCAGGCTCACTAACCACAATGGGTGAGAGCACAGATTTGCAAGGGCACAAAGATCAGTTAGATGCCCAATTCTGAACCGTTCTTTCAGACAGGTTTTTCAAATTTTACCCAGAACACAAGCAAAACATCAATTTCTGAAGATATTCTCAAACTTGAAAAATGCATATAATACAATAATCAACTGTTTAACAGTCAAACAACTCTGGCACTGAAACTATCTGGTGAAGATGCTCATGCCTACAGGTTTTTTCATTACTGAGTATGGAGACAAACTTTAAAGAATAGAAATTTAACAAGAGAGCACCAGAGTGTGGGATACTACAGCCACAGCTTCCTGGTTCTCTGATAAGAACAGGCAGCTCCCTAATCCCATTGCTCAGCACCTCTCAAACTAAGCTCTGTTCCCTTAAAAATCTTTTGATAAAAATCTCTTTTATACACAATACTTCTTCAGTTGCTGAAAAGCTCTGTTTCTCATGGAGACAGAAAATTTTGACAGGTAAACTCTGTCTGTGTGCACACCACACATGTACAGTTTTAGTTAAGCCTGAAATGATGTTCAAGGGGCTTAACTTTGTGAATACTAACCTTTAGTTTGCTTCATTCTGTTATCTACGTAAGCACATGCACATATAACACCAAAGTACTATCTGTTCTAGAAAACTGTTAAACTTTCATTGAAGGCACAAAGAGAAGCAGATAGCATTAACACCTCGAGGAGGACAGCCAACTTCAGTGAATCAGGATGGCACAACTATCTCTATAAACAAACTAGCAAACGGACTAGCTCTGGAGGCAAAGGTGAGCTTCCATCAAAAGTGCAATACAAATTTTACACAATACCTCCGTAAGGCAAATTTTAATACTGGAGTGAACAAAAGTCCACAGTAAAGGCACTTTTTTTGTCGTTTCCTCTACATGCAAAGGAATAGTCTGTCACTAAACACTACTTTGTGAAACACAACAGTTGGGCATTTAGAGCATTTTACCTGCAGGAAGAGAAGACTAGCAGCTTGTCTTGTCTAAAAGGAAACTGAGTGGGACTGGCAGCCCGGTACAGGCACTTAAACATAAACAATTACATCTAAGGTCTATTTTGTGACCATGATAGATCTTTCCTGAGCTGACTCATGCAAGCACATCACATTAATGGTAAATTATTCTAAACTGAGTCTGAGCTATAGCTTGACTTTGAAAGTAATTCTTCTACACATTTTGCCTGATCCAGACAGAAGTTTAGAAAATCATGATTTACTGAAAAAGGGAGATGAATCCAGAGTACGAGATCAAATTTTCCTCACTGTTGTGATCTTACAGTTTTTGCAGGAATAAATGGGATCTGCTTCACACATCTGGGGGCAAAAACTGCAACAATTAGATGAAGCCTTGCAAATGAAACCTAACTTCAAATATGATCAAAACATCCACTTGCTCTTAATCTTGCACTGCTTAGATTTCATCTCACCAACACAGACTTGAGCAAGGAAGCGGAAGTTAAAAAGAAGGCTTATTGTACTACAAAAGCTAAATGTACTACAAAAGCTGAAAATACTGGCCAATGTTGCCTATATTGACATGCCTTCTGTAAAGAATATTTCTCACCTGGAAAGAATTCCAGACAAAAAGTCACTAACAGCACTGAAGGACTGTAAGCATTGTATTTCTTTGCAAATGCAAATGCTCTTTTTGGGTTTTTTTTTAGCTAAAAACCAAATTTTAAAAGTAAGATGTAAGAAAACTTGGCTCAAGTTATTCATTTACATCCTCACTGAGGTCTCTCTGGTTTTGTAATCTCAGACACCTGGTTAAAACCAAGCAAAACTAAAAAAGCACAGAGGAAGGTTTGTTTCCTTGAAACACAAACCAGAAAGATTTTATTTCCATAGCACAGTTATTAATATTGTATGCTTTCAAAGGCCCCCCCCCTCTTCTGCAGATGTTGACTATTCTTGCTTTTTCCCCTTAAATAATGGTAACACCATAATACCATTAACAATGCAGGTGCCATTGGCTTTCATAAGTCTGTAACATTTAACAACAATTACACTAAGATAATTAACAAGTCAATGCATCCTTTGGTTCTGCATGCACTCTTGGCTTTTCCAAAGGTATTCAAGGGTTAATAATCAACTCTCAGAGAATAATGACACCTTTCTGTCATAGACAAAATATAATTTCATCTGAATTTCTGTTATCTAATCTGTTTAGCACACCGATTCAGACATTCATGCATTTCCAGAAAGCACACCTGCTTCACTGCTACCCCATAATCTATAAAGAAGTTCTAGCAGGAATGATGAAGAAGCAGTTGAGTGCAACACTGCATCTTGGCATCAGTGAGATGCAAAACATAGCATGAGAGAAAGGGGGTGAAAACCATACACACAATCTCTTTTTGCATTCTTTCAATACAGCATACCAGGGCATATTAATAACTACACACAAAAAGAGTCTGAGGTAGGAATCTTCCCATTTGTTCCCTCTGGCTGAAGTCAACAGACTGACCAATGCAATGCGTATAAAGCGAACCTCATGCTTTAGCGATCTGGCAGAAAGCACCAAAAAATATTCTTCATATTGATCTCTAACTGGCTAGTTTATTCAGGGTTGTTTGGCTACTTACTACTTCCCCACAAGTATTTGAGTTAGGTCACAGCTAAGGAAGCAATCACCAGATGGTGAAACCAATCCTTTTCCTTAGATCCCAGTCTGGTATGTCTCGCTCATATGCTCAAACTCACAATAATTGCCCAACTTGCAATCGTTGTATGTATTGTACATTGTAGTGTTGTATGTTGAAATGTATTTCATCTTGGTCAGACTACATAAGGAGGAGGAGGTCGGCTGTCCTGTTCATTTCCCTGGGGAAGGGAGGAAGTGGATGCAAATGACAGAAGGTGTCTGAATTTGCCCACACCCAAAAGCTCAGTTAGCACAATGGGCTCAGCATGGCATGCAGAAATAAATTCCTTGTCACTGCAGTAGGTAGACTTTGGTAGAACCTGCATGTCCCTGGGTTATCTGTGTTCAACAGATGCCAGCACACAGCACTACAAACTCCCAGGATAGGCCATGACAGACATACTAGACAACCCCTTCCAGCCTTAGGTACTGTTAAATTTCAGCATCATGGATCCATTGACATTTACAGGTGTATCCATAAATCTGACGCTAGTAAGCAATTTACAATAACCTATTTTATTAATGTGTCACTGGAGTACACAGTAAAAGCCTAGGTGGTCTTGCAAAACATGCCAGAATCTATTTAGAGCTCTCACTCTTACTACTCTGCAAGGGACTTGTTTTAAAATTATAGTTCTCTCTGCATATAAAAGCACTCTATTAAACTCAAATATATTTTAATAACTTTTTATAAATTAGTTGCATATTCTGCTGATAGGTCTATCAGCATAGAGCTACCAGCTCTATTTCGGTAGTACAAAATATTGTTTGTATTACTAAAAAGCTGAATGGATTAAAAGAATGTGTTTATTTGTGTCTTGGATTAGAGACAAATATCCTAGATGGAAAGCACTCCGAGCAGGTGCCTCCCCCACCGCAGAGGTTTCTGGCACCCCTCCCCCCACAACACAGAATATCTCAGCCTAAGGTGGGAAGAACTGTTTAATTAACAGACCACACAGTGGAAAGGGAAAGGGGAAAAGGGGTCAGAAAACCTGAACAAACAGCTGATGAACTTAGTGTCCTTTTCCTCAGGCGTAGCTTCCCCTTTCCGGGGGCCCCGAAGGGCTAGGTGAAGTTCCTCCGGTGGCTCCCTGGACGATTCTCGTCCGCTGTCCCCCGGGGCTCCTCAGGTTCTCAGATGAGAAAGCAAGACGAAGAAAAAGGGTCCAGAACGATGAAAAACAATCCCAGGGAGGAAAAAAAAAACCAACCCAAGCAGCAGCTACACCAGCAGCACCAGCCACCAGCAGCAGCAACTGACTGAGCCAAAAAAAAAAAACCAGTGTCCCTTCCTTCTCACTCCCCCGTAGGAGAGCCGGGGAAAGTTTCAAAACATCCCACGCTGGCGGCAGAGCTCCCAGCTGCGGGACACAGTTAAACCTACAGGACCATATTTCTGGTCAAGCATACAAAACAATAGGGAATACAAGATATCATTATGCCACCCCAGGACAATTTGCAATGTTAATTAAACACTAGAAATAAGTGAACTGCTGTGTAGACCTCTGGGAAGTTAACCCAGCAACTGGTTGTCACATTGAATATCTTCACTAAAACCACTGATCCTAAAACATTGCAGGCAAAAAGAATCAATAGACAACCACCAGCCAAGATCTGGCAAAATCCCTCTGCAACCTTACTTCCATTCTTCCACAGTGAGTTTGAACAGGTAGTTCTTATACTATCTCTAGAGCCAGGACAGCCTCCTTGGGTGTAGAACAGATGCATTTTACATAAAGCAGGACTCATACTGACTGATCCTGACTTCGAGAGCTCAGAAGGCAGATAAAAATAATGAAGGTACCTGGCCAAAAAATGTGAGAAAAACTTCTCTACTCTTTGTCTAAATATCACCTGAACTGTTACTATAAATGACATCAGCAAGAGGTGCCTGTTAAAGCAGCCTTCCTCATATTCCACCAACCAGTCTCCCATCTCCATTGACTAGGCAGTATCATTTTTGCACCTGCCTGTGAAAGCTCAAAAATAACATTCCATACAAAATCAAAAGCTCAATTAATACAATGGCACAGCACACCCTTTCCCAAGTGTCTTTTTAATGGAAAACTCCCAGAGTAGCTACTTCAGTTTTGGACAATCTCCTACTATATCTCACATATCGTAAGAAAAAATAAAATAAAATAAAAAAATTAAAACAAAAATTAGAAAGCAATAAAAATAGCTCAGCTAATAAAGTCTCTTGTCAACAGACTTCAAGCTAATACTAAAACTGTAAAAATCTTCAGAAATTACATGTTAATAATAATTATGGTCTTGTTCTGCAATGTCTGTCAAGGGAAAAAAAAAATTAAAAATCAGAGGCAAAAACAGATGTATTTTTTGAAGAGTTCTACATTACACAAGGTTTAAACAGTTGTTCTTTTTAATGTCAAGACCCTCTTTACACAGGGGTAACCCAAACCCAGGCTCTTAATTAGCATTTGTTTATCTGGTTTTCATTTAAGCTATATTTCAGTGCTAATTGATGCCATTTAACTTTCCTGCATTTATTTTTTCATCAAAAGAATGAAAACAGAAAAAACCTCGAAGATATAAAAATCATCTATTGGATAGTTTCCTAAGATGATGATGGTATCTGAATATCTTCTTCAGAAAGTTAAAGCACAAATACGGAGTTTCATGCTTCCATAGTCCAGCCTGCAGCTGGATTGTCCCAAAACCTTACGCCATCTATCAACAACTGATACGTCCCTACAAAGTTACCAAGCTCTGTTTTGGCTGGTTGTTAACTGATTCCTTGTTAAGGCCCTAGTATGCACACAAATACATACATGCCTGCAGAAGATTCTGTAAGGCTACCCAACCTATGCTTCAATTTTATTTTTTTTTAATTCACCTTCCGGTTCTCTTTGTCATTAGATAAACAGGGGTAGGCAAGTGCTGCAAATGGAGGTTAGCAACTGAAAGAGAGCCGTCAGTCTTTCACCAAAAATAACTTCAAGAAATTCCATGCTTGTGCCTTTTTTTTTAATCTGTCTTATGCTTACATAAAACCCTATACACATTTCCACAGGGAATTCTGTCATTACAGACAAGTACAAATGAATGATGTTGTCTGTTATGAGACAGTATTTTCTTCCATGAAAGCAGATACTTAATACATGGAATCAAGTTTCAGCAGAAAGTCTGAGCAAATAATCCCACGGACATAATGACAATTTATAAAGAGAGCTAGCAGGAAGTCAAGCAATCATATTTTCCTTCCCCAAGAGAGGTGCATTATATCCCTATTGCTCCCATCAGATGTTTGTCTCATCTGTTCTTAAAAACCAATAGTGATTTCTCAACACTCCCAGGTACCCAATCCTCTGCTTCGCTACTTAGACACTGCTTCAACCGTGTCAGAGATGAATCCCCCTTGTTCCAATTTAAACACACTACGTCTTGCTGTACACCCCAATAACACAGAAAACACTTTTACTTCCTACTCATGGCAGATATTCCACACACTGGAAGATTTTCGTGAACATCCCTCAGTCTTCCCTTCTCTAATATAAATAACCCTAGCTTGGTAAATATTTTTCCATGTACCATGACAAATTTTCAAAGCAGCTGATAGTTGTCATCTGTTCCCAGCTGATCCACCTCAACACACAGCACTCCAATATAAGGCCTTGTAAGTTCTGAGTGGGATAGAATAATGCTGCATGCCTTGCAGCTCAAAGTATCAGCTTCCCAGCTTGAGATACCCACTGCCCCCCAACAGTAACTGTGGTACATTAAACCTCACAGATCTCTTCTGCAAACTGACACCTATTCAACTATCTTGGCATTTGAAAAGCCGAGTATTTTCTGCAGGAGTAAGAAGTCTCTAGGCTGTTCTGTTTCTCTTAGTATATTTTCTCCAGGTTGTCAGAACAATTTTGAAATCACATACTTCAATATGCTTGCATTCCTCCCAGCTTGTTGTCTGCCGCAAACTTCATGAATGCCATCTATTCTATCACCTAGGTCACTAATGAGAAATAATTACTAAAGCCAGACAACCAGGTTTATTACACCTGCAGCCCAGAGTAATTCCTGCTTAGTGTTTCTGGCCTATAAGCAACATAGGAAAAGGCTCTCAAAAGTGACAGTAATCCCACCCTCTGCCCTCACCTCACCATGACATATTTGCAATGTATGGTTACTAATAAAACCTGGCTTAAAAGAAAAGTCAACAAAGTTCTGATTTATAGAGCAAGAAATTAAAACCCTTCTGGATTTAGATATATGTGGATATATTCTTGGTACTTCTGACAAGCACATCAACCACAAAAACACCCGTATTTTTAAATGCAAACATCTTACATGTCTCCTACCACAATCTAGGAGACAAGCATTCACCAAATATGACAATGATCTGTAAAAGCTCATTTTCAGAAGTATCTCAATGATACTAAGAAGAATCACAGAACAGTTGAGGCTGGGTCTAAAGACCATACCTATACATGAATGTAAACATAGCTGATTTCATCCTGTTTCCATTGCATGCTGTGTTCAAGTGGGGTATGTATCTAGTCACCTTACAGCGAAACAGTACCATGTGGCAGAGGGGAAAAAAGCATTCCCAATGTCTGTGTGCCCTGTACAACTTTTACATAGGTACAGGAGAGCTTTTCCATTCAGGCTAGAACAGCAAGAACTCGCTTGTTTCCAGCTGCATGCTCAGCCCCGTGTCAGGAACACCTGCGATAGCATGGTTTGTCTCAAATACCGTGTTTGCCTCCGCTGCTTAGGGGCATTACCACACTAAACATTCATGAGTGAAGCCACTGGGATTTGGGAAATGTGATTATATGCAATTACACTGCCTTCTGCACTGTGGCAGTCAACACACAATGAATATAAAGTAAGAAACCCTCTGTGTCAGCCTTTTAGACTCACTTGCTCCCTGTGGCAGTTACCTGCTACCCTCTTCAGGCAAGCACAGCAGTAATGCAGATCCACTTATCCCCAGCACCCTTTCTGACCTTTTCACATGCCTATGAGATCTGTTGCAACACACCCATTAAATCTCACAGGTCTAAGCTTGTCTGGCTGCTAGGCAAAAATGTGACAGAGAAGCAGAAACCCCACAATATTTGGGAGAAAAGACAAGAGGACAGAGCTGGCAGAGAAGAGCATACGTGGAAGGAACACGTGCTAATGCCAGGTTGGCTCTTGCCATGACTCAGTGAGCAAAGACTCGTTAACAGAGCTCATTGATTAGCCCTTGTGAAACAGAATGGTATCATGCCAATGCAATATTTTCTTTCTCCAAATCTACAAAAGAAGAGCTCCGTCCTGCTGCCATCCATCTCCCATTTTCCTTTTCAGACTGCCACAGAAGCCACCCACCTTCCTGCTGCCCACACTTTCGGATGAAGTAACCTATTCAGTTTCTACAAGCTCCAGTGTTATGGTAAGCCATCAACCCCTCCACAAGAACTGCACATGCCCCTCGGTTTACTCTCAGGAGCCATCGCCCATCCTCCCATACACAGAGAATTTGGCAACCAGGTTCTTGGCATGCCTATCCCCATATGAAAACTACATCCACAGAGTGAGTTCTGCAAGCCTAAACCCAGCTCAGGACCTCTGCGCCAGCTCTCTACGGCTCTGTCCCAAGAGCAAGGAAGACACTTGGCCTTACACAAAGGCTGGAAAGACAAATGGAAAACATCCAGCAAAACAGAAGCATGCAAAGAACTGCATTCAGTCAACAAAACTTCATAAGAGAGTAAGCATGACCCATAACTCCCAAGGGGAAGGGAGGCAGAAGAGATTTGGAAGTTGCAGATAGAGACAGAAGTGGTGGTAGAGGCAAAAATGGCCACAGCCACAAACTTTATGCCATGTGTTCACAAAATACAAAAGACACAGCCAGTGCAGCCTAACTATAGAGCAGGCCACTCTCCCAGCTATGGACAACAGAGGCCCTGCTGCCACGCTGTCATCTGGGCTGCTTTAAAACTTACAAGCCTGTCTACGTATGCATAACCGCAGGAAAAAAAAGATATTAATGTCCTTTATGATAAGCAACAGTACTGGTTTAGAGTACTGACAGTAATAAAAAATGTTCAAGTCTGTATTTCATAGGAAAAAGTGAGGGGAAAAAGAAACTTCCCTTCTCCTCTGAGACTAAACAGAAGTGGCTTACTGGGATTCATGATCATCATTCGTGACAACCTCTACTTTACATAATGGAATTGCAATAACACTGAAAATTTCAAGGGGAAAATCTGTAATGGCAGAATGCCTAACTCAAGATGCAAGGCAGGCAGATTCCTGATGTTCAGCAACTGCCTCTTTTTTTCTGAGAGCAGATATTTAGAATACAGGTGATACTACTGGTACAAGAGGGAAAAACATATTATTCAGAAAAAAACCCTTTGGTTAGGGTAAAACCAAAGATTTATTTGTATTCCATACCTCACCTTTAACCTCCATTTTAAAAAAAACCAAAAAACCCAAACAAATAAACAAAACCCACTCCAAAAAAACCAACTAAAAAAAAAAAAAAAACCCAAACCCAACACAAAACACCAACACAAACCCAAAGCACAGATTCCTCAAGCCATCATGTACTCATCCCAGAACCCCACCAAGACCCCAATCCTACAGAGGCTAAATGTGGGCACGCTAGGAAGTGCGCAGCCTCAGTACGCTCTCTGTAGATTAGGAGAGTATTCACAACTTTTTAGCATCAGTGCCAAAAAAAAATCAGCTCAGCAATACAGCATACAGCAGCCCAGATCATGTAATTCATCAGGACATCACAACTGCTTTGTGACAAACAATTCTTTTTAACAAATTTCTTAACTGAAGAAAAAGGAACTTCCTGAAATTAATGACACTGGGGGGAAAAAAGTGAACAAGAAGCTGTTTCAGTATGCCACTTTTTCAAGGTTTACTATTAGAAATTCAAGCTGTGCTGACTAGCAGTGATTACCCATGTGAGGTTGTTCATGTGGTTTTCTCAATGCACAAGTACTTTCTCAGGCAGCAGAATAAAACAAGTGGTTATGTGGTCATTTTTTCTTTTTGTGTATGCGATACAATTTTGGAACTTTACTAGTACAAAATCAGAGACAAATAATACTACCCCCTGAGAATGCAACTTCTGTTCACAAAACAAATAAGAAGACACAGCCAAGGCTAATTTTAAAATGCTTATATACACCTATCACATTTGCCACTGACAATTTAATCATGCAATTACTGCACTTACACAGCAGGTTACCCCTAGGCCCCACCCTGATGCTCAGACATCACTACTTCCTTGCCTCAACAAGCTCCCATTTCCAGCCATTAAATTCCCCTAGAATCTTCTGCAAGCTCTTGCTCTAAGCTTTGCTGCTTCAGTGTGCAAGGAAACACCAGAATCACCACCAGCTCATGGTTCAACAGGTAAAGCAGGACACAAGAGCAGAACCCAGACACAGAGAGAGCAGTTCAGTGAAAATGACCACAAGCAGAAGAGGCTGCTCAGGGGCACAGACTGACACAGACAACCAAGAACATTAAGACAGCCAATTTGTCAAGCCGCCATCTCATTTACTCTTTTGTGCATCATTTTGTCAGGTTGACTGTTCAAGTTTTAGCAGTGAACTGATGAGACCTTTGCTGCAATTTCTTTCTAGAGATTCGGTTATTTTAGCACCTTGGCACCTGCTTTCACATCACCAGTAATCCATTAGCCATGAGATCTGGCCCTCAAACCAGGTTGAACCTCATGCATTATAAAATTTTAAAATTATAAAATTATTTGCACGTACGAAAATATTTTAAACTATTCTACCACACAAAGATTTTTCACTTTAGGCGAAGCTCGGAGGCACCCAGATACTTGGTGTTCTTTGCTTCCACGAAGAATCATGTGACTCCCCCATTCTAAAATTCTGCAGCATGCCTACAGAATCATAGCTTGACCCTCAAGGCTGATTTAATTTTGCTCTTTCCCTGTGGCTTAAGTTTAATCACTATTTTGATAAAGAACTACTTAAGATTATTTTTCATTCTTGACCTTGTCCTGTCCTTGCCTGAGTAGCTGAAATAAAATTCCAACAGGGCACAGCAGACCCAGCACAGTGTGGAGAAGCATGGTACCTCATCCCTTTACATTACTTAGAAACCATAGCACCCACAGAACAACAGTAGATAAATGCCACATTACACAATTAAGCTTTAAAGCATGATCACCTCATTTTCTGGGCACCATTTCTCCAGGGAGGCAGGTTATTTTTAAGAATTTTGTTATGCATCTCAACAGTTTTCAAATACACAAAAAAGACATCATCATCATCACCATCTGACTTTTTTGCATATGTAAATAAAAGTTGTTTACAGGTACACACACACACGCATAAATAGATTAGCATGAATCTACCAGTAAAAAGGTATTACAAAGCTTTAAAATACCCTCATCACATAGTATACATAATTTTTCACTGAAAAGTAACATGATGAATTACATTAAAACAGATCATTCCTGTCTCTAACATGTGATGTCATAAATCATGTAAAGAGGTTGTAACTGGATAAAATCCACACATACGCTAGTAAAATCTGACTCCACAGACAACTGCAGATATACATAATAGTATTAATATTGGTGCAAATAAAGTAGGTATACAATTTTTTGTGTGCAAGCACCAAAAAACTCAACAGAACAACTTTAAACAGAATGGCCTATACTGTTAGCCAAGGACAGGACATAGCTAACAGCAATAAAATACCAAGGGACGTGTTGTTTACATCTAAATTAGGCCTGTGTCCTCCCCAGCACAAAGGACTTGTTTGCAGAAGACCGTGCTCTGACAACAGGAAGGTGGCAACAAGGCTACCCAGCAAGCTGCACGTGCCACAACTCTCCCTTGTCAGTCCAGCACAACTTTAAAAGAAGGAAACACAGACAATGGGCAGCACATTTGCACAGAATTTATGGAGGCTGAAGTAAGCAAGATTGTGAGGGGAAAGGGTCATGTTACAGTAACTGTTGGCTCTTAAATCATACAAAAGACATAACCGAGTTTTTCATTGTCAATCTCAAGGAATCCAAGCAGATGCAGGGGAAAGAAAATTCCACCCAGTGACAGCAGGAGAAAACCCTTGAAGGTTGAGGACAGAAACAATGCTAGTAATAACACTAAAAAATAAGCAACTTGAGAATCAAACACAGGCTATGGAGAATATCTTCTGGTGCACAATCCATCCATACTAGAATTGAGAAATTCATTACCTGGCAATTCATTACTGCTCCACACTCCAAATTTAAGATAACAGGTTACCTACGAACATAGACAATTTTTTATGATGTAGATATGTTTTTGCACACAGAAACTGTCAATCAAATTCCAGTTTTGTCCACCTACATAACATGGACCTCAGAGCTTTTTTCTTTTTTTTTCCACGCTACAGATCATTCCTTAAGGGTAACTGTTATTCCATTTTTTCACTGATAAAAAAACTTTCTTACAAAATGGTTCTCACCTTTCTTGAAACTTAATCAAGTATCTAAGCAAGCAGTGGTTTTAACTACTGTTTCTCTTGAATTACTGGCTGGTCACAATCATATGTTGCTGTTATCCAACAATTGTTTCACTGAAATGCATAAATTAATTTTATGAAAATTCCCTGATGAACTTTGACATTTCCACAGGTGCAAGCAGATTATATAATTGCTGGTACTGAACTTGAGTCTGTATTTTACAATTACTGAAATTAGTTTCAGAAATGTCTGAAGAAGGAGAGATGTACCAAAAATAAATACATCAAAGTGATATATCTCCAAATTAAATGGAAATTGAAAAATTAAACAAAAGAAGACAGAAGGAGATCAGATTTAGCCTGGAAAAGTCAGGTATTTTACTTCTAGGGCAGATACTTCAAGCACTGAGGCTCTAATCTAATGAAAGGAAAAACTGCCTTTACTTACTCACTTCTTTTTATGTATTGCTGCTCCTGAAAGCTCCTCTCCAGAGAAGCCTGCTCTAAATCTATTTTTAGGAGAAGGGCATTTTAAACCAGAATGTACCTACTCAAAGCCAAGTCCAATTTTTGTGCCACAAAACTTTCATGCCCTCTCCCTGTCTAGTTCTCATTTTTCTGAACTCTGCCAGTATGGCAAAGAAACAAATCAGGATAAGGACACTCATGCCTTAAATTCAGTGATGGAAACTCACTTGCTTAGCACACACTGAGAGACCGTCTCTGGCTACCTACTTCAGCTAGATACACTATGAATGTCTAATGAATAGGGATGTGTAGATGCCATCAGGCATTCCCTGGTTCATCAGAGGAACTGTGTGCTTCACAAACAGCAACACTTCATTCTGATCAAATTAAATCTGTATTTCTGAGGCTGGCTTAACATTAAGCACAAGTATCTTCCTTGATATTACAGAATCACAGAATATTCTGAGTTGGAAGGGACCCACAGTGACCATCAAGTCCAATTCTTAAGTGAACAGCCAATACAGGGATCAAACCCACAACTTTGGTGTTAGTGTTGTTACTAGCACCATGATCTAACCAACTGAGCTAAATTCAGGGTTGGAAGTGTTTGTTGAAAATAAATCAATAAAAATGTCCTACCAAGGTATAAATAACCCATCCCCATAGTGGCAGTGTGCAAAAATATTTCAATGTAATTTTCCAATGGATCTGCAAAGTGCAATACTAGCAGTCATGCAGATTTACAATCATGTTAAATGCATATAAAGTAGTTTTGCTGCTGGAGTCAGCCTGAGAGAAAGCACCCATCTGTTCATCCTGCCTCCAAGCCACCACACCCTGATGCCAGAAATAAAGGCATTTGTGCAGCTGGACAATCTAAGATGCTGAAGAACCTGCATGAAACTAGCTGCAAACTGGATCAATTCTCCCTGTGTCCACAAAAAAAAAAAAGCCATGCCAACACAGCCAGTGGGTGCTCCGAGCATGGAAATGCTCACTTCTTGCTCAATTCTTTATCACAGTTTATGCCAGCTATACTGATATTGCTCAACCCTGACACGGCTCTCCCTGTCCTGCTTAAAGCTGCATCCCTGGCATGACGTTGGCTCTGAAGCTCTGAAAGACAGTGTGATGTGCCTATCTGGAGCTGCTCAGGACCTCTAGATGTCTATGGCAATAAAAACATGGGACTTAACAAATTTTGAAATTCAGTCTTCATATCAACATGGATATAATAACACAGCAGCCAACATAGCCCATGCACACAACCCCTGATGCCACAGTCATTGCTAAACTCAGCAGTACAAACACTTTTAATTAAGCACTATTAAAGTTATTTTAAAATACCACTGTATTTGGTTTGCACAGCCAAGTTTTAGTAGCAAAGGAGCTACAGAGGTGGCTTCTGTGAGAAGTTTCCAGAAGTTTCCTCCATGTCCCACAGATCCAGTGTCAGGTGACTCTAAGACCCACCACTAGCCAAGGCTGTGCCAGTGAACTGGTGATAACACTGCTGTGATAATAGATTTAAGAAGGAAAAGTTATTGTGCAGGTCTATTTGCAGCCAGACAAGAGCAGAGTGAGAATGTGTGAGAGGAGCAGCCCTGCAGACACCCAGGTCAGTGAAGGAGGGACAGAGGTGCTCCAGGCACCGGAGCTGAGGTTCCCCTGCAGCCCAGGGTGCAGCCCATGGTGAGGCAGCTGTGCCCCTGAGCCCATGGAGGTCCCTGGGGATGCAGAGATCCACCTGCAGCCCTGGGAGGAGACCCACGCTGGAGCAGGAGGGTGCCTGAGAGGAGGCTGTGACCCATGGGAGGCCTGTGCTGGAGCAGGGTCCTGGCAGGGACCTGTAGACCCACGGAGAGAGGAGCCCACACTGGAGCAGGATTGCTGGTGGGACTTGTGACCCTGTGGAGCCCACACTGGAGCAGGCTGTGCCTGAAGGATGGCACCTTGTGAAAGAGACCCATGCTGGAGCAGTTGATGGAGAACTGTTGCTCATGGAATGGACTCACACTGGAGAAGTTTACGGAGAACTGCCTCCTGTGGGACGGACCCCATATTGGAACAGGGGAAGGACTCCCTGAGCAGTGGCAGGAACAACATGTGATAACCCCCATTCCCCATCTCCCTGTGCCACTGAGAGGGGAAACCTAGAGCCTGGGAAGGATGGAGTGGCATGGGAAAGTGCTCTTATTATTTATTTTACTTCTCATTATTCTGCTCTGGTTTCTTTAGTAATAAATTCAATCAATATCCCCAATGCAAGTGTGTTTTGCCCATGATAGTTATTTGGTGAGTGATCTCTCCTGGTCCTTATCTCAACCCATGAACCCTTTGTTATATTCTGTCCAGTTGCAGAGGGGGCTAATAGAAAAGCTTTGGCAGGTGCCTGGCATCCAGCCAGGGTCAACCCACTACAACCATTTGCAGAAACCTTAGCACTTTAATAATGAGATATGATTACGCTGACAAGGTGCTATTCTTTACTATATTTTATAGAAGTCCAACCACATTACAGAAAGTGCACTTACATCTCAGTGATCAGCTAAAACAATCTGTTTGTGAATGCAACTGAGCTCACTGTGTTGCAGTGATTTTTCAAATTTTTAGCAAAATAACTAATATCATTCAATGTCAAACATCCTAGCAAGAGTAAGCAAGGTCAAGTTCCAAAAGCCAGTTTCTGCTCTGGCTGAAGGGAATGGGAGTTTAGCCAGTAACTTTAACAGAGGCACTCTTCTGCCCACACAACAGCTTCAGGTTAATATAAAGCACCAAGGACACCAAAAGAATGCACCAAAAACCATTTTCTTTAACCATTTTTCTTTCTGTCACTGAAATACTTACATAATGAAATACTTGACAGGAAATCAGTTTTCTGTTTTCTTGACTTTCCTTACATAATGGGTTTGCTTACTGTCTAGCATAAAGACTTCTCATGCATCAGAACCCTAAAACAAGAGTCTTTTCCAAGACAGCAGATACCCTATGAAGTACAGACTTCTGGTATGCCTTTTGAGTCAGGACAACAGAGCACTTCACTGCACTTTCCCAGCAGTTACAGCTGCAGTTACTCACATTCCTCACCTACTATCACCAAAAGCTACACAGCACTATCAAGCTGAAACCAAGTGACTGGTCTCTTGTGCAAGGGCACAGAGTTTCACCCACAACATGTCATCATGCTTACTCACCTATAATCTGTAGATTGTCTTATAGTATTAAAGTATTTTTGAAATAAACCAGCAAGTGAACAGAATTTGTTTCTTAAGACATTTGGTGATGTTCTTATCCCAATACTTCTTCAACAAATTACTAATACGGAATAAGAAATTAGACAGATACAAGTTAAAAAAACAAACTTTGAAACCAAGTATCTCAAAACCACCAGAAAGTCAAAGCCAAGGTATAGAAATCTGAGTAAAGCACAATAAAACTCAGTTGTTATATTATTATAACCAACAATTTATACAAGAATATATGGTCTTTACTTCCATAATTAAAACAGTATCTTAACAATCATGAACACATCTGTGTTCTTTGTTCCTACCTTCTCATCCACAGGACTGTTTATACAATTTCATAAGCAGTTTTACTTACATGACAAGTTTCTTTCACATCATTCACAAAGAAATCAGATTTCTTCCTTGATTTTTAAGAAAAATATTTAATACAAAATAAAAACTTGAATTTTAGAATTTTTTTCCCCTTGGAAATCCCTCACAATAGCTTCTCTAAAAGATGGGCATAAAAATGGTGACTACACAACCCATAGGTTTTCATTTACAATTTTCATTTCTTTGTCTGTATTCTAAGGCAGATCAATGGCACATTTCACCTCCATTCTAACTTCCCTGAAAAGAAGACTAGCCTACTAGTCTACTACTGTCAAAAATACCTACTGCACTGCAAACACAATAGAGAAAAACTTCATATACTTACAAACTTCCTCTTCTTGGAAGGCTCAACTCCTTCTGCAACAGAAAAAAGTTACAGTGTATTAACACTAAAATATTTTAATTGGAAGTAGCATTTTTGAGACAAGTACTGTAATCCTCTCATCGCATCAGTAGCTGAGAGACAGAAGTAGTGTATTTGGACTGCAAAAGATTGTTATAAATTTTACATGTACCATGTTCCTTTCTTATTTGAAACATCAACATTAGCATTTGTAAAAGTCTAGTCCTTTTTGTAGCAGCAATATTAAAATATTTCAAGCAATAGACAGATCTTATGGAAAAGCCTTACATAAGCTTACAGTCAGCGCTGATGCACTGGCAACACTTGTAAAATTTGCAAGAGTCAATGAAAAAGATGAACTAAGTTCTTTCCAATACTTATCATTGCAAAACTTAGTAACAGGATCACAAGCTGAATAGGTGACCATTACCACCAAGCTTTCCACACTATATTCTTAAAACCAAAAAACATTAAACGCATAATCGTTTGGTCCATGATAAATAATTACAATTTATTACAATCTTCTGCAAAGTACTTGCCTAAGGACAGAAACACCATTGTAAAACTTTTCTACAGCTTTTGCTGAAAACAGTTATATAGTCGAACTACGGTTTAAGAGTTAAAGTAGGATTGACAAGATAGCCTGCTAGTCAAATGGAAACTGCAAAACAAACATTTTACTACTATTTCAGTGTAGAAGAAAGCCACAAGATCCATAAAGCTTTTCCCATCAGAAACAAGCAAAATACATATACCCACAAGTGTATATTATTGTCTATCATAGAAATCACAGAACAGCCGAGGCTGGAAGGCATCTCTGGAGATCCTCTGATCCAATCTAGTCACAGCAGAGCCAATGAAAACAGATTACTCAAAACTACATCCAGTTGGGTTTTGAACATAATTTTGAACATTTTGCAAAGATGGACACTCCACAACTTCTCCAGGCAATCTGTTCCAGTGTTCAATTACCCTCTTTTTTTTTTTTTTTTTTTTTTTTTTTTTATTTCTCAGACAAACCTATATTCTGAATACCACATTAGTTAAACCTTCTTTGCAATCATGTCCAGCAGGGAGAACCAACTGCATTCAAATAAAAGGACAACTGGTCTGACCTGGAAGATACATGGTCAAGATACATTTGAAGTTGAAAGGCATCATGTTAGACAAAGTTGTATATGTGAATGCTTCAACTTGCATGGTTGGATGCATTTAGTAATTTAATTGCATTCTTTTATATTTAATTACAATGACCTCACAAAAGGCTGTTTTAAAGTATGTAACAGACACTCAACTTCCATTCTAGAAGTCATTAAAGGGAGTAATTGAAAAATTCTCTTTCAAAAGTAAATATACATATACATGCATTCTGTGTATATGCACACGCATTTACTTCACAGAGCAAATAAAGTAAAGTTATAGGTATTGAACAGAAAACACACATGAAAATACAATCAAATGGACAAAAATAGTTCAGCCAGGCACCTTAGATAAAAGGCCATAAGGGAATGAATAATTATGTATTCTTTAGAGAGTTTTAAATGGTGTGCAGTAAATAAAGCCCAGGCTGCTAACTGAATGATAAGGACTAAAATACCAAGTAGCAGCTCAATTCCTGAGCACCGCCCATCCTGTTCACTGAATGAGGAAGGAAAAAATAGTGTGAAACAATACAACTAGACATCGTAATGCAAAGGCATAGGAGAGCAGAATTAAGGGCCTTGGTAACAAATTCTGGCACTTCCTAGGAAGTTCCAGCAACTGTTCAGAATCTGCATTTTAAAACAACATCTTTTAGCATAACATGTGCTTACTTACAAAAGAACAGTTACACCTGCATACAATATTGCATTATGAAGCTGAGTAATTCCCCTAAATTTAAAATGTGACATTCATCATGAACAAAATGTAACTGCAAGTTAGAACCCACGTACTTCCCTTTGAATTTTTTTTTCTTTAATGTTTACAATGTCATTGTGTTCTATTTCTAACATATAACTTTCCTTGTAATGGTAGGCACTGTCATATGGTAATAGACAATGCTTGTGGAAAAGCTGCCAAACAGTAGACGCAAGAATCATATGTGGGTTTGAATTGCAATATGTACTTTAAATTTGTTTCCTATGAATCTGATTTTTTTTTTAAATTCAATCAGAGTGGTTCAGTTGTAGTTCATCATTACGCAACAGCAAATGAGAGACACTGGTGTCTGTAGACACCTGAAGTCACATTAATCTCTTGACACATTCTCATGTATGCCATCTTGAAGCACTACTTTTGACTGCAGAATGAAGTTCCAAAAGAATAATGGCTCACTGATGAAGATGTTAAAAACTGCCAAGACCACTCCATAAAATGGAAAAAATAAAGCAAAACCTTAAGTATGTAATTCATACAGGATGATTTACAAAACGTTTATTTTCTAAGGCTGGATTTTAAAACAGTATACATATAAACAAAAGAAGGCCTGAAATAAAATAAATATCCTTCCTGGATAAAATCTCTATCCTCATTTTTCCTATCTGTTACAGCAATGATGTTAAAATGAAAGGTCACTTCTCTCATGCTTCTCCAGCTGGACTATCTCCAAGAAAAAAAAGTAATCTAAAAAGTAGTAAACTGAAGCATGTTTTTCTGTCTCAGATCAGAATAAATCGTTACAGCTCCTACATGATTTTTTTAGTGTTACTTAGGACTCACCCACCCCACAGGTTTTTTCACAGCCTTAAGGAATTAATAGATTATCGGCTGTGTTACTACAGACTTCCTCTCTCCAGAGAAGGCTCACCAACATGATGCTAGCTTTGCAATAGTACAGCACAGCTTCTCAACTGGCTCTACAAAAAACAGGTGGGAAAAATATAAACATGCTCTACATGGGGCTTACATCTAGCTTATAGCTTTGATTAGAGAAATCATTTATTTCCTTGGTATATAAAACACTATTTGTACTAAAAAAGCTAAAGATGACACTTTTACTCTGCCTCCCAGCTGTTTTAGTCACAGCCACTAAAACAAGGATGAATGATATCAAACCAAAAATCACTCAGTTCTTCAGGCTTGGAACACTCCAGCTCAGATGTCAGTTAAACTCTGAACGACCTGCAACAACTCCACTTTTCCCACAGTACAGTGTTTCCTTTCTGAAAGCCTCAGTAGAAGACCCGGAAGTCTGTCTGCCCTAGTTCCACTGCTCAGCATCCAACACATGCAGACTGCTGAAGGTAAAACTTAGCAGGGTCAGGACCTTCAGATCACATACTTAGCAGGCAAGCACCTGGGGCATTAAAAAGAGAAGATGCCCTCCCTACAACTCTGCATGGTTCTCAGTCACCAGCTCTGCCCCAGAGGATCACACTGTGCTCTTTTGCCCTTGTCCTACATGGAATCCTCCTCTGGCCAGTTCAAGTTGGGCTGGTTTTAGGGCTATTTCATTCCACTGCAATAACACAAAGCAGATTTAATGGACCAGAGACTCTTGCCCTTGAGGCCCTGTGTGTTTCAAAAACTGTTGTCACAAAATATAATAAACCTTGCTTCAACTTTAAGAGATCTGTGCAGGCCATGATGAATTGCTGTGATGTAGCATTAAGAACAAGGATTGTAATTGCAGCTATCACCAAGCAGTTCAAACACACTGTCCATTTTACTATCAATAACATGTTTTTGCAAGAACAATGCTTTTTGAATATTTCAGTAATTATGATTCTTCCTCTGGTCCTAACACACCTCTAAGACACTTCAGTATGGACAAGTTCAGCATCTTCACCACAGTGCAGCTATTCAGCCTTACTAAAAAAAACATACTGAACCAATAAAACACACAGTCTACTTTATTCTGGGTCAAAGCCTTCACCCTATTAACTAGAAATATGGTTTAAATAACAAAACTATGTAAATAGATTTAAAGAGGTGACATAAAAAAGACTAATTTAATCACATTTCTTGTAAAGATTACCAGCAAGTTAGAGAAAATTTAAATTTCATCCCCTATATGGGAAAAAAAAATGTCATTAACTTGTTGCTTGTTACTGGATTCAATTTTAAAAAATCAATAAAAAGCTGCAAAATTAATAAATTACTGAAGACACAGCTAATATTGTTAATATAAGGTTGATTTCATAACCACAGTAACATCTGCTTCATCTTCCAACAATTGCAATGTTCAAATATCCAAGAAGTCTTTCAGAGTTTCCAGTTGTTCATAAAAGTAGTCTGGAACAGTGCACCTTTCAAGACAAATTTTGGTTATACAGTCTTCAACTGGTAAGGTGTTAAGTATAATAAGATTAATATGAGGAGCTTTTTTTTTTTGGAACACTGTTGCTCTACCCACCCATCATAAACTGTAAGCATCTGACACCTTTCTGGTAACCTGTATTAGATCCTAACAGGTTAAAATTGTAACATTAACACTACATTAATAACAGTAGGAAGAAAAAAAAAACAGCAATGGCACACAATTCACCTTCTTATCATCATCAATGACAGCAAGACTTACTGCTTTGAGAAACAAATTTGAAGGATTTCTTCTTAAGCAATTACTATGTTTTTGCTGAAGATAAGCTGGGGGATGACAGCAGTTCTTGCATTTGGATGTGGGAATAAGGAAAGAAAGAGTACAAGTAACAAAGGATTGTTTTGATCTATCAGAGAAAGGTATTACACCATGCAAGAGCTTTTTACAAGCTAATCTTGACCTCTTTATAAGATTAATATATCAAGTCATTGCACTAATCCATTATAAATACCTTCTAAGCAAGTGGCAGTGGCAGGTTATGCTTTTTATTTTATTGCTTCCAACTTTGCCAACATTTAGTTCTTTAGAATCACAGAGCAGTGAGCTCTGTGTGGAGACAGATCAACCACAACAAATGTCAAGTGTTAGTGTCTCACACCAAATGTGCATCTTCTGCCCTAAGTTTGTTTCTCTGGCAAAGCTGTCTTTTGTTTCTATGACAACTTGCACTGTTTCCTGGTTCCAGGAACAGTAAGCCTTTGCCTCAGAAATTATTTTCTGTTAGCATTAGGATGGAATTTTAGGAGTGACTATTGACCCTAAAAGCTCCAGTTCAACACTGGATTAACCAATTTTCAAGAAGATGCAAAGATATGTTGGAGTCTTTCTTTCTCAGTCACAGTGTTCTCACTCAGATCTGATTTCTCTCAAAACAGTTGTTAACTATAAAACTGTTCCTCGTCCTTTCAGGTGACCCAAGTGAATTTGTGTTTGCACCATCTCCTTCTCAGCAGTCTGAGTTCCAGTCTTGTCCAAGATGCAATTCTATATCCACTTTTCTCAGGAAAACTGTACCAATACCTTGTTCATTGGTAATGTAAGTCAAGATCGCTATCTTTCCTTTTCCACACTGGGTGCCAAGGAGCCAGGCATTATTGATGCCTTACAGTAAAGTCTGATGTTCTGTCTTTCAGCTGAAGTTCACAGACTCTTTCCACTCATCAGACACACCCACCAGTTTACCATGCTTTTTGCTTGTTTAGTGTGTACTCTCACCAATTACATCAAAGATCATCTCTTCCACAAGCATTTCCAAGAATAAAAATTACCACTTCTGCACTGGCAAGCTCTGGACAGTATTTACCACTACTCAAGGAAGATTCCATTGACAATTCTCCTGTCACTGCAGAACATTCCAGACAAAACACAATGCTTCTTAATTCTGCACATTCTTAATCATGCATTTCAAAATTTAAATATGTATTCTGCATGATAACTTATTCCCCTCACATCCCCAAACTTCGAGTGCAAATTAGCAACACCACCACAGATTGTAATGGGAATATACTGTAGAAGTGAAGAGGCACTTAAGCTCATATTTGGCCAGAAAAGGTCATGTTTTCTCTAATTCAATATTGTGTGTTCTATGCAGTTCATTTTTATCTCCTCAGTTAACTTTCCTTGCTTTTGTTACAGGCACTCCTGACAGTATCCTTCAAAGAAGAAACATATCTTTGTGTCAGTTCTGTGTTCTGAGATGTGATGTAAAAGGAATACTCAGGTGCTTAAAGCTAGGCGTTATCAATTTAAATGCAAATTAACTGGATCAAAAAGAATGCCAAACTGGCTGCATACAAAAACCATATAATAAAAAGGAAGCAATCTCTTTATCATGTACAGTACAAGAGCAATTTAAATAATCTATTTTCCTACAGATGAACTAGATACAACATTAAGATTTATAATAGACTAGATTCAACTAAATAAACAGTTTGATGTGTTTTGCTTCGCATAGTATTCTAGAAATTCTCATATAGCATTAAAAACATTGCTCCATATGGAAGAAGAGGAAACATTTCAGAAGGATTCCATAAGTTAACAGTAAGGATTCTCCTATGAAATACACTATAGTCTGAAGACTCTTCAGTTGCACAAAAGGTAATAACATTAGTACGCTAAAGAACTTTGTTTACCATGTTAAACATTGTTTAACAGATACAATACAGTGACATTCCTAACTAAATTTTGAAATAAATTAACAGAAAACAAAAAAAAAACCAACACCAGGGTTTTTTTTACAGAAGACAAAGAACTACAAGAGTTTCTTCAGATGAAGTAGCAAGAACCTGGAAAGAGAATCAGTCACTCGAAGTAGTTTTGAGTATCATCTTTATATCTTGAAAACAGAAAAAATAACTGAACTGACATATCCAGGAGGAAAAAAAGGTTAGTCAATAAATAAGTAAATCAAAAGTGCTACAAACATACCATTTATGGAAATAAAATTTGTCAGCACAGAAAATGAAGCATGCATGCCTAGTTTACCCCAGTGGAATCCATAAACACTCAATGCTTCAGGGATGTACCAAATCATCACAGAAAAACCCCACCAAACTGTATCAGTAACCTACTGCTCAAATGCAAAGTAGGAATGCAGTTAAGAATTATTCAAACTATGCTTAACAACATTATCTCTGCTGTATCTCATGTTCTCCACCAAAAGCAGCAGCGGCAGAACACATCAATTCCACTACTTAATGGCAATAATCCAGCATATCTTATTTGGAGAGTAGCCCCCATAATTAGTAAAAGGTGAAAACCCACTTTTAATGAGAAGCACAAACCCTTCTGAAAAGTGAGCAATTTGACTGTTTGCCAACATTAACTCTGTAAATCTTTGCATTCATTTTCTAATGGTGTGATCTTTCCTTCTTTCAAATATTTCACAGTAAAAGATAGTAGAAAAACAACACTTTAGAGATTGTTGCCCACTGTGTTGCATTCTTAGCTCAATTTTTTAAAAAACCAATAAATAACCATGTTTCTTTAAGAAAAAAAGTGTGGAAACTCTGAATGAACTCTCCACCTCAAAGTATATAAAACCATTTCATCTAACACAGTGTTAGAAAATCTATGCTTCATTCTGACTTGCTGTCCTACAGTTTATTTCACCCCTTGGCAAAGTACGTCACCTCATGACTAACGGAGAAAATGAATGGACTGCAAAGTATTTGAAACACCAACACTCAACAGATTCCAGCTGCCAAGCTCACATGAATACTCCCATCATTAGAGTTTTAAAGTGTTACCATATATTAAGAGAAAAGCAGAAGAAAAAGGAAAAAAAGTCACACAAGACATAAATGCCAGCTATTGGTACAACTGTTCTCCTGAACAAATATAAACAATTCTACAGTGAACCAGAACTGGAAAACCCTGAATCCATGGTTTAACTAAAGCCAGTGATTTCTCTAAGTTCTGTTTGAATCTGTAGGTTCTTTCATCAAACAGAAAGCAGTGATTTTTATATGCGCATACCTACAAAGGTTTTTGCCAACTATTAAAAAGCAAAAGAAAAAAACACTACCACAGCACACTGTGGCCACTATCAACACTTTTAGACAATATAGTTGCTGAAGACCATTATGCCCACAACAATCTAGATGCCTTCCTTTCCCCAGCTGCAAACCATGTTTTGTATTATACAATTCAGAGGCTGCTGCTCACTTTTGTTGAAATCAGTTCTCTTCTTAACTAAAAGATAAAATTAAGCTTGCCTATGGCATAAAAGACTCTTGCCGACACTTAGGCTTTGATTGCAACAGTTTTTGTTAGTTATTTTGCACAGGATAGAAGGGGAAAAAATGTCCAAACGCATTTGTTCTTTTTTCCAGTACCGATTAAGACTAGCAAAATACAGGCCTTGCTTTACCTTAACACATTCACAGTCATCAGCTGGAAGAGACCAAACTGGAAGGGGAAAGTTCACTGGAACTAAGTTTTAAGCTCAGTGGAATCAAGCCACCGCATCTGGTCAAAGCACTACTGTGCCCACAGTGCCCACTCTCAGACCCACAGAGCTGAGCTCTGCAGCTGTTCTTCACATATAAGGCGAATACTTGGGGGAAACCAGAAACAAAGGGCACAAATAACTCACTTTTTCAACCAGAAAATTCACACAGAACAGCAGTGACAAAACCCACTTCTTCACTTTCAACAGACGTACCTCTTTTGCAGAAAAAGAGTACTTCATATTTGCTCTGTTTATGATTCCAGATCTTCTGCCCTTGTGTAATTAAAGGTCTCAAAACTAAAGATTTTGCTTAATATTTGCTTAGTATTTTAATCAGGATTTATAAATTCACATTTGCTCAGTTCAGCTGATCCCACACAGCTTACTGGTAATATACTCCACTGATGTGAAAGAAAGGTTCAAGTTCTCAAGCAAGGGTTACACTGGAAAAAGCGAGACTGTCTGGAGACCAACTAGGTAAATATTAGTCCAAATGCACACTTCATTTTTTCACTTAGAAACTCCAGTCACACATTTCTCCTAACATTTGATTTCAGCTTGTTCAATTTCAGCTGAAGCTTCATTTCTTACAGGGCTTTAAATGCCCTGAAAAAGCTGAAGATCCCCTAGCTTTGATTAATCTAAACACAGGTGTTCATGGGCCTTCTCTGCGTATGTCCTCCCTTGCCCTGCTTGTTTGCCACACTTCTTTGCTGCTGAACTGCAGAAGGTTACTGTCACTTCTCCTCTTCCTATATGGTAGGCAAGAGGACACCCCCAGCATGAACTGTTTCACAAATATTCGATTACTCGTCAACACACACTTCAAAGCAAGAAAAATTTATTTCAACCTCTCCAAAGATAATACATCAAAAATCCCATGATCCTTGTTGATACTACACGGCTCTTCCTGCTGATGCTATCCAAGTTCTCTAATTAGTTGCAATCTCAATTTTGAGTATCCACCACAGGAAGACAGAAAAAAACATAATTTGGGAATTTCAGTGCTCTTCGTAAGTATTCCTTTCCCTATGGAAGGGAATATAACACAAACCTTATCAGTCTGCTGTTCTTATTTTCATCTGAAAGCATCAAAATGTGTGCGACAACATATATATCTACTGTATCAATCTCTGGTCTAAAACCTCTGATGCTGAGAGGAAGCTGAGGTCCAGCAACAATTACCTTGAGGCACAACCCCAGCTTCCTAATACTGACAATTTCACTGGAATAATCATTGATAAAACAATACAAATTATCAGACCAGTGCTATAACACTGGGTGTAAGAATTTCTGAACTCTTGACATAAAGCACTGTTTCAGCCTAGACAAGGTTTACAGCTAAAAAACACAGTGGGCAGACAATCCTTCTTACATATAAAAAGCAAACATGTAACTGTGATAAATCCTTTTCCACAATTTATATCATTACCTGGTCCCTCTGTATGTGCTAGCAATAAAGTCAGGTATATTTTATAGTTTTTATTTGGACTACTAACACTCTAGACCACATGAGATTAGGACTCAGATAGTCTTTTTGGTTTATTGCCATTTTACAGATAGTTTCATTCCCCTCCTTGTCCAATATGGCAAAATGATTGTTTCAAGTGAAACTACAGTAAATCACATCAGCAACTGTATTAAGTTTTGCAAGCATTACATTTCTTAAATTTCCTTTTACCATTGACTGATAATCCTATTTATACCAGCTTAATAAGGTCTAACAGGATCAGTGAAGGTTACTCGAATTTATATCTCTGTCTAATATGTTTGTCTGCAAGTTTCCATCATGAAATATCTGCTAATTAATGGGAAAAACTTTCCAAAGGTACAGAGATCTCTTGTGCAATTTCTTGTGTGATTTCTTGCGGGTCTAGAAGACCCTCACAAAATAAAAATATAAAAGATGAATAGAAGATACACCTTCAGATCTGTATCTATTCAACATAACAAAAGTAAACAGACAAAAGGAAACAAAAGTAAAAGAAAGCCAGTAAGTTTCTTCTCTATGCTTCCTAGCTGGTTTTAAACCAGGAGACATGGCAGTCCTAAACCGAGCCTGCAGAAGGGAATAGTATAAAAAATTCCTCCCAGTTCATACACTGATTTATATGATTAAACTGGCAGGCTAATCCATCAGCTTTCACCTTTTCTGCAGTCAAGCCACCAAGACATTTGAGTCAAGAAAAGCACCAGTGTATTTTCCATGTTAGTTTCATTAGTGAAGACAACACAATCACAGAATAGTTAGGGTTGGATGGGGCCTCTGGAGATCATCTAGTCCAATCCCCCTGCCAAGGCAAGGTCACCCAGAGCAGGTTACACAGGAACACGTCCAACTGGGTTTTGAATGTCTCCAGAGTGGGACATTCCAGGGCCCCCTGGGCAGCCTGTTCCAGTGCTCTGCCACACTCAATGTAAAGAAGTCCTTCCCCATGTTGAGGTGAAATTGCTTGTGTCATTCATTGTTCCTTGTCCTGTCACTGGGCACCACTGAAAAGAGTCTGGCACCATCCTCTTGGCACCTGTCTTTGAGATATTTACATGCATTGATGAGATCCCCTCTCAGTCTCCTCCAGACTGAACAGGCCCAGCTCCCTCAGTCTCTCCTTGTAAGAGAGATGCTCCAGAGCCCTCATCATCTTTGTGACCCTCATCATCTTTGTGACCCTCTGCTGGACCCTCTCCAGCAGCTCCTTGTCTCCCTTGTACTGAGGAGCCCAGAGCTGGACACTCCAGATATGGCCTCAGCAGGGCTGAGTAGAGAGGAGGATCAGCTCCCTTGACCTGCTGGCCACACTCTTCTGATGCACCCCAGGGTCCCACCGAGCCTCGTGGCCACAAGGACACACTGCTGGCTCACTGTCACCCTGTGATCCACCGAGACTCCCAGGTCCTTCTCCGCAGAGCTGTTCTTCAGTGGGGCAGCCCCAGCCTGTGCTGCTACTTGGGGCTGTTCCTCCCCAGGTGCAGGACCCTGCACTTGCCCTTGTTGAGCCTCTTTAGGGTTCTCTCTGTCCAACTCTCCAGCCCACCAAGGTCCAGCTGAAAGGCGGCAGAGCCACTGCCCCAGTTTGTATCATCAGCAAACCTGCTGAGGGTGCCTTGCGTTCCTTCACCCAGGTCAGTGATGAACAAGTTGAGTGAGGCTGGACCCACTGCTGATCCCTGGGGAACACCACTGACTGCAGGGCTCCAGCTGGATTCTGCTCCCCTGATCTGAGCTCTGCCATTCAGTCAGTCCTTGATCCACCTCACTGTCCGTTCATCTAACCCGCATTTCCTGAGCTTACCTACAATAAGAAGATAAAACAAGTACATGCAGAATGATGTACTCCAGTGCCCAGGAAGGTTATCAGATGACGTTGAGTGTGATCACAGACCTCACACAGGACAACCAAGGGATCAGGCTCAGCCAGCATAGGTTTAGGAAAGTCAGGTCCTGCATGACCAACCTGATCTCCTCTTATGACCCACTGGGGGGATGAAGGAAGGTCTGTGGATGCAATCTACCTTTACCAAAGCCTTTGATACTGTCTCCTAAGGCATTCTGCTGAAGAAGCTGTCAGCCCATGCCTTTGACAAGTGCACCCTTCATTGGGTTAAAAGCCAGCTGGGTGGCTTGGCTCAGAGAGTGGTGACAAATGGTGCTGATATCTCAAGGGTCAGAAACAGTTACTAACACTTCACCCAGAGAGTTACATGGAATGAGAAGAGGGGTGTGAAACAGGTCTTGGCTTATCCCTGAAAAGGTCTCATAGCCTCACAAGAAGGACTCTGAACAAAGGACCACCTGGGCTTTAATACCCTGTGCAAGTCTGGGGCCTTTCAGTTCCTGCTGTTCACTCTTGTCACCTGGATGCTGCCACAGATCCTCACGCACTTTGTAGTGCAAGTGATTGGTGCCAGTTTACTGCCTCTTGGCCTCAGGCTCCTGTGAACTCAAGCTCCAACAGCAGCTGCAGACCAAGACAACTGGGTAAAAAGTTATTCGTGGGGGGGACTGTGGCCTTCGACCCATGGATCAAGAAACTCACGGACTCAAAAGAAGAGCAAGATTGAGCATGCAAACTAATCAGTGAGAGAACCAAGAGAATCATTCAACCAATAGAATGCAGAACATTCATTAAAAAGAGAGCTAGGTAACTTGTAGCCAATATGCCTCTATTTGTTTGCAGAAGTGGATATATAGTATAAAGTTTCAAGAACAGGCGTGTTAGCTTTGCTGATCTATGCACAAATGTGACATAAATGAATACCTCTGGTCTGTGTGTGTTAGATTGGCATACCGCACACCACCTGACAACACTTCTAGGGACAACATTGACACAACCAGTTCATGGACAGTCACTAGTGAGGTTCCCAAAGGCTCAGTATTGGGCCCAATGCTGTTTAAATCTTTACCGATGATTTGGATGAGGGATCGAGTAAGTCTTACTCAGTAAGTTCATGGATAAGACTAAGTTAAGTGGGAGTGCTGATCTGCTGGAGGGCAGGAAGGCTCTGCAGAGGGATCTGGGCAGGCTGGATCAGGGGCTGAGGCCAATGGGGTGAGATTCAACAAGGCCCAGGGCTGGTCCTGCCCTTGGGTCACAACAACCCCAGGCAGTGCCACAGGCTGGGGCAGAGAGGCTGGAAAAGAAACAGCAGGGACAGCAGCTGAACATGAGCCAGGGTGTGATCAGGTGGCCAAGAAGGCCAACAATATTGGATCAGCAGCCGTGTGGCCAGCAGGACCAGGGCAGTGATTTTCCCCTGTACTTGGCACTGGTGAGGCTGCATCTTGAATCCTGTGCTGTTCTGAACCCCTCAATTCAAGTAAGACATTGAGGTGCTGGAGGGTATCCAGGGAAGAGCAACAAAGCTGGTGAAGGGTCTAGAGAGTGGGTCCCATGAGAAGCAGCTGAGGGAGCTGGTGTTGTTTGTCCTGCAGAAAAGGAAGCTCAGGGCTGACCATCTCGCTATCCACAACTGCCTGACAGAAGGGTGTAGCCAAGTGGGGGTCGACCTCTTCTCCCAGGCAACTCGTGACAGGATGAGAGGAAATGCCTTCAAGCTGCACCAGAGAACGTTCAAGCTGGACGTCAGAAAGAAATGGTTTGTTAAGTGCTGGAATGGGCTGCCCAGGGAGGTTGTGGAGTCATCATCCCTGGAGGTGTTCAAGAAATGACTGGACATAGCACTAGCTGGTCAGGAGGTGTTCATCAGTTAAAGATCAGTCAAAAGCACAAATGATCTGAAAGGTCTCTTTTAAACTACGTGATTCTGTGAATAAAATAGTTCTCTGTGGAAAAACAAAAACCTGTCTTCTTGAAGACACAAGATTTATTATCTCAGTATGGCTGAAATACTTCCCAACACTAGTGTGACTCGACTCCTCCCCCAACACAGTTCTTGGTAGACATTTCAAAATCTAGCTCACAATTTGCTCCCACTCCAACCCTTTTTTTGTGTCCTTACTATGCAGCCATTCCACACTTAAATGAGGATGCATGCTGACTAATTTAAGCATATTTTAAGACCAACTTTATATTTCTGTAATATTCTTTTGCATACATACTAGCATTTATGCTAGCCAAACTATTTATAATACTATTTCTGCCACAGCTACTTCTATTTTTAATCAACTGGGAAGCATGCAAGCAACACTGAGATGGAGATCACACATCTGAAGTAACAGCTGAAAATATCTAATTATAACGTGGTATTGCCTTCTATAGAACTGAAGTTTTAGTAAGGAAAAAAGGGAGTACTCTGGACTTTTTTCCCCTTGGTTTGGGGTAGAAAATTACAAAATGTATCTAGTTCAATGAATATTACACTCCTGGAAGACTGACTTGTTCAGGAGATTAATTTTATAAGGAAGACAATCTTGACAGGGAGGATCCATTCATAATATTTGACTGTAAAGTATCTTCTGCTTCTATTTATACATCTGCCAGACTTCTAACCTTTGGTAACATAACTTTCTAGCAATCAATTGGCCATCAAATCAACCTTCTGTCAGCTGTTGTCAGAGACGACTACTATGGAACAGCGCTTCATTCTCTGCACTCCCCTGCCTACTAGATGATTTTTTTATATGAGCAGATCCTGTGATGAACAAGTTACACTAATATCCTACTCTTATAAGACTCTGATTTGTGTTAATTTTATGGTAGAAAGCAGTAAAATTGTAAAAGTGTAGGTTTAAACATCCTTAGGGTGGAACCTAGAAAGATATAAAATAGCAACTGATGCATCTAGCCATTATCAATAGCCATAATAAATCATTGTTTTTAACAAGACCTCTCAGCTATTTAAGACCTTTAGTCTAGGTTCAACAGGTAGAGACATGGGTCCCAATACCAAACTATTGCTTTACAATTACACATCATGAGCCATTAAGATGTTGCAGAAAACAGTTGTAGAAAAATTTCATTAGCTCAAAAAGTATAATAAATTACTATTTTAAATTCAGAAATTACTTCATAAACAAGAAAGTCTTGTATTTTTTTTAAAAACTGCTGCAGAAGTTGCTCAGTATGAGTTGAGGGAAGACTGCTTTGCCCTATAATTCATTCATAGGGTACTCACACCAGAATGTGTGTAGAAGCAAAAAAACTATCTGTGCTGAAATGTGTTCTCTCTTCACAACCAGTTTGGAGTATATTTAACTCATTCTTCAACATTGTTTTTTTCCAAGCTAACAAAATTCTGAGTAATCTTCATAATTGTTACAGACAGATGTTCCTAATTTATACCAGCAGCCTACCTGGAATACAGCTTTATTTATGCACTGAAACACAAAAAGAGTTTGAAAATTGTCTGAATGCTTTCCCTTGTAGCTCCTTCTCAATCTCCATGCTCCCACATCAAGTTGATTTTTATTCGACTGTTAACTTTCACAGTTTTATAAATGCATGTTTTATTTTGTCTTTTAGATCATTACTCATGGAGCACTTTCTTTGTCTACCCCTATTTGTTACCCATGAAGAAGTTCTAGCAAACAAATTAACCAGCAACCCTTTAAATTAAGCTTCTGCTTCAAGGCACCACCAGCTAAGGTAGATACATTAATGTAATGTAATACAGCAAAAGCTATTTAGAGACTACACCTATATGGCTTCCATGTATATCTGAGAACAAAGCCTTCTCTCTGGGTCAAGCAGATTAGTTATAATCCCCAGTGTCTCAGCATCTTTTATACCTTATTTTTTTAACAGAGTGACTGCATCAGTGGACAAGGGCAGGGTTACAGGTATCATTTATCAGCACTTCTCTAAGGCCTTTGACACAGACCCCCACAACATTCATGTCTCTAAATTGGAGATGGATTCAATGGGTGCAGTGGGTGGACTGTAATGTAGATAAGAAATTAGTTGGGACAGTTGCATCCACAGGGTAGTAATGGCTCAGAATTCCAATGGATTGTGACAAGTTGTGTCCCTCAGGGGCTCTTAAGTGTTATGTAATATCTTTATTAATGACAACAGACAAAGGGATCAAGTGCACCCTCAGCAAATTTGCAGATGACTCCAAGCTGAGCGGTGCTGCTGGCACTCCTGAAGGAGTGCCATCCTGAATGGATGCCATCCAGAGGGACCCAGACAGGCTCGAGAAGTGGAACCATGGGAACCTCATGAGTTTTAACAAGACCGAGTACAAGGTGCTGCACCTGGGTTGGGACAAGTCCAAGTATGCAGCTTCAGGATGAACACATTGAGAGCAGCCCTGCTGGGAAGGACCTGGGGGTGCTGTGGCTGAGAGGCTGCACATGACCCAGCCATGAGCACTCACAGCCCAGAAAGTCAAACGTGTCCTGGGCTGCATCCAGAGCAGTGTGGGCAGCAGGGCCAGGGAGGAGATTCTGCCCCTCTGCTCTGCTCTGCTGAGACCCCACCTGCAGTGCTGCATCAGCTCTGGGGGCCCAGCACAGGAAGGACATGGACCTGTTGGAGTGAGTCCAGAGCAGGCCACCAAAATTATAAGAAGGATGGCGCACGTCTCCTATAAAAAAGGCTGAGAGAATGGGGATTGTTCAGCCTCAAGAACAGAAAATTTCAGGGAGACCTAACTGCAGCCACCCAGTACTTGAAGAGAGTCTACAAGAAAGATGAAGACAGCTTTTTACACGGGCATTTAGTGAGACAACAAAGGATAATGGCTTCAAACTGAAAGAGGGCACATTTAGATTGGATATTAGGAAAAAATGCTTTCCTGTGAGGTTGGTGAGGCACTGGAACAGGCTGGCCAGAAAACTTGTGGATGTCCCATCCCTGGACATGTTCAAGGCCAGGCTGGATGAAGCTCTGGTCTAGTGGAAGATGTCCTTGCCTATGGCAGGAGGATCGGAACTACTGATCTTTAAGGTCTCTTCCAATCCAAACCATTATATGATTAGATTGTTTGAAGCTTAGCTTTTGCTGAGTTGCATCAGATCAAACATGAGCTCATAGCTGGCCAAGTTCATGGTACCATATCTTTACAACTCTACTCTCTTTTGACAGGACAGGCCAAGATCCTCTCCCCTTGGGAAACATTAGTCTCACTAAGCCAATATAGTCCCTTGCTGCTTTGGGTCACCCAAATCACTGACCCAGAAATGCAATTCAGCAGGGTCCAGGACAAGCAGACGCAAGTGAATCACTGTAGTCAGCTGACCACAGGTGAAGGATCTTCTGGGCACTTTACCTCAGTGTCCTCTGACTCACTCAGCACTGCTGCTGCTCTCATGAGACACACCTCCTTGCTTCCAAGTCTCCCAAATACAACCGTCCTCCCATAACCATGAGGTTAGGAGGCATATGCAGGAAACCCAGGACCAGACACACACAATGAAACACCACTACAAAGCCCAGCAGAATGCAGGCACGAATGCAGTATTCCTTTACAAGTTTGTGATGGTCTTCTCCCAAGCCCAAGTAGCATCCCTGATACAGGCAACAGTCCCTGCAAGCTGTGCAGCCTGAACTTCCATTACATCCTGCCATCAGGGCAAACAGCTCTTTGCACAGCAAGGCAAAAGGAAAAAAAGGGATCCCACCAGTCTTTACAGTGCCAAGACACAAAACACCATTTCAAAGTAACAAGTTTGTTTGACTTAGATTTTTATTTGGTTTTGTGGGTTATTTTTAAGTTAATCTTTGTGTGTGTGTGTGTGTGTCTGTGTGTATTTGTGTGTGTGTCTGTGTGTTTATGTGTAGTGTGTTATTCTAAACAAGGAAGAGCTGAATTAACAAGCTTAAGAAAAGCATGTGAGCTTTGTTGATGGCAACTTGCCATATTCGGTCTAAAAGCAGCAAAGTAGTCCTTGTTTTAGGATAACAACAAGACCATGAGGCTTCTGTGCACCTGTACCAGCAGAACAAGTGGCAGCTCTTCCTGAGGCAATAAATGAGTGTGACAAAACAAGCAGCTGGAAAAGTTCTGCCACTCTCGCCTTTCTACAGCTTCCTACTCTGGAATTACCTACACAGCTGACTCTCACCCATCTTCCTAGTCTTGATCAGGAGAGCATCTTCACTCCCCCATAGCTCAAGAATGTATGGTCAATGACCCATAGGCCCAAGTGGTACAGGAGGCTGTCAAAAGGCCAGCAGGTGGGTCTGCAGAGATGCATGGAGTGCACAGCTTAAGTCTTTGCTAGGACTCAGAGACAGGCTGCACTGCTGTTTGAAATGACTGGAGCTCAACTTTCCTGGCTGGATTACCACTTCACGAGAGAAAAGTCGTGGGCTTTCTCCATCAGCTGCTTTGCAAATGGACTCCTTCAAGCAGAGTGCTGGTCAGGTTGCCACAGGAACTACTGGTACATGCCACACACCAGGAAAAACAGATTCTGATGACACTCCTACTGACTTGGAGCAGTCTGCAGGTGACTCTGACAGAAAACAATAGTTCTCCAAGTGCAAGCAGGAATAGGAAGGAAAGATACAGCTTGTCTCTCAGAGGGTCTGTGCTAACAGCACTTCCCTATTCCACTTTCATAGTGATCTGAATGGCAAATACTGAGAATTTCACACTGCCTGAAGTATGTCCTTGGAACACAGATGAGCCTTTGAAGAACACAGTGTTTCCCCCGTTTGTTAAACAGTGTAGTGTGCCATACTTCTCCCCAGCCAAATCTGCTCAGGGCTTCTCCTCTAACCAGCACAAAATCAGCTGTAGTGCCTGCTGCAGGACAGAACTGTCTTCATTCCTTTTCTTCAGCAGTCTCACTCCATGGAGTAGTAACCCACTACAGCCCCAACAGTCCTGAGAAAAGCTGTTGAATATGGCCTTCTCATACCTCTCATGTTCACTTCTAGGATATATCCCATGTAGAGCAGCAAACTATGCCACCTTGTCATGTAATCAGCAGCCAATATCCCTACCCCAGAACTTTCTGCTGAGCTGCCAAGGCCAAGGTCAGATTCTACATTCCATCAGATGGGGCCAGCCTAAATGAGGTCTGACCACAGGTCAACATGGTATTTCCCAGACCTGAGACCTAGAAAAGACACAAGTTGTATCATGGGAAGTTTAGATTGAGTAGTGGGAACAATTACCCTACTGAAAGGGTGGTCAGGCACTGGAAAAAGGTTCCCAGGGAAGTGGTAGAATCACCGTCCCTGGAAGTGTTTACAAGATGTGTAGATGTGGCACTTGGGGACATGGTTTAATGGTGAATATGGTGCTGGGTTAACAGTTGGATTTGATGACCTTTGAGAGCTTTTCCACCTTTAACAATTCTGTGATTCCATGAACCCAAAGCACATCATCCAAGCTCCTGCATTTGACCCATGCATTAAAGAATGGAAAAGGCATGTAGGAAGGAGCAGGAAATACACAGAAATTAATACCTCAAATTGCCTGTCATACCAGGGAGGTACAGTCCTGTCAGCTGTAAGAGTTGATTTTAGGAACACCGCAAGGGTGATGGGTGACAAGAAAAAGCATATATACCTAGGACATAAAGCACGGCATCTATTCTTCACTGAAAATGTGTACCAGAGAAGAGGAAGAGAATGCATGGCTGTCAGCACACATGGGTACAGGTGCCTGATAGTTTTATAGGCTTGCCGTGTGTCAGTACTGCCCACTCAGTGAAATCTTACCAAAGAACAGGACTCAGAAGGCTACTGTTCCACATTTTCACTAGTCTCTTGCCTAGACAGGGAGGGAGAAGATTATGTGGGTGATCTGCAGATCACAGAGAACTATGAACTGGCAGTTTTTCTCTTCTTTCCCACTGCCACTAAAGAAGTGCTTCTTATTTCTCTTCTCTTCTCTTCTCTTCTCTTCTCTTCTCTTCTCTTCTCTTCTCTTCTCTTCTCTTCTCTTCTCTTCTCTTCTCTTCTCTTCTCTTCTCTTCTCTCTCCTCTCCTTTCCTCTCTTCTCTTTTCTCTCTTCTTTCTTCTCACTCTTTCTACACATTTTATTCAAAACAGAACACTCAACCACAGCAATGTTTTTACTATGCGCTGAGAAGTCTTCTCTAAGCAGATGGTAATTCTGGAACTGTGGGCAGTCATTGTAGGGGGAGAGATGGGGCATGATATGTGTGTAGTAACAGCCCACCTCTGGATGCAGGGCTGGTATCCAGCTAATTGACCTGCTCCCAGTGCATCAGGATGTCCTCCCAGCAGCAAAGACACTAAAGGACAGTGGCTTAGGATCCTAGAAACACCAATCAGGACCCTTTCTACTCCTGATGTCCCAAACAAAACAGAAGAGCAAATCCTACGGTTACTCTGCAGCTACCACATGGAGGTTTTGACAGCACACCTACCTTTGACAAAGTATATCCAGAGGCACAGTAGGGCACTGGGGCATGGTGAAAAAATGCAGAAAAACTAGGTAAGAGGAGGGAACAAAACCACACTTATGTCCACAGAATTGAACTTTAGTAGACATTTTTCCTTTGGCTATATAAATTGAGGTAATTACTTGGAGTGATTCTAATAAACCATAATGCACACAGAAAGTGGCTTGTCAAGAGAACAGGCTAATATACATATATATAATTTTTATATATATGTGTGTGTGTGTGTGTGTGTGTGTGTGTGTGTGTGTGTTTGACTCACTTTTGCTTCTTTAAACCCCAAAACGCCGTTCCCCAGATTCCCAAAAGGATATCTTAGTATTGATAATGTTATTACATGCTGAAAGAAACAGTGGAAGTTAACATAAGTAAAACCTAATGAATGAACACATACAGCAACTGAAAGAATCAGGCTGACAATAGTGCTTGGAGTCCTAATTAGAATGTAAGGTAAAATATAAAACAAAGGCTTTTCTTTCAAGACCAGGACTACTGTCATAGATCTATTTCAGCATGTATCAAAAGTTGTATGTAAATGCTCCAATCAATTCTGCAATATCTCAAAGTAAAAAATGGGATTTCTAGGAAGTGGTAGTAATGGATACACAGTTTCATTTTTTTTAGATTCTCACAAAAAAGTAGCACAAAATAAATACTGATACTCTCAAATATGCACAATAGTACATTTTATTAAAAGTTCTGTAATAACATCACCCTCACTGAACCTATCAAGTTTTCTGAGTACATTTCTAAAAGGGTGGAACCGCCTTATGAACTAAGAAGTATTACCATCATACCTGCTAATACCATCTTTTGATGCCAGTCTATTTTTTCACTCTGAAACTTCATATTGCTTCATAACACTTCATAATAGTGCTTGATTACTTTCCATATCCTTGCCCATTTTTTTATACAATGAAAGCCTTACATTTAAGAATGAGACAAATGAATTGCACATGGATTTACAAAAAGACATCACACGAACTGATAAAAACAAAGTGGAATTTTTCATACAGTTTCTATTACGCTTTGCAGATACAAAAAAAATCTCCCCCCAACTTTTTAAGTTAAAAAACAACAGCTGCACTTGAGTATGAATCAATTCAGTGCTGAAGTTCACCTTTAGAAATAGTGACTATATGACTTGCAGATGAGTAAAAATAACTAAATCCCCCACCAAGCACACAGAAGAGCTTCTCTTTAGCAACAAATCCTCTGCTGACAGAACATTCCATTTTAGAAATGGTCCTTCAATAAAGGCACTCACTTTTGTAGCTGATGGTTCCACTAGTCTCTGACGGTGGCGTGCTGAGCTGAAATGACTCTTCTGAGGCGTCCCTTCCTGACAGTGAATGAAGAAAGGGGAGGAAGAACAGAGAAAAGGGGGCAATGGATTGTGGAGGGGATGGAATGGAGGATGTTGGAGAAGGGAGAGGGAGAGTATTTAACAGAACTGTATTTTCACTAACCTTGAAAAAGCTTTATTAAATCAATTTCAGTAATACCACCGTACAAATATCAGAAAGAAAATTAAGCATTTGCAGAAAGCAGCCTCTCAAGGCTTTTATATATATATTATTCACACACATTTAATGATGCTGTCTCCTATAAATCCACATACGCACACACATACACACGTACACATGCCTCCTTCACTTCTAGAGACACACATTAAAGTTAAACATTCATTTCGCCTTTCCAAATTATAAACATTATCTTACATTTTCTGTATCAACTTAGGGAGCTATACACAAAAACCCCAACCCATTAGCCATCCCACCCAAATGGACTTACACTTTAAGACAAACATCAGAATCTCCTCTAACAAAGTATGATTTTTTTAGATTCACACTCACCACCCAGACCTTCAATAATCACCCTATATTCTAGAGATTTTTACCTAACAGAGATTAATGTCCTTGCCTGAGAAAACTGAGAAAGAGCACAGGTAAAAGGCAAGCATTTTCTCATAGAAAAACCTGAATGAGAATTCATCTGAAAAAAACCCTGAAACATGATAGTCTTCATTACATGTGCAACACAACAAAAGATATTTCCAAGATACATGATACTGCTTCAAAATCCTCTACCTGCTTAATATCCAGAAGACAGAAGATCTACATTTAGTTTCTTCCCCAAGATACTTTAAATACTCTGTCTCAACCTCTCCACAAACTTTCCAGTTTGGAAAGCCCCTCACTGCTGTATCAAGTATGAACTCTACAGTCTGCTATTTCAGGTATGTGTCTGAAGGGGAGAAGATATGGGTGAAGAGCCTGCTCCAAATCACAGGAGTCAGAGGATGAAAATTTATAAGAATTTTTTTTTCTTTCTTACTTTCTTTCTTTTTTTTTTTCTTTCAGAAGCAATACACAATTCTCCTAAGAGTCTTCTCAGAAAAAAAAGTCACAATATTTTACAAACTGAAGACAGACCTGCTCCTATTTCTGAAAATATATTCACAGAGTCCTTTAAATGAAAATACAATGCTACTCAACAAATATTTTTCAAGATCTCAAGATTTGTTTTTAAAAAGTATTTTTATAGAAGTAGTTTTTGCATCTTAACAAAAAGCATGACACCATGCAGACAGAGCCAGCTCTGTACTCAAAAAAATCTGGAGGAAATAATCAAAGGTTACAGTCACCTTGGGAGGATTACATCGTAATTCACCAAATCCAAAACAGCAGTAGTGCAAACTAGATCTAATTAATAGAACCAGCATTACAGAAAAAGCAGTTATCCAACACTTGCATAAACACTTCATTACAATTGCAGAAGACCTTTCTGCTGATAGTAATGTCTTTTGGTAACATTCCATTAAATTATTGGTGTAATGGACTAACATCAGCGGAAAGAACTAGGAATAGATGATCTTACCACTTCTCCTTTAACATTTTCTTCTTAAAATTTCCCAAAGCCCTTCCCACTATAATCTAACAAAAATTTTAATATAGTTAACAATGGCTGCGTGAAAAGGGTCTCCTTTCTATCACAGTTTGGAAACAATGGCAGGGTCAGCTTAATTTGGACATTAGCTAGCAAAAGTGTTGATCTTCAGACGCCCTACCTTCTCCCATATTAAGGTTATTAACCAATCTAACATGGGATGCTTTACTTAACTGATAAGCTTAGAATTCTCTTACTGGCATTTTTCTTTCTTGCTTTCCTGCCTCTCTGTCAGAATGCATTTCAGAAGCAGTTGAGAGCTGGGATAAACAACAGTTAACACACAGGAAAATCCCAATACAGCACCGATACTATTTCAGAAGCAAAAAAATGTATACCTAAATTGATGTGATTACTCCTATAACAAAAGAAAGTCAGAGTTCAGACTATTAAATGTTTATGTGAGCTGCGCCTTCAATGACTCCAGCCATGCTCATTAACAGTTCACTTTATTAGCCCAAAATAATCATATGGGTAGACCTGATGCAATACTGTCCAACGTAGGGATGAAAGTTTATCATCAGGACATGTGAAAGATAAAACTGAGATCAACAAGATATTAAAAAAAGCTGCAAAGAAGCCGGTTCTTTCACTATGGAAAAGTTCAATATAGAGCATTTGAGGCCTGTGTGCATACAGGTTTTGCATTACATCATAACCTCATGTTCCTTAGTATTGCATTTCAGCTGATAAAAACAGAAACCTTCTGCCAATGTCAGCTGTAGGTTCTGTTCCATACAGGACTGTCTACTAAGGGCAGACAAATCAGGATTCATGTCACAGAGACACAGCAATCTTTCACTTGGGAAAATAAAAAAAATTTTAAAAAATCTACACACTGAAAAGACTATGCATTCAGGGCGGCTACAGTTATTACCAGAAAAGCATATACAGAGGAACAGGTCAGTTGCAATTTTAAATTGACATAATGAAACTACAGTCAGAAAACTAGCTCCTTGCAAAAGCCAACATGATTCACATCAACAAGGACAGCTGAAGAAAAAACCGAAGGATCCTAAATAATTCTATGGTAAGGTATTTTAGTTAGATGGCATGCAGAAAACTGGCATGGGAGCAGAAAGAGACAGAGACTTATTTCACTTAACAGGTGAGTAATCCAAGAAATAATCTTGTGGGAAACACACATTTTGGGGGGGGAAGAAAAATCAACACATAAAACCAGAAACACACACCGCACAAGAAAAAGCAAAACAGATGGGACAACAAATATTGCACATATTACACAGTTTATTTCTGAAGTCACAGAAGCCTGAAAGCAGCTGTGAGGAGAAAATATGTTTTTGGCTGCAGAGGCTGGTAGCTAATTCAACAATGTACAGGCTTTAATACTGATAGCAAAAGCAGTTTCCATAAAGAGCAGCTATCATTTACTGCATGGCTGTTCTCATGAAAATGGCAGTATCAAGAGACAAGCAAGTGAGAATAGCAAGTGACACAAGCATGTGTTCTTATCGGAAGAGATTTCTACCTCCAGACTGAAGTGGCCACAGACCTTTTTTTTCCTCTCCATTTTTATTAGCTGCCAGACCAAGATCTGAAACAAGTGGCAAAAATTCCACAGCTGGTCCCTACAGCTTTGCAAGTATTTAACACTGAAGAAAAGATAGTTCACAGCAACAACTCCAGCCACATCAAGCTGGACAAATCCTAATGCCAACAAGCCTATTCCAATGTTTTCACATTGATAAGTGTCATACTGAAAAATACTTTCTCACACACCCTCAAACTATGATCCTTCTAAACATGCTTCCTCCCTCAAGACTAGCCCTGGGCTATCTCAAAATACATCTGCACCCAAGACTCAAGTCCCTGCCACATCCTTCAGTGTCCTATACTTCAGCCTGAGCATCCTGGCATTTGAGCAAAGTAAAAGCTACAGGGAAAGCTTATGGCCAAGGCCTGCTGTCATAGCTAGGACTGTATCTAAACTTTTTGTTACTTTTCTTTACAGACGGCAATCTACCTCCTGTTCTATAGTGCCTCACACTAGATGCAGCTGTTCTATTCAATTACCAAACCATTACGCTGTATATTTTTAAATGCTCTGAAGATTCCTTTTTTCTTTCTTTTGACTGCAATGCAAAACAAAGTTAAAATGTTACTCTGTTATCATTCATCTGTTTAGGAGGGCTACGTAAATACAGCTGTGAGAGTATAGCAAAAATACAAAAAAGGATAAATCAAATAAGAAAATTAGAAACAAAAATGATGTGTTAGAATGTGACATGTTTGGTCTGATTTTTGTCTCTTTCTTGCTTCAAAGGGGCCAAGATACCACCAACAAAGGATGCCACTCAACTTCTGATAGCTCAATAGTTTCATGATGTAGCAAAGGAAGCAGTAAATATTGTAGGATGGCTTGAGAATCAAGCAATTTTGCATTACTAAAACCTGCAATTGCATCATTGCAACACTAATTCACCACATTACCCAGTTATGCTTTTATTAATTACGTGACACCATTCAGAAAGCCAGCATGCTACATTGTCATTAACATCTCTTCCTATGCACAGCTTCCCGGCATGAACAGATCTGTGAACAACTCTATCAGGTACCTGTTTGGTAAAAGCCACTGGTGATTAGACAGGGTCTGTCCAGATATTATGATCATTTCATACTTAGTCCTTGAACTGTATTAGAAGATAAAACTTTGATATCTCTGTTTTATTCTATTACGCTCTGTTATAAGGTTATGAGTTCATGGTAACAAGACACAACCAGTAAATTCAAGGTCACCAGTAGCTGTGCAGTCTTCTACAAATAAATTTCTCTGTCTCAACTTACCGAAGAGATAATGAAATGCTATTCCTGTTTCAACAATAATATGACACTAGGAAAAAGGAAAAAATAAAAGATCTAGGGAGAGTCAAAAGGTAAACTAATTTCAAATTTTCAGTGTTACAGGTGCACATTGGTTAATCAGCTTTTCATAATTAAGAAAAAAGGGAAAAGAGTAGTCTTTACAGGCACTTGGGAGGTTTTTTCTCATAAAGCTAAATTTCACTGATTAAAACAATTCGATACTTCATAAGAGACAGAGGTAGCAGGGATGTGCAGCGAGGGAAGGAGGTGGCACACATTCTGTTCCCACAAAAATTCGCAAGACTAGATAGCAAAACATACTCCACTTACATGACACCATACTCACCAACACTTAAAGGATATACAGTGTGGCAAAACTGAATTACTCAAGGTGACATGCAAACAATGCAACAGATTGATGACAAAATTGTGAGGATCATTTCAGGCAGAGATGGACAACTCCAGCAGAGCGGGAAGCTTGGGACTTACCTTTCTGAAAACCTAGTATAAGCCAAAAATGTATGCAAGCACTTGCACTGGCAGAAGAGGTAAAAAAACAACGTAGTATATTCTTGCATTGTAGTCTCCATGACTTCAAAGTATGCTGAATTCAAATTACTTATTTTTGTAAAACAGAACAACAGACAGTAGGCATTTCAGTGTGCCAAGTGTAGGGGCAGAAACAAGTTATAAATTTGTAACACACCGGTCTTCCCTCTCAGCTTTAGATTCAAGCAAGTGTGAAATGTTTTGGGATTTGTTGGGGGGGAGGGGTGTATTGGTTTGGATTGTTTTTTAAATAGTAAGATGTTCATTTCTTGCTGATCCCCAGCACCCCAAATTTAGAATTTCAGTGTAATGCTTAACTAGGCTCTGAGCCAAGCACTATAGGCTGATCAGGATAGCTCTTTCTGCTTCAGAGGCATCTCATAGCAGAGAAAAAGCATAGCTAAGTAAGAGAGACTTCTAGATAGTTACGGAATTTTAGAACACTCATTTGTTGTCAGTTATTTGACAAACAATGTCACATTATGGTACATCTGACAATCCTTACAGCCAAGGCAAGAAATCACATCAATAAAAAGCAATGTGCATGTGTAGCTCCAATTTTGAACCATAAGAAAACAAACACTTGAAAGCTATCTCCCCAGCAGAACACAAACCAAAGGCCAGGACTGCATCTTGCATCAATTAAGCTGTTCAGCAACAGAAAGCACTGGCAAAGGAAAAATTCATCTCAGGTAATTTCCTGCATCTCATTCTTGCAGCACAGCCATAGATATTAAATTTTGAGTAACAGAAATGTATAACTAACATGTTTACTAAAATTGCTCAGCAGTCTACCACATCAGTGTGGCAGACACTCCCTGTTAGCACTCCTAGTTATGGCATTACCCTCTTCTCCCTAACCACATTGGTTCTACGCAGACAATCATTACAGCATTTGAACAAAAAACACTGGACTGCTTTGAAGGAGAAAAGGGCAAGAACTAATTTCTGACAAGATTCTCATTGATTACTGCTTTTCCTCAGTGGTACTAGCAAGAAGACACATGAAAAATCGGTGCTTTAAGTAAGATCTTTTTTCTAGAATAGCTCCTCTGCAGAAACTCATCCATTTAAAAGTGACTGAATCTTCTCCTGAGAGCCTGAAGACAGGAAAACACACTTCACATACCTATAAGCCAGACCAGCATTACTGGATTCAGCATCAGAAGAGGTTAGTATTGATTTGTCAGATAGATTCCATATCAGAAAGAAATTATATTGAAATAATTGAAGGTGTCTTTAGGGTGAAACAGGCAGTCAAAAAACATACACTACTATGTTTTGCAGCAGTGCTAAAAAACTAACTGGAAGGTTCCATTCTTACTATTAAAATAAAGGAAGGAGCATAAGGTGCAACAGAAACCATTAAAAGACATCAGCCCTAAGCACGTATAAATAAATACACAGGAACAGAAGCAGAGAAAACAAAATGCATGAACAAAAAAGGTGATTGTTCTCTCATGATTCTATTCTAAAACCCCTGAACACCACAAAAAATTAAACAACAAAATCACTTCTTCCAAAGTCTTGACACAAATGCTCAAAATTATGCAAGTCCTCAGGTGCAACCTCAATCAGAAAAGACTAGCATTTTGCTGTGATCATAAGGAGAATGTAAGCAAGGCAGAAGCCAAAAAGGAAAAGAACAAAGTTGGTCTTACTGGTAAGGCAAACTGCATGCAACATAAATTCCAAAGACTTGTGAAAAAAAATCTAGGCTGAAATATGCAGGTTATAAGACCCTATGCAGGGTCCTAAGAACATGGACAAGAAAGACAACTACTATTTGAGAAATTAAATTGAAGCAACTTAACAGTCAGTCATGATGCTGCTCCACTTCAGCAGGCACTGGTCTCTTCAAAAGATTAGGGAGAAATACTATGAGGTCTTTGCAACTACCTCATACAAATAAATTTGTTAAGGATTAAATCTCTTATTGCAACCACAAAGCAAAGTATGCAAATGTAGCAACAGCCCCTACTCAAATGATAAACGGATAAGCTCAACTCAGATTTTCTCTGCTGCCAACCAACCCAAGAAAATTGTAGATTTTGGCCACCCTGTCCTAAGAACAATTTCGAACTGTTGCTTCCAGACAGGAGCAAATACCCATGGCAAAAGTGACAAAATATGAAAATGCTATTAATGACTGAATGTTAACACCTTCTATTTATTATTGGTAATACACCATACTTGATCACTACTTTGTTTACACCAAATAAACTGTGATAATCTTTCATGTTAAAACACAAACACACTACTCTGTCTTGAAGAACTGAAAGAGAACAGCACAAAAATAAAGAATCAGAGTAACGTGAACTGTAGGTCTTACCCTCATCATAAACATTCCTACTTTCTAATTTTTCATTTATATTATTCTTTTCTTTATTGCACTTCTCAACATTTACGAAAATCTCAAAAAATTTGAAGTGATTTAAAACTAGAAAGCTGCATTCACAAGGGGTACTGAGTCCTAAAATCAATTTTCCATTCATAACCTAAATTTTCCAGCTGTGCTTGTGAGTGTTGCATTCAGAAAACATAGGTGTTTGGAGAATACTTCCAGGTTCTCCTGCAAACAAATTCTGAATGCTAAATTCCCCTAATGTATCTGCACAACTTCTCTACAACTAGGCTTTTTAGAGCAACTGAAATGGTATCCTTCTAGTGGTATAATTTCAAGCAAAGTGGTAAAATACTTTAAAAAACCTTTTCACATCAAAAGAACTCAAAACAGAAGTTAAAGCAAGCACACACTTCCATACACTTTTTAGTACATCTTCCTTACTTTTCACATAGAAAGTTACACTGTGGGACAGGAAAGGAAACTACAATAGCTGAAAAACATCTTCAGATATGTTTCTGTACCTGATACAGCATCATTTATCTGCAGAGAATACCAAGAATATTCAAAGACACAAAACATGTGCAAAAACATGCACATTTCAATTTGTAGCTTTCTAGGGCTAAAATATTATCAGAAGAATTATAAAATGACATCATCTCCATAGAATATATCAATGCACTTCAGCGAATTCTATAGGGTAGATATTCTAAATAATTTCCCAGTTCCAGACAACTGAAAGTGAATTTCAGAAAAACATATATTGTTTCATAACAGGAACTACCAATTACCACAAGCCCATCTTCTACCTAGGGCCACCTATTAGTTTCATTAGATTGTAAGTTTGATTACCAAAACATTTTTTTCAGATTTGATCACTTACAACTTTTTCTGTTACAGCACCTATACATACAAGGATGGAATTTTTGGTATAGTGCTGCTAAACTGGATCTCCTATTTCTGATAGTAAAGCTTAAAAAATCATCCATTTCTTTATAATTTTCAATTCAAATGTTCCATTGCTTTGAAATATCTCTTGGTTGGGTAGGATAACCAGATGTCATAGAAGTTTTACTTAATATCCCTATAAAACTATATAAGCCAAATATATATACAAAACAAATGAATTTCAAAAAGGACAAAGTACTCCAAACAAAACATGCACTGTAAAAACCTGGAGTTTAGCTGCTAAAGTCTCTGAAGAACTTATTTTTTCTCAAGGGCGCAGACACTGAGTGCAAGTATCCTTTTTGTCTCTAATCCCAGCTGTTGTATGCTGCTGAGAAGCACTAAACTTTAGACCTAAAACCAAGGGGGACTTGAATGAAGAGGCACAGGGAATTCAAGAGGAACACAAGATAGAAACTGAGACAAAGTAACTGAGCCAGATTACAGAAAGCATGTGTTGCTGACAGAAAACAATGTTGTTCTGATTTACATTGGATGAAGAAAGGAGCCTACAGAGAACAGGGTTAAGGTTGCAGAAATTAGTGCTACATGTATAGGGGAAAACATAAAGCCAAGAAAACAAGATCAAAAACAATTATGAAATTGCAGTATTGAGTGTTTTGCTTTGAGATCATAACAATAGCTTATGGATTTTTATGCAATTTTAATGTTCAAATTAATAACTGGAACTGTAAGAAGCAAAAAAAAGTGTAGGAGAAGGAATTAATAACGTCTCAAGGCCTGTGGGCAATTTGAGAAAACTTCTAACTTAACAAATGTAAAACTTCTGACTTTTAAAGCAAATGTAGTGTATAAGTTGGTGAAAACAAATCTAAAATCATTATGTGAAATATGACACATGAAGCAGCATCATAATCAAAACTGAATCAAACTCAAAGGAAGCATCTTACAAAAAATTTTCAAAAGAAAATACAGACAATAACTAATTTCATTAGTTGTGACGAAGTAAGTAAAGCCATTTGTCAAACCAAGGACATTTCATAGAACTTTTTTTTAAAAAAGCCTGTTTCAATAAGTTACTGTCCTTCATGCAACTATAATTCCTACTGTTACCAACAAAACAGGCAAAGAAAAAAATAAATAAAAAACCCATACAAGTAGATTTTGGAGATAAGCCAAGTGATTCAGAAACAGGAGCTAACGAATACACAGAGGATGCCAAAGCCGCTTTATTTTATGACCCGTAGAGCACAACTGAGATCAGTTCAAATCATTACAGATTCTACCACTGAGCTCACCAAAGGATTTGACACAAAGAAATGTTATGTTTATGTTCTGCCTTCCAAACCTAATATAAAACAGTCAGTCAGCTTTGTGACATATTGTAGACATTATCAAGGAATGTTGCTACAATTATCAGAAGACATTAGTAAGAAGTGTGATATGGGCTACAGACACCAAGTTTGGCCCCACGCCAAATATTTTAGCTCTAAATGCAGCATGGGGCTACTTTTCCTTTTTTTGATTTTTTTCTTTTTTTGATATTGGACCCTGAAATAAAGTCTCCATAATATCTAGAAAACCAACAACCGAGGAAAAAAATTAACCCTTTCAGAAAAGCTTTCACAGCTCAAATAATAGCAAAATACATCTGACACAAAGTGTTTTAGAGGACCTGACAAACATGTAACAATGCATGAATGTCTGGAAAATAGAGTTGAACTAACTGATCAACAGATTGTATACTCTATTAGGCCTGCACAAGTGACAGCTAAGAAGGAGAGGAAAAATGGTCTTTATCTCAGTGTCTTTTCCTCAGAAGGCTGGTCCTTTGCTTTCTAAAGGCTGTTATCACTACCTATCATTATTTAAGCTAAGAAAACATCAATTCTAACTTGCACGTCTCTTTACCCAAAATGCCGTTTTCTATAACAGTGTATAGAATGACTCAAAAGTAAATATGGCTCCATACAGAAAAAAAAAAAAATCAGTAATTTACCGAAATTATACAAAATTTGGGGTTTTTTTACATTTTACATCTACATATGTTGCTCATTTAAAAAAACCCTCAGAAAATGAGCGCGCAATTGTCACAATTTAAGTAGTTCTAAGCAGTTCAATTACTTCAAATTTTTTGAGATTTCAGTAAATGTAGAGAAGTTTAGTTTGCCAGTGTGGCCCCTTTTAGTCAGGACTGGACACAACTCCTAAGCAGGGGATGACTGCAGTGTGCAGACACACAGCTATTCCCATACAACACCGGAAGACTTATATCCTGTCTGCTTCTTAACTGATTAATTTCAATCTACTGGAAACTGCAAACTCCAATTTTTTTTTAATCCTTCTCTGGTTCCACACCCTACACAAATATTTTCTTCCACACACACTGAGAGGCAGAGAGACACATCAGACCTGGTTCAGAATTACACAACTCCTCTTTGATACTGTAAAACCATTTCCACCAATACACAAGCACAAGCAGAAACAACGGATCAGGTTCTCTTGCCTAGGGGAGAACACTGACATACACAGTACCCAAACCAGTGAAAATTAAGAACCTTTTCAGAACCTCATCTCTAAGACTGACTTTTTGACCCTTTTTTCTTCACTTTGCAACAGACACCAGGCCAAATTCCATTAACTTTTTTCCTCAGCAGACCACCCAGCCAAAACCTTCCCAAACATGAAGGGCATCTTGACAAGGGATGGTTACAGTGTACCTCTCTCCTTTCCTCTGCTATAGAGTGTGGCTTCCAAGACAACACTTTCACTCCACATGCCAATTTTCAGTATTTCAGAAAGAATTCTTTTCACTACCTTCTATTCCAAAGAAATCTCACCTGCTTAGGAGCTGCAGATAAGGCCATTTTTCCATTAAATTCTTTTCTTTCTTTCTGATTTCTCAAGAATGCATTTTTAGTTGAGCTAATAAGCAAGGACTTGGAAAAATCTGTAAGGTTTGACTTTCTGAAAAGGTCTGGACAATTTATGTACCAAATTTCAAAACATCTGCCTACAAAAGACAACTGTTTTCCTGTACTGAAGACAGAAGAAAGGAGTAGTCAAGGCTACATAATGACTATGCCCCTTGCCATCTTTTCTAGAAACATATGGAATTGCTATAAACTGATTCCCTCAATTCCACAAAAAGAGCAACTCTCCATTTACACCACAATTCCTTTACACTGCCTACTTCCATTTCTACAGCAATATGTCTGAATTTTGTGATTAAATTATTTTTACTTCACACCCTTCTCCCCTCAAATCAATGCATGTATTAGATTTTCAAGTGGAATTTTCCATGTTAGCTATAATCATATTGCTCACCCTGAATTTAAAGGCTTAGATTCCCTATGAAAATTTTCCAGCATTGAAAAAAAATGCATATATACACCTAGAGAAAAGAAAATAAATAAAGACAGCATTTTCCTTGTCATTTGAGAAGTTTCATGTGTAGCTGATTTCTCTGCTGTTGGTCAATTTCTCTGCAAGTCTAATTAAAAAAGCTCATGTAATTACCCGAAGATTTACAAGACACTGTTTACCAGCCACTTAGAGGCAAACTGAAATTAGCAAAAGGAAAAGTGAAGGCCCAAAGCATCTGTCTGACAAAGTGAAAGCTTAATCAGCACTGGAAGCACGACTGAAGCTGGCTGCATCTGGCAGTAAGGTTTCTCCCACATTCCATATCCTTGTTACAGATTCAGAGAAAAACGTGCTGCTTTTACCCACCATCATGTGGGTTCAGACTTGGTGGTTGAAGGCAATATGAAGTACACTGCTCAGCTGAACAACTAGAAACACAGGCTGTTAGCAGACTGCAATTAAGAACATAATTAATAACGTGCAAGAAGTAATTAGCTGTTTTCACCTTTTCGGAATTTATTTTCAAGAGAGTGTTATTTCAATCCATACTAAATTACACTTAAAAAAACTTAGAAGTTGAAAGAAATGGTCAATTTTATCCTGATGTTTCTCACCAAAAAGGCGTTCTTTGTAATTAAACCTTCAGAATCTGCTCACTGAAAAGAAGCATATACTACAGATTCAGAAGATTTTATTTTTCTATAATACAAACAACATAAGTAACTGGACACAAGAAAGAGGCTGTAGTAAGATTAAACAAATGTATGCATTCATGTTGCAACAAATTAAAGGCTCAGTTTCTCTGTGAAGCCTGAGGACCAGAAAAATCTTTTACATATCAAGCCAAAACAAGATTTATCCAAGTCTACATATTTACTTAAGGCTTATATTTTGAGATTCAATTCAAGCTGCTTCCTGGCTTTTTTTAAACACAGCACGATGGTACAAGGCATTAAACACAACTACATCAGGTTCCCGTCTAAAAGGAAATCGTTTGTATGTCCTGTAAATCAAGCTTTAAAGCAAATTCTGTACAAAGAGAAAAAAAAAACCCAGCAGTTTCACCAATCTGGCTTTTAATTTACACATATGCTACTTATCATTATATCTTCAATTTAATTTAAATGCACCTTCACCTAAGAAAGCATACAGCTTTTAAGCAGATTTACCTTTTAACATTCTGCTTCTAACCAAAAGAACTGACAAAGTCATATGAAGTTGTTTGACCTTATATTAAAGATCACAGGTATTTTGGAACAGTCTTAACTCAGATAATTTCCTCTTCTTTTCCCCTTTGGTTTTTTTGGGGAGTTGTTCTTTTGCCTTTTGGGGGGAGTAGCTTTGCCTTTTGGGTGGCGGGCGGGGTGTTTTGTTGGGGGGAGGTTGGTTATTTGGGTTCGGGGGTTTTTTTGATGGTGAGGTTTTTTGGGCCTTTTTGATTTTTTTATGGGGTTTTTTTGGGGTTGTTTTTTCTTTTTGTTAATCCCTTTCAGAATATACTCAACAGTCTTTACAGGAGAGTATCAATAACACATGAAAAAGATGAAGGGACAAAATATGTGGATTACTCCCACAGAAAACAAAGACAGAAGAGTTATTTAGGGTTTGGTTTTTTTTCAACAGTAAAACACATACTACCACTATAAAATAACCAAGTCACTATTTTGGGATGTACTGTAAAATCAAAAGGTCAGCAAAGCAAACAACTCAGACACTTAATATTTATTAACAGAACTATACCCCTCGTCATATAACCTGCTTTCCAGATCATAAATTCATCATACCAATCTCTAGGCTAGTTGTATGGACAACAGATGAAGATAAAAGCAAAGCAAAAGAACGTAAGGGGAGCAAGAGGACAATATGATGACGGATTCACTTTAAAGGTCTAATGAATACAACTTGAGTGTAAACAGGATTTCTCCCCCTCCCATCTTTCTCTAAATGGTAGTATGTCAACTTGAACACTTCTGACCATTGCCCGACTTTCTCCACTCTAGGATCAGATTCTAAGAACAGTCACGAAGTACATATCTCCAAATCTGCATGCACTGCAAGTGTGAATTGGCCTCTCTGGTACTGGGATTATTCATTGTATAGCTTTCAATACCCTTAGGTGACTGTAAGCAGTTCTTTGAAATATTCCTGGTATTCATTCAAAATTGTTTTGTTGAAGTTTGAGAAAATAGAATAAAAACAACATCTGCAGAGCTCAACACATTTCTTTCACACGGAGGTTTAAGTTATCCCTTAATCAGACCAGACTGCTGTTCAATTCGTGTCAAAAGGCAGAAATCCGGTTTACATTGCTAAATGGATTAGAGCAGGTTTAAGAGAAGGAAATCCGGTTTTGCTATGAAGATCTACCTCTTGAAACTTTTATATCCCTTAAAAGCTGTCATCCACAGTCTCAGCCTGCAGCAGAGATCCTCCTTCCTACTTGACAACCAATTAACAGAAAATAGTTAGGATTTAAGGACTGACTAAAGTATCGAAATCTTTTTATGAAAGTTATTCACTTTCCACAGGCAAATGTTATCACACAAAAAGTTAAAGAAAAGTTAATGGATTCTTTAAGAAGCCCAAAAGAACTTCAGGACTTCTGTATGCTACTACGTAAGAGCATGTGCTACAGATCCTACTTGGGTACATCTGTCTAATAGAAACTGTCACACTGGATCAGTACCGAGTTGAAAGCACTGATCAGAAAGGGCATCTTCCCAAAAAGTTCAGAACTGTGCAAGTTCAGTGAATATTAAACGCTTTATGAGGGTTTATGTTACTTTAGAATAATGATCCCAAATGTATGGAGGCTTTCCTTTTCACCCTCCTCCCATTGAAATTGCAGATGTGGAGGAAAACAAAAGAAAGGAAGTACATTCATCGCTGAGAGCTACTTGAGCAAAAGGGCTTTCTGAACAATGGGCCGTAATGATGTAGTTTGAGGTGGTTCTCCATTTTGGTGAAATAGTAAAAAAGTAACTACACCCTGTATTCGGCTACAGTCACATGTTCTTTATCAATACACTCTCCGCCAATATATATATAGATATATAAATATTTACATATTTAATTATTTGACAGGTTTATGTATTATCCTCAGAGAGTATACGGCTCGAGTCTTGGGTTCAAACAACATACTCTACCAAGACTGTGCCATAACCCTCACTCCATTTGAGATACGGCGTTTTCTGGAGTTCAGGGACGCCAGCGGAACAGTCAGCCCAAAGCCGCCCGGGAAAGGGAGACGCGCCCGCTCCGCCGTTCAACAAAGTGCGCCGCAGCCGCCCGGAGCGCCGAGCGCCGGCCAAACTTTCACCCCTCCGGCAATTCCCGTCCGCTGCCCGGCCCGGAGCGCGGCTGGCGGGGAGAACCGCACCGCCACCGCCGCTCCCGGCTCCGCGGGCAGCGCCCGGGCACGGGCTGCACCGCCG
>VZRL01006193.1:1044584-1069704 GCA_013397895.1 Origma solitaria | reverse complement strand
CCGCCGCCGCACGTGACCGCGCGAGGTGCGCGCCCCGGCAACTTCGGGGCGCAGTCCGGCGGCCGCTCCCGCAGCGCCCCGGCCCGGCCCGGCCCATCCCGGCCGCGAAAGCCATCGACAGCGAGTTTGCGTTTACTTGCACAGCGGAACTGCAGTGGTGCTGTAACGGCACCGCGTAAGAAGCCGCGCCCCACGGGATTCCCATGTGAGGCTTCGGAGAGCCCGCGGAGAGAGGACGGACTGCCTCCCGGGTGCAGGAACCGCGGCCAGCGGGTCCGGCTGTGACCTTGGGCTTGTCGCCCGAGGGCCTCTCAGCAGCTCAGCTGACCCGACTGCTGCAAGGAAAACTCGTCTCCGTCAAAAACTAGGGGCTAGATCCTAAAAGGTTACGTCTGAAAGCACAGGTTCTAAGGAGCAAAACGTTACTGGAGTTTTCATATCTTCCAGGCTTCTGGTTAAACAAATAATTGATTTTTTTCTTTTCCCCCTCCAAAAGCTGTCACCATACTATTAGCTATTCCCCCATTAACAGTCTAAGATGAGGACTATGACAATCACACCCTTAAATCTAGTATGAAAAAGAAATATTGATTTCCTGTCAGATTGCATCATTTTGAGAAGTAGTCCATGTACATTCCATAGTAGTAAAACCTGCCGGGAGCAAAGGCATTTAGAACAAAAAATGAAGGATTGCTGAAAGGATAACGCTGAGCAGTAACAGCTTATCTGAAGAACAGAGAAAGAAAAGGCTGCTGTGTTCCCTGCCCCCAACCCTCAACTCTTCTTCATGTGACTGAAATGCATTGTTATTGTTTTACACTTGTAACAATTTTAAAAATATAATTTCAGCACTCCCACTAAACTACATTTCTCTGAGACTTCCAACTGTATTATTCTAAAAAGAGAATCAGTGTTTATCTGAGCTACACAGTGACATTAACTGAATATGTTTTTCCCGTCCCTGTCCCTCCCTGTGTCCCGCTCGAAATGCATCCATCCCATTAGGCCAATGGCTTAAAACCTAGCCATCACAGACTTCAGTTACAGGATTAGAGCTGTATTTTAGTTAAGAAAGAAGATGCTCATACTGACCAAAATTCCCGTTCCACAAGAGGGAGACAAGAAAAATCAAACACACTGACAGATTTACAAATTTGTAGGCCATTAGGGGGTGTTGCGACCATCCTGACCTCCTCTGTAACAAACGCTAATCAACCCTCCTGAATTAATTTTCGAGTATAACATCTCTCCAAGCAGCATATGGACCCTAGTGAAAACTTTTTTGCTTTACAGAATCACACTGAAAAGTGACTAGATCCCTCACCTGCTTGAAACAAAGAGAAAAAACATTACATTATTTCCTATAGGTTCCTCCCAATACTCCTGCTTTCTCTTTTCCATTTCAAAATGTCATCTTCTTTCTTCTTTGATAGCACTTTAAAACTTTATCCCAATCATTCACATCCATATGTCCTCACATCCTTTCTCTTTTGTGTTTGTTTCCAAAAACGACACAGGCAAATGAATGACAATATAAATGCTGCTGTTATGCTTCCAGTGAGGGTGGCAAAAATTAATTAGCCAAAGACTGTCAAGTTTCAAGCACGAGAGGCAAAACCTTACCATTTGTCTCCCATCACACACTGCAGGTTTCAGCTGCAAGGTTCTTTGCATTTTTATACCCAATCTAAATATGTATTTGCACAAGTTTTATTTTAATCACTGAAATACAAAATCTCCCAATGCTCAATTTATCAGTTCCTTTAAAAGTAAGTAATACTGAGGTGTAATCAGCTTTGGTCTAACCATCATTGCAGCCTATCTAACTATACATAACTGCCTAGTATATATGCATGAATTAAAAGTACCCTATGCCATCTAGCTCAGAGGTCATTACTGGAACAATGGCACAAGAAAGTCATACTGTCAAGTAACGGTGTCACTGACAAGCACAGATGCAGAAAGTACATGACCTAACAAAACACCTCAAGTATCACAGAAGTTATAATTCCATAGCACAATTCATAGAAAGGATTATAAGCAGACAAAGCACAGATGTACATCCATGAAGAAACTATCTAACTACAGACAGAGTACAAGTATTAATTTGTTTTGCAATATGCTGAAGATCATTGGTACAGCTACCTAAGTAATACTGGAAGGCAGAAGAATGAAACAAAGAGAAGACTGCCTTCCAGTGGAAGATGAGATAAATCCCAAGCAGAAAAGTATACAACTATCTTTCAGTGAGAAGTGCATTCACTGTCATGTCAGAAAGTGGCATTTTCCTAGGCTTGTGCTGCATTTTATAAAGGTGTATTGGAAGGAACTGAAAGGCAGAGGTTTTCATATAAAAGGAAAGTATCCACTGAATTTTTTCACAGTTTATGAATCTCTTTAGATATTGCCAAAGGTGCAGCTACATGTTTAAAAATGCGTAAAGCCTACTAGTTTTTTCTGAAGGCTTACATTATTTTTCAGATTATTATTTCAGTTATATTCACTACCAAAACCACGGCAGATAAGATCATGGTATGGAACATGTTGTGTTTTAGAATGAAAATCATTAAGTATAAACATGCTCTTTGAAACATTTTAATATAACTATCCTTATATTTATATATACAAAATACAGCAAAATGCCTCACAGATTACTTCACATCACTTGTAGAAGAAAGGCACAGTTCAGTTGTATGTGAACCACAAAATAAAACATGTGTACAGTATATAAAAAAGAAAACTTTTTTTCCTTTCCCCCCATCAAGGAAGACAAAATTATTTTAAGACAGAGAGTAATCAAACTCAGATCTTGCCAGAAATTTTTCTCCCCTATAAATGAAGCATTTAACCTGATTAAATGTGAAGGATGTTTCAGAATTAATTTTGATAACATACTCCTAAGTCCGTGTTTATTTAAAGCTGTAGAGAAACATGGTAGAAGGTAGGTTTTAGGACAATTACACCAATTTACGAAGTTTTTTTCCTCATTCAGCTGCCATTTTTTTGCATTAACCATACAGCTTCACTTAGAAAATAATAGTGACAAAAACAAGAAAATCTAGAAATCACTGTAATTACTGAAATCACCCAATCAACCAGATAAAACCTAAGCATGCAAAAATATATATTAATATGTAACTAGAGTTTTACAATGCAGATTTAATTTAAATTTAATTTTATGCATACACATATCCCATGTGTGGCTGCCATTCTCATACTACACATGGTGGTAGCATATGATAAATCATATTAATAATGCACCATGAAAAAACTCATTTGGACTCTGCCCTTAAATCTCTCTCTGTCAGGGCTATTTTGTATACCTTAAATACTCTACAGCATCCAATCACCAACACTGAGTTTTAAAAATAATTATTTTCTTCCTAAATGTGAAAATTCATATGCTTAGAATAGATAACAAGCAATGAAATAATTGCCTTATATTCTGATAACTTGCAATCCAAAATAACAGGAACTTTTTCCCAGCACAGGTAAAAAGGGACCTTTTCATCGTATTTCTGTCCACTGATAAGCTCTTCAACTAACTTACTAGAAAAATTAAAATATTTCAACTGCCATAATTTTGTAAGTCAAGGTAAGTGCACAAACTATAACTACAGATACCTGGAAGTGTTTAACATTAATTCCTATGCAGCCTTTCTCTAAGCACGTTAGAGAAGACAAAACAATTAGAGCATACCAGAGTGTGTCCTCGTGGATGTTGTAGTTGTAATGGTTTTGAAACAAACTCCTGCTAACACTGCTTTTGTGGTTTTGAATGGACAGCAGTCCCACAGTAACTGGGGGTCCTGGTCGATGGCAAGTTGGACATGAGCCAGCAGTGCCCTGGCAGCCAGGAGGGCCAAGTGTGTCCTGGGGGGCATCAGGCACAGCATGGCCAGCGGGCAAGGGAGGGGTTTATCCTGCTCTGCTCTGCTCTGCTCTGCTCTGCTCTGCTGTGGGGCAGCCTCACCTCGAGTGCTGGGGGCAGCTTTGGGTGCCACAGTACAAGAAGGACAATATTAGAGAGTGTCCAATGGAGGGCATGAAGATGGTGAAGGGCCTTGAGGTGAAGCTGTATGAGGAGCGGCTGAGGTCACTTGGTCTGTTCAGCCTGGGGAAGAGCAGACTGAGGAGAGAGTCTACAACTCCCTCACAAGGGGAAGCTTAGGGGCAGGTACTGATCTCTTCGGTCTCATGACCAGTGACAGAACCTGAGGAAAAGGCATGAAGCTGAGTCAGGGGAGGTTTAGGTTGGCTATTTGGAAAAAGGCTCTTCACTCAGAGAATGGTTGGGCACTGGAACAGCTCCCCAGGGAAGTGGTCACAGCATCAGCTTGACAGAGTTCAAGAAAGATTTGGACAATGTTCTCAGGCGTTGTCACACAGGGTGTGACTCTTGGGGCATCCTGCACAGGACCAGGAATTGGATTCAACAATCCTTGTGTGTCCCTTCCCAATCAGGTTATTCTGTGCTTCTGTAATAGTTTAAAGAATAAACTGTCAAGGGAAGACAACATTACAATTCCACAAAGGAGCTCAACGTTATTTTTCTGAATGCGCATAAGAGAAACTGGGCCACCTTTATGTTCCACACCAAAATAATCATACTCTGCACATGATTAAGAAATTCTAATACAGATCACATTAATGTTCTGTAGTATTCTGAAAACAGTTTCAGTTCCTAAATATTTTACACTGAATTTCAAATACCCTATGCAGACATGGTACATTCTTTTCTATTACACACACACACAAAAAAAAATCTCTGAAAACAACTCTACCACCCAAAAGTTTTCAGCTGTGCCATACATATATATCCACACCAAACGATCCATATTGTCACTCCACAATGCTGTGGGGAAAAGAGATTTCATTAGAATCTTAATGATCTTAATGATCATCATCAGGCAATGTCACAGAAGCATGACAGCAAAACACATGTATGGTGCTGGGAGATGGAAGATGAGCATATACTTCTTCTATCAATTTGAAAAGTCATTCTGGAAGTGAATCAAAATGAAGATTATCTCTAAAGAATTCTATACAGATCAACATCTAGCCATCTTAGGTAAGTCAAAAACTTATAGTACCACTGTATACCATTACACTACCCAAGAGTTTTCTTTAATGGAAAGTTTTTAATATTTTCTAAGGAAAAAATGGTTATGGAAACAACACTACCCATCTGCCTCTTGTTCCTTCAAGTTTCAGACAGTCTATTATCTGTGAAATCACTGAAATGGCTACAGCATTGGAAGTGAGACATTTCATCAAAATTAGCAGCAAAAATTGACAGACCAACACTTAACACTGTCACTGAGATAGGGGATGCTGTAACCCACACAAAGCAGCAAATACCTTTTTAGTCTATACATCCAGACTAGCAGACAGAACTGTAGCTCTGCAATATACTTCACAAGAATTTCCTCATACAACGACAGGAAGGGTGGTTGTTTTGGTATTAACAGGAAAGCATATTTAAGATACTCAGTCAGTGAGGGAATATAGGCCAGCTTTATCACATACTATTTGAATGGGGTAATGAAAATACACCATTCAGTTTTCATGATTTATTTTCCAATGTCTCATTTACCCATAGAAGCCATGCAGTGATATCATATGCACTTGCACATTACTTTAAGAGATAGGGAAAGCAATTCTCATACTTTAGCTCCTAATACTTAAGAGTATTAGGAGCTAAAGTTGCCTTGTCAAAAATTGACATTGATAAAGCAAATTTATTAATATTTATTTATACACACTGAAATTCTGAGAAACTAATGAATTTAACAGCATCAAGTAACATCCACAACATAACCATTAACTACTAGGCACAGTAATTAATACACAATTTTAGGCACTGTGAGCAATATATATTATATTATTCCAAGTGGGGAGGTTACAATATTTCATCTATATAGCCATTTATGCTCCTGTATACATTTGCCTAATGTCCCTTCTAAGGGCTTAGAAAAAGTATGAAATAAATGCTCCATGTGAAACTAACAGCTCCCTTTCAGAGTGCAACATGATAGCCACCACTCCTCAGAAGAAGAAAACAGACATGCTCCACTAGCCAAGTGTTTTCAAGGCACTGCTTCCTCTGAGCCCCCAGCTACAGCACTGAAAAGGCATTGCTAGCCTGACAACGAAAGTGTTCTTTTATTGAGTGAACTGGTGAGTTCTCACCAGTTTTTCCCTCTATCCTCCTTCAGTATTACAATCCTACACACACACACACAGAGAAAAGTGCATTACTCCATTTACATCTCTCCTGTGCTTCAGAAGTAAATGCTTGTGGGCAATTATCACTGCATGGATTGACAGAGCGCCACTGAATTTGTGTTCCACTTTACCACATTACAGAAACACACATTCAGACAAACCAGGCTGGTTTGCTGTGTGTCCAAGATGCACTCCTACTACCAGTCCAGCAATGCACTGAGAGTTTATTATTCTCATTGTATATTACTCAGAATACAGATCCCAAGCAGGGAAAATTCAACATTCCTCAGTTAGAAAAACTCTAATTCTCTTCTTCTGGAGCTGATAAACCCACGCAAGTGGCAAGCCACAGGTTAGCAGATAGGTGCAACAATTTATTACACTTAAGAAAGTAGGGTTGACTGCTGCTGCTTTTTAATAAAAGAAAGTACTATTGATTCTGTTAATTATATTTTAAGGTTCTTGAAAATAAACTACTTTATCACGTGAAAGCACTTGTACCTTGCCAACAGTCACAATTACACATGCAGGAATAGCCACATTCTATGGACAGCGTAGGTACACACTGGGTCTTCATGCCACGTGCCAGAAAAAATCCTACTAACAGCAATTTGTTTCTGGGTTTGCCACTCATTCAGAGTGAACTTCATTATCTTACGTAATAAATCAGCCATGAAAATATTAGAAGAAAAATAACTGTTGCAGAAGCAAACCAATTTTTTGAATAAGTTTTAAATAAGTAATCAACTTCTCTTTCAGTGACAAAACATATACAACACTGTTCACAACAGACATTCCAGCTTCGTCCATTTTGCCTTTTCCATCAAATACTGTGTTTCTCACTCCATCAAAAAGCATAGCTAGATCATCGACTCAAACAAGGCAGTCAGCCCTCTAATTTTCTAGGTTTTCCATAATTACACAATAGCATAAAAGAAATTTCTTTCTGGAAAGACAGGCACATCGTGAGTACAGTCTGTATCTCTCATGGATCTCTTTTCAACAAGAACTGAGATACACACACCAAAATGTTCTTCCTTTTTTCAAAAGTTGCTGAACTATTTGTCTCAGTATCTCCCCAAAGAAAACCTAACATCAAACACACACGAGTTATGCCATTTTTAATCTTAGAATTTGAAGTACCACACATGGAATGTTTTCAGAGAAGAAGTAAAAAACCCTCTGAGTTGAGGTATTTTCTAACAGTCAGCTCAATGGAATATTTCTGTTTATATATGGAAAAGGAAGGAAATTCTTTTTAAAAAATCTCATGGCAAAACAGTAATAGCAACTACATTCTGAAAAATCCCTGTTAGTTATTTAGAAGTTTGAGTCTCTAGTGAAATCAGTAATAGGCAAGCTGCATTCCAACCACAACTATTGAATTTTGGCAAGGTTTAAGTTCTTGTTCTGAACAACAATGAATCCACTCTCCTTCATTTGGATGTCGCATTTTCCTTTTTAGAAGCATTTACAGTAGCAATAATGCAGTATTTTCTCAATGAGATAACGTATTAGTGTACTTTCCTTTAAGTACGCATAACTCAATGTGTTTTGACTGTTTCTTCCACTATAACATTCAATACTTTCCACTACACTTGGTCCTGCTGCTTCACCCTCCTTCAGTAGACAGCAATACCTAAGCCTTTCAAAATTCAAATTCAGAAGATAGTTTACCTTGCTGAAGTCTTGACTCCCTATGGATGGAAGTTCCATTACAAATCAGCAAAGTAAGGAAGTCTATGATAGAAGGGAATGTTCTCCTAACTATCACTAGTTGCAATCCCATATTTAATAGGTAGAGGACATATAATAAGCATACCAAAAAACATTTATTCACAATTACAGGTTTCTGGAAAAGCAGCATCATGATAGAAAAGTTTGTTCAGTATATGCTTTTACTGGAAAGAAAAATTTTTATGAGATTAATTAAATACACTGAGATCCCACTCCACTTCAGCTGTAGGCTAGTTCTCCTACTTAAATTGAACTCATTCTTTTTTCTCCCTCATTTACAGCAGACAATCTCATATTTCAACTTTGTTTCTTACTACCTTCATCCTCTCCCAAATAGACAACCTAACAGATAGAAAAAGGAATCTGTGATCATCCAAGTGTATATTATTACTATGAAATTATTTCATGCATTACAAAGCCAACCATCATTTCTGAATTTAACTGACCAAATACTGACTATCTTCCTTTGCACCACATAATTGCAGATATTCCACAACGATCAAGAGGTTAAATGTATTCATGAGAGTAGCAGTTAACCAATCTCCTGCTGATTACTGTATCTTTTATTCAAGTGACATTAGGTCAACTTGAGCACTTACCTAGTTTTCTTAATCTCCACAACACCATATAAGAAAATCCATAATAGATGCAATGACCTTACAGTACTATTGCTTTATTAAAAATCTGATAGAACAGGATACAGACATATGAACCACAATAGGGCATATTGTGATAGAAGAAAAATTATTTTAAAAGATGCTTTCTGTCTTTACTGAGATGACAACAGAGTTGATGCTAAAAATCATCAGTCCATTGTGGCAGTATGCAGAAGAGAGAAACAAATACAATGACTGCATCACACCAGGGAAGCCAAAACAATTTCAATCACTGTATATCAGGACAAGGGAGAGACTGGAGGAAGACTAACAGGTAAGGTATGGTAAAAAATACCAAAGTCCACATTCCCACCTGCCTCCACAGGACAGAAGTGCATTTTACAGTAAGATATCTGATTTCACATGAATATACAAGGAAGTCTGTCTAAAAACCAGAGGTACGCATACCCAGCAGCATGTGCCAAAGCCAACTGTGGCAATCAACCCACTTAAAGTTTCAGGTCAGTAAAACAGCATCTGCTTTTAAACCTAAAATTGCAAGAGATTAGAAGTAGCAATGCACCATCCAACACAAAAGTACTCTGCTATATGTTCATAAAAATTCTTGCTAGATACCTTTGCTTTTTGGAACTTTAAAAAAAAAATCAATAAGGAGGAATGTTCATTCCCACAAGAGATCTGGATAAACTGCATTTCCCCTCCCTGCTTCAGTGACTGTAAGTCAGCAGTGTCATTCAACCCAGTTTGAGTCTCTTTGTTTTGAGAGTTACAGCTATCATCAGAACCATGGGAGTATTTCCGCTTGAGGATTGAGAGCTATTGTTTCCACATTTCTGCGTCCATCCCCTGCTACATTACAGTCACTTTGCAAGTTGCATGAAAACATGTGGGCTTACAGGAAGGGAAATAAAAATGTTACTTCATCAATTTAGAACTGTGCCCTATTTAGTTATCCTTTAACATATGGATGTTGCCCCTCCGCAAAAAAAAAAAAAAAGCAGAAAGAAATATGCCTCATCAGCTTCCAAGCAATCCCATCATCTTAAGCCAAACTTTACTAGGAAGTTCAAAGAATTTCAGTATTTGCATTTCTGTTAACTGCAACTGCCACAGCAGCAGCGATCAAGTTCTCTATAGTGATAGCAACACTAGGAAAAAAGAGATTTTTACTATGCTAAAAATTAAGTTTCTTCACAATATAGAGTATCACTATTAAAATTTAGGTCAGTGGAACAGTACCTTGTCCTCTACAGCTTTTTTGTAAAATCAATCATCCTATCCTAATTATGCATGATTACCAAATTCCTAAGACTGCTAAGAATAGTCAAAGAAATTGTAACTGCCTCATAAAAACACTGAGCAACACCCTAAACTACTACTGCTCACCTATGCCACACAGGGAGCACTCACTTTGAGGTTTTCAACACCTCCCATTTCAGATCCTGAATGCAGACAGACAGTCTATAGACAATATAGACTCAAAATGTTATTCCCCACGCCCATTTTATATCAGTTTATTTTAAAGCCAGAGCTGTGATTCAAATCAGTTTAAATTTTCATTACACACTTCTGAGACTGGAAATCAGACCAATCAAATCAGGTTTGTACATGAGCACACACTTTTCAAGCAAAGGAGAATCTCCTTACAACTTTTTATTTACTATTTTCTCGTTAAATGTTAAAAACTACCAATGAATCAGTGTTTCATTAGCATGTTAACTGATAGACAATGAATTCACAGTAGTCTGCTTTTTGTGACCAGGGGGAGCAGGAGACAGCATTATGGCTAAATTTTCCTAGACCCTTCCAAACGTCAGGCATTTTTCCAGTTTCTTCCTGCTCTTCATGTCCCTTCTAACCTCTTTATCTCCCTTCCATTTCCACACCTATAAATCTTTTAAGGAGTTGCAGAAGCTTCTGATCTAAAGCCAGAGAAGTTCATCACTATATTCCTCAGTCTTATCCCTTGTTAATCACAGATTACAATTTTATGCAATTATCCTTTAAGTCCAACAACAGGCTGAGAAACTTTTATTCCCAGAAAGGCATCTAAACTTCAAACACAATAAATGATTACACATTGATTTTTTCTGGTCATATAGTTCACTGCCAAACACCACTACTTCTTTGTTTGTCATGCAGACAATTTTACCTGGGTGAAAAGTTCACGGCCTCACTTTTGTAACACTTTCCAGTTTTCCCACTGTTTAAGTGAAAACACAACTGGCAACACAATTTCTAGATGACATGTTAAGACAACCATCACTAACACCACACACAGACAACTCAAATATCACAGCAGACAAGAGTAAGCCCTTATTCAGAGCCACTACTAACACACAGTCAGAAGCTTCAGTTCCAGAGGTGAAGCACTACATTCAACCTAGCATACGGATCTCAACCATGTGGGTCCTACAGACCAAACAAAAATCTAAAAGAACAAGGCATCCCCAGCCAACAAAAATTTTAACAGCCTGAAGGAAGCAATTTTAACAGCCCTGGATTCTTCATTATCCAGAACTAGAAACTGGTCCTAGTGAGCCTTTTCACTGTTCAGGGTAAGTCTCTCATGAAGGAAGAAGACTATTATATGGCACACCTGGAAAATAGAAGCATGGTACTCGTGTAAAACAGGGAGGTATTCCTTAGCTCCTACACGCATTTGATCTCCATCCATTCTGTACTATTAACAGGATACAAAAGAGGGTTACACCTACATTCAACTCTAATAAACTGAACAGTATCTCCTTTCAGTTCTAGATTATGCTCAAGTACATCCTGACAGCTGGAAAGAAATTGAGGCTGATGGGCAGTGACCTACTTCACCACAAAGCAGGTATTTTTGAAAAACACACTGCATATGCTAAAGGGACTTCTTAACCTAGGTTAGTCTTCTCTGAGAGATTATTATTTTACCTACTTTTCCCATTATTCTACAACTAATGATAATTTGCAGCACAACCCATGTTCTCAATTCTGAGAAATCAAAAGCTCTCTCTGGAGAAATGTTAACCCCAGCCATCACCACGTCTGTATTTCATCCACATCCACGAATGAGCAAGGAAAGTGTAAGAATTAATAAAGCCACCAGTTTCAATCAGATGACTTAGGAAAGGAGTCTAGAACTCTGTCAAGCAAATGAATGTACAGTTTTGGTTTATACTCAAGTATGCTGTGACTATTTTGAAGATAATGATAGAGACAAATAGGGATATATTTATATTTATATTTATATTTATATTTATATTTATATTTATATTTATATTTATATTTATATTTATATTTATATTTATATTTATATTTATGAAAGAGAGCAACCAGTCACCAACTTCTTGCATCAGCTTGTCAAAGTATTACAGTTTCACAGCTGTGGACCAGGCCTACTCCATCTTTTGCTGTGTACAAATACAGAGCATAAAGGCATGTCAATGAAGATGGATGTTCACTTCCCTCTTGCTACTACTAAATTAGATCTACCTACTGGATTAGAACTGCAATTAAGTATTTGTTAAAAGGCAAATACAGACAAAGAAATATGAATTCAGATACATATTCATGGGTAAGGAATTAATGAAATGAAATACACAAGGGAGAACCCTCTAGTCTTAAAAGCTAGAAGCAATTGAAGCACAGAAAACCTGCTACCATTACTTGACAATTTTAGCATTTCACAGGAATAAAACACTCACATTTTAAAAATATTTTCAGTAATTACTCTTAGATATTAAGCTCATATTAAGTTAAACAAGAATATGGTTTTCAAATTTATACAGTGGTTTAGCATTTAAGACACTTCCTCAGTTCAGACTCAGTGTTTCTGAAGTCTAGATAACTATTTTGGGGAAATTAGAGATAAAGAGCCAGGATTAGCTATTTTGGCAATTTCTACTATATGGTTTTTTTGCTTCTCACAAGTTCCTTCCTTGTACTCGATCTGCAACAAGTTTCAGAATATTAATTAGCTGTTCACACTTAAGCATCAAAAACCAGAATCCATGGACATAAAGAACTAAAACTTAAAGCAACCCATGTTTCAGGTGCAGGTTCCTCTTTCATTCAAGGAAGTTTACTTAAATATAAATGCAGCTACACCAGATACTATATTAGATAAAACTGAACACAGATAATTAATGATTTGAAAAATTTCCTACAATTGTAAAGTAAAACATTTAAATTAAGGCCTTTTTTGAATTACGTGGTTTGGCCAAGCACAATTGATACTGTCTTTCGCTTATCTAACCAATTAGTGCTTCTAAAGAATGAATTTTATTTGTTCGCAATCATTTATTATCTATGCTGTAATTTTGCAGTTTCTCAGACAACAAATGGCTGTCTTACATCTGGGGAATAAAACACACAAAAGGGTGTTGGTGTGCTGTTAGAATACATGCAATTACTGGTAGTTAAGTTCTAATTAGCATAATTAGTTTTGAAACAGTTCTCATAATAACTGTCAACATTATGTCAATTTAGCTGAAGTTAATGGCATATTTAACAAAGACACACTTACTCATTTTCAGTATTATACTATTTAAAAGAAAGGAAGAGGCAAAACTATGAGGATGTAGAACTGCTTTTCATAGACATTGAACATTTCTTATGTTGTTTCTTTTCAGCAATCCAACATATAAACCAGTACTTCATATATAGCCCCCTCCAGTTTCCATAAGACTATTCTTACAAATTAACACTGATAAAATGACAATAAGAAGAACAGAAGTACAGATGTTTGCAAATTCAGTCTTTCTGCAGTTTTGGGGAAGGGAGTTTGCAGGGCAATGCTAAAAAGGAGCAAGTGTTTCTAGCCATATCTAGACAAAACAGCCTTTCACTGCTTAGTGGAAAGGGCATAAGCCACTCACAAAGACCAGTTTTACTGCTCTCCTAGTTCTGATGTTACAAGAAACTATTTCCAAGTACTCAAAGATGATCCATTATTAAACTAAGTAAAAATTTAGTAATTTCACTGACATCTTTCACATTTCCAAGAAGAAACAATATGCTTTTCAGAGCCTGATTTACCTCATGCTGTATACTCATAACACAACAGAAGGAACACCCAACCTAAGCTCAATACTTGCCATAAAGCTGAAATCACACATCCAGTCTTGACTGAATTTAAAAGCCAAGTATATTACAATCTACATGTTTCATTTGAGTATCTTGTTTACAGTGTATTTTTATTATGTGAATATTTCTTAGTGCAAGTTACCATAAAGTAGTCATGAAATATGTCATCTTAGAAAGCTCTCTGGACTGTGAGAAATCTTGCTTGTGGCACAGAGGCTTTTTATTTATATAAAACAGATAAACAAAACTAAAGACTTCATGCCCCTTAAAGTCAAGGATTACTTTTTCTTAATTAGGAAAAAAAACCACCATACAGCCAAACAAGCAATAAATCAATGAAACCCATAATAGGAGTTTGACACTAAACCATGACAAAGCCAAAGCAAATCTGAAGAAATTTTACCCTATTAAATTGGGCAAATTCTTTTCCTTTCATCTACACATTTATCATTATGTATCATAAAGACATTTTCTGTTTAGGTTTCCATTGTTTTTATATATACAGCCAACTAGAAAATGTTAAAATCAAGAATTTCATTCAATCTGTGTCACACAAAATACTTTTCTGAATATAAAACAGTAAGTAATTGCTCAGTTTCAGACCTGTTACCATAATTTTAAGAATATCAGCTCATTTCAACAAGAAACTAATAAAATTTGCTTTATTTCAATTTATTTTGAAGCATTTTCCAAAAATTCTGCTCACAGTAATATACAAAAAAGTCAAAACAGTAAATTTACAAATGGTATTTGAAAAATATTTATGGAGTGGCAGGAGACTGGTAAAGGACAAGGGAATGACTCCTAAACTTTGGATACTGAATGTGGCAACAACTTCAAGTTAACTCCCAATCCATCCTACCCTGAAAACTTGCCAGAAGTCAGGTAAGATGACTCTCAGCCTGCAGTGCAAAGTCAGATAAATTAGCTCTACCACTGTTTCCCTACACTCCAGCAAAACTCAGCACTGAGACACACACTGAACTGCCTTCCAGGAGCACATATTACTGACTGTGGAGAGGAAGAGACTGACCAGACCGACACGACCCATAAAAACATCCTAAAGCAGAACCACTCCTCAACTCCTCCTTTCCCTTTCTATTTAGTGTTGAAGACATTCTGCACCATTTTCTTAATGTTTTTAAGTCCACATTAACTCTCTCTGCAGACTCCCGTTGTCTGTTCCACCACTAGAGAATCCATCTGTCACAGACAGTTCAAAATGCTCATGACAGAAATTGAAGATTAACACAACTATCACTTAGCTACCCCTGAACTGTGAGGAGACCTCACTGCAATCTACAACTTCCTCACCAGGGGAAGAGGAGCGGCAGACATTGATCCCTTCACTCTGGTGACCAGTGACAGGACTCTAAGGAATGGCCTGAAGTTGGATCAGGGGAGGTTTAGGTTGGGTATTAGAAAAAGGTTCTTCACCCAGAGGGTGATTGGGCATGGAACAGCTCGCCAGGGAAGTGGTCACAGCACCAAGGCTAACAGAGTTCAAGAAGCATTTGGACAATGCTCTCAGGCACATGATGTGATTTATGGGGTTGTCCTGTGCAGGCCCAAGAGTTGGACTTTATGATCCTTTTGGTTCCCTTCCCAATCAGGTAATTCTGTGATTCTGTGAATTAAGGGTCCACATCAAATCCGATACACTGCCCATTCATCACAAAATCAGCCTTCTCCTACCCATCTTTAACCTAGTTCTATGGGTCCACATGGAGACTGTATTTTTAATTTATAGCCTGTACTACACAAGTGAATCATGCAGAGCTATTGAACTCTACCTAAAGCAACACCTGCAGCCCATTTTTAATCAATATTCTGTAAAAAAACTATAGTTTCCCACAGATAGGTTTTATACCTGTGAACCAGTAAGAAATTTTATGAATTTTTAATAAATTACTGGCAGAAGAAAAGTATGTCTTTTGTACCCTATTTGCAACTGCACTAAACACTAGCATGTATCTTTGACCTGTTTGCTTGTCATTCTTGTCTATATTGACTCATAACCACTGCTTAGTCAGACCCACATCAGCTGAGTATCAACCCCAGCAGGAACGATCAGTCCTAGTAAAAGAATTAGGGAACAGCCTAATCATTTTTCAGATGAGTGAGACAATACATTTAAAGTAATTGCAATTCAGACTGTGAACAGCTACATCAAAATTCTTCATACTAATCTCTTCTACATAAGGGTAAATTCTTTCCTAAATATGATTAAAAGCTCCAATTACTACAATCCAACAATAGGCCTCCCAAATTCGACTCTGTCAAATCACAGAATCAAGGGGGGAAAAAAATGCAAGGAGGGGGAGTGATCCCCAACTTATGCCCCCTTTTAAGCAAAGACCAGAGTCCTTCAAAAGCCTGACAGCAATGTATTTGTCAAAGAAGCTTGGGAAGAGCTCTGCCTATGTGACACTAACATTAACCTCCTTTGGAGGCAAGTCTGATCGGCAGCTCCAGATAAGAAATAAATACTTCTGAGGAACCTGCACCTCCACCCTGTGCACAATCTGCTCAGATCTGCTTAGATGGCTTTTGCCTGCTTTTGCACCAGCATGAAAGAAACTGCAGTCAGGCACAGATAAAAGATGAGGAGAGACAGGAAGGAAGAAGTCTGTGGCAGAGAGATATGCCATAAAACTATATAGGTGATGAGTGAAAGGCCCTTAAGGAAGCAAGGCTCACTGAATTTTTCATTAGTCTGTTGTTTTATGACCATTTAAAGTATTTTTGTCAAAATGGTGCTTCATCTTCCTCTTTCTATAGTCTGAGCATCACAGCAAAACAAAAGGACAATACTGCTAGCAGCATGCCACCTAATAGTTATGCAAATAGAAACAAAGCATCAAAAACACAGCTCTTTTTAAATTTAGTTAATTTGAAAGAAATAATTTTTTATTCCCAAATATAGAAAAGACGAAAAAAAATGTCATTTTAATGCACTTTAAATTGATTTCTGACCATTTATCTACTTTCTTTTTCATTTCAATTATACATAATATAAATACTTTATTTGGATTATGTATAACTGACACAATTAACAAAATACATAGGTTGACACTTAGTTCCCTGGAAAGTATAAGGGTTCAAAGCATGGAATTTCCAACAGAACAAAGTGTTTGTAGTAAGCATGGAGTCCAAAAAGCCGTATCTGCCCTAAAGAGCCACAAAGAGCACCACCACCAAGCAGAAGCCAGGATTAGACTTATAGGTGAAGATTTGTTGCATTTGAAGTGAAATACTACTTCAGACAGACCATGGAGAAAACAGTAATCTATCTATCAATATTGTATAAAAAATTGTCATGGTGGTATCTGTTCAACATTGGCTGATCATAGCTGCCTTCAACCTGAATATTGTTTTTAGAAAAATTCAAAACAAATCCAAAATAAACTTCCCCTAGAAAGTAGATATGGATCTACAAAGTTTTAATGACCAGCCAAAAGGCAGGAGAGGGAAGAGGCAAAGCATTAATAATTTTTTTCGTCTCTTTATACAAGAAATATATTACCATAATTCTTTGAAGAAAAGTATAAGCAAGTATACAGGGCCTTGCATTAAATTTCAACACGTATTAAGATATTAATATACAGAAACACAAGCAGTAAAATGGATGCTGGAAACAAAAAGCTGAAAGTTCAAGTGTGTGATGCATCTCTGCCCATTTCTCTTCCCTTATCATTTTATCCAAAAGATTTAATTAAACTCGTGCTTCATACATCTATGTCCTCATGAGGACAAAGTATTTCAGGAAGTGGAAACAGACACTGATAGAAAAGAATGCTCAGGAGAAAGGACAGCTGCCTTCTATTGCTGTCCTAAAAAGTATGCCTTTTTTTTAAGGAAAGAAACCATTTAAATGCAAACACTATATTAATGAAACATTCAGCTCAGGCTTTATGCAAAACCCAGTAACCCAATTCAGAGTTACTGCTACCATAAATGTTATTCAGCTGCACTCAACGCATTAAGTAATGTTGTGTGCAGGCATGCATTAGGTGCTTTGAAACCACAACTTAAGGAGGAGAGATTGGTCTGGAAATAGACTCTGGTTTGATCTCCATCCTCCCACCAATAGATACAGAGATACAATTTTTTGGTACATTTCTAGCATCAAAAAAAATTACTCACCAAACTAGCAGTGAGGGAAGGTGCTGACTGTCCAAGTGTTTGATAGCGCATCCGAACAAGATTAGTGGTTTCTATAGGTTGCCACAGCTGCTGTCCAGTTGCACTGGGAAGCAAATATTTGCCTGTCAAGTTAAGAAAGAGTGAGTTAAAATACAAGGCGTTGCAGATGAGGCAAGGCAATGCAATGGACAGTTTACTGTAACACTCTTGCCACTGTAAAACGTCTTTCACTGAAGCCCTGAACAGAGCTGATTCCATCAGAACAGAATTCCTACTATTCACTTGCTAGCCCTTCACATCATCCTTCCACAAGATGGACTTCTTGAAGGCAACTGAATTTTTTCACTGTTCTCAACTGTACCTTTTTCATACATAGAAACACAATTAAAGCAAGAACAGAGGCAAACATCCAGAATGCTAGTTCTTAACCAAAAGAAATTAAACTCTGAAAGCTAGTCTAAAATAAAAACTAAAAAACAAAGGTACTAAAAACTATTCCACTCTCTACCCCTTGAAGGAATAAGGTTCTGAGTCTGAGAGACAAAGTTGAGATTTATTGGAATAAGGTACTTGTGTGGATGATTACACCATTTTGTGGGTGAGGACTATTCTGCTTGTTCCAAAATTCCTCCTTATCTACTTAATAGGTATCACTCACTTCCCAAGAATCTTTATTCAGTGTCCCTACTTGAATAAAGACTGGATCTTTATCCCATCTCTATCCAAGTAAGGGAATATACCAAGCTGCAGGCCAGCCATTCCTCAGGAGCACTCACATGGGACCCTCAGTGCCTGTGCTCTCCACTCAGTGGTGTCACTTCGCTGTGGGCAAGAAACCATGAGCCCAAGGCCACACAGGGTCACACTCCCCATGAGAGTGTGATGCCACTCAGTCTGGATTATCTCCCCACAGGTACTAATTAGGCAGACCACATCTCCAACGCATGAAGCCTGAGTCACAAACTAGCAGCAGGGAGAATATTCAGGGAATTACACTAAGACAACAAGTATGTGTTGATACTGTTCATTTCTCTTTATTTTCAGCCGCTATCAAGAAACAGGACAATGGGCTTCATACTGGTCTTGGCAGGATGTCCACCTTAAGTTCTTACTTATTTCTGAAAACCATGCAAAAGTGAGACAATCCATTACTGAAGCAATTGACTTCTCTTAGAAGACAAGCTGATGGAAAGCAACAATTCAGAAGACTTTTGATTTTTAATCAAATCTCTGTGCAAAAACACAATGCAGGAACAGATCAAATTAAAAACATCTCCAAACAACATGGCATAAACATTTGTTTCCCAAAATTACTAATCCCCACCTCATTAAACTCGTCATCTCAGACAGCTATGCAGTGGGTATGTGCATGACCACTGACAGAGGACTTGTACTCTGGTTAAAACAGCACAAGTTTGCCAAGAAATCAGAAGCCTCAGCTTCATACCCTTGTTTCAACAGTAGATCCACAGAGAGTTACTGAGGTCTTTGGGAAGTGATTGTCATGGTGTCGTGGTTTAACCTTGGCTAAATGCCAGGCACCTACAACATCTGCTTGCTCTCTCCTGCCACAGCTGTGCAGAAAAGAGGGGAAAAAACTAACATACACACCAGACTAATGAGCTGAGATAAGACACTGGTGGGAGGATGCACTGATAGGGCAAACCAGTTGAAAACTTACGAGTTGCGAAGTGATTTATTAGCCTAACAGAGTCAGAGGATAAATGAGAGGTAAAAATAGCTCTCAAGACACCGTTTCTTCACTCACCCACCTTCCCTCTTTAAGACTCCATTTCTCAGCTCACCCCCTCCCTCCTTCCAACCAACAGACAGCTCTGGGATGGGGGCAGGGTATGGGGGTTTTCTCTGGTCAGGGTTAGTTCATTAGGGAGAGAAGTCCTCTACTTAGCCATGGGGTCCCTCCCACGAGAGACAGTCCTCTGCAAACTTCTTTGGCGTGGGTCCAATCTCACGAGCAGCAACCCACCCGAATCTGCTGCAGCAAAAGTTCTTTTCCATAGGGTGCAGACTTTCAAGCCAAGGCTGAACCGAGGCCAGGCTGNGGCATCATCTGCTCCGCTGGTGTGGGCACCTCCCCACAGGCTCTGGGGGTTGCTCTGCATCCCCTGGACTCCATGGGCTGCAGGGGGACCACCTGTTCCCCCCATGGTCTTCACCACGGCTGGCAGAGGGTTTTCAGCTCCGGCGCCTGGAGCACCTCCTCCCCCACCTTCTCCACTGACCTTGGTGTCTCCATGTTGTTTTCCCTCACATATATTTATCTCCTCCTCCTCCTCCTCTGGCTGGAAAGAAGTGCGTGCTCACATTGTTTTGATTTCTTCTTAAATAGAAGAGAGGCATAACTAACAGAGGCATAACTAACATCTCTAATTGGCCCAGGTTTGGCCAGCAACATGTCCATCATCTTCAGAGCCATCAGAGATTGGCTCTGCTGGACATGGTGAAAAACTTCCAGAACCTTCACACAGGACATGCAGGAGCCATCTTTGTACCCACCCTACTCTCTGGCAAAAACTGGGCCAAGCAAAACCACCACACTTGGAAGCTAGAAGTTCCCAAGCAGCAGCACAGGATAGTCTTTAACACTTTCCAATTAGTCTTCCAAATGTGCTATTATTCTCTTTTACACTGGTAAAGCGGAGCCCATAATCATTTTTTCACTCAATTTGCTAACAGCCTGCCCAAGACTAGAAGAAAAATGCACAACAAAGCTGTGGTTTCTTGCCCAATTATCTAGGATAACGTTTCCCAGAACTGGAAAACCTGAATTAATTTCCCATCTGCTCTCTCTGCCTGTTTCTATCGAATTCTGGTTCCCTTTGTACATAGGCTGGCATCATCCTCAACTAAAAGGGTGCCATAAAAAGCTTGAGGCATTGACTGCAATGTACACATCTTTGATATTCCATTGATGTCTATCCTGAAATATAGCAGTGACATGCGCAGTCAGAAAGAGCCTTATATCTATCACCACCAAAGGTTAAATCCTTCTCATCTGGACAGGAAAAGGAGAATTAAAAAGTGAATACAAAAAATTGAGTTGTACAAACCTTCCATTTAAATAGGTATGTTTTACTTAATGCTTTCTATGTCAAAAGAGGCCTATGCCCTTTCTTTGTGTCCTTTTGACGCCACTCCTCAGAGTCACTGGTAAGATGAAGTTTGCAGAGAAGGGTGAAACCAGACATTTGCTAGTGCTGGGATTCCTGATTACAAAAACCTATCAGGCTAGGATGCAATCTACAAACACTGTAATGAAACTGCAAGAAGGCTTCCAGACTTCTAGCAACATCCAGACAGCTTCAAACAAGCCACTGGCAAAATGCTTCAGTAATACCTATTTTGCCAGGCAGACATACAATACACACAACTCTTTTAGAAACTCCATATTAATCCACCCTAGAAGCCATCAGGAAAATTCTGTTAAATAATTTTCAATTTCATCACTGTAGCATAATATTAGAGCATTTTCACATCATAGGAAGAAATATTTGAAAAGCAGCTAAGTCTTCCCCTGATCCTTAGAATAATAGAGAATTCAAGAAAGAAAAGGATTCATTCTAATAAAGTTTGTTCTAAAACTGGGGAACATCATCATTCTTTGGTTTCTCATAGGTTGTTGTGGTTTAGAAATGGTATTCCCCAATTTAGTATTCCCACTAAAAAGAAAATCACAATCTGTTCCACTCCCATTCTGTGGGACAATTCAGTCTAAGGGGACAAAGATACATGAGAAATATGTGCTATTATTAATGCTGGTACTTATATTTTGTTTTGAATGTGCACCAGATCTAAAACATGGAGAGCTTATACTGTCTACACCTTCCCATGTGCAGGGCATCTCTAACAGCCACCTTTACTATTTGTCCTTTACAGTAATTTGTATTTTATTCTGTTTTTATCTTGCGCAAATATCTGAAAGAAAGTCTAAGATATCTTGATACAGAGGCTAGAGGAAATGCAATCCTACTGTTAACAATAATCTTGTACCAAGCCGTTCCATCAACTGTAATATCTTGCCTGACTGACAAGAAGGCAGAGTGAATTTACTCAGTATCATGGTCAGGATATCCACTGTAAGAATTCACTTAATATTTCATTATTTTTCCTGCATGATTAACACCAAGAAATACTTTAAATACTGTTGGGGGGTCAGTTGAAAAGCTGAATTAGGCAGTAACCACTATTAAAATTGCCAATGAAATTGTGAGCATGTGTGATGCTAGAATGATTCCTCCTCCCATCCTTACCACCAAAAGGAGCCTTGAAGGTACTGTAGTTTTCACAAAATACTGGAATTAAGGCAAGCAGGCTGTCTAGAACTCCAATTCTTCTTTTCATAGTACATAGGCTTTTAAACACAGAAATGGCATACATGAAATATGCTTTCTATAGAAGTAAAAACAGCCAGGCCTTAGACAAAAATACGGTGACAGATGAATTTCTTATCTGAGAATAACACTAACCTACTGCATTAAACAGCCACACAATAAAACAGTCTCTGCCCTTAGTGAGCTAATAAGCAACTCTCCCTCAATCCTCCAATAAAAAAAAATTTAAATCCCCTCATACTGTCCACTCCCCTTTTCTCATGACATTAGAGCACTCCTACACTTTCCTTGCTATAGTTTCATTCATAATTGTATGCATTTTCCTGCTTTTACATTTTCTTTAATAACAGTTGAGTTTATACACATCCACACTTCCCCTTGTTGTTAAGTGACTTAAATGCCAGTATTATACAAAGAATTTGAGCTGAAATACATTATTGATTTTCACACTGCATTCATGTCTGCCTTCAAGTTTAATGCTCCAAGCAGCTACTTTCCTTTTTAAGTGCACTGATTTGTGAGAGACTGAGAGAAAGGCTTCAATTCCACCTCAACCGTTCTATCTTAATTCCATATTCTGGCCCATAAATAGCACATAACACTGCCAGCATCCACACTACTCACACACTGGCAGTAATTCTCATATTACTTTCATCAGCTATTGATATTGAATCATCCACTGACAGAACTTCCCTACTTCTGTCCTCTTCAATTCCAAAATGGTCATTGTTGACTTCCTTCCCTACTTCCTCTGCAGAAGCTTTGCTGGTATCTTTACTTCTATTCCTGTGCCTGAAACTACCAGGACAGCCTAAAGTAGCAACACTGGAACCAAGGCCATCTCTTCCTATATCGGAATGCAATCCTTGTTAGTCTAGCACATTTATCAAAATGCATTTTGATGAAGGGTGATTTAAGTTGACTACGTAATGGTAATAATTTAGCATTATTTAATAGTATTACATCATTGTTGGTGAACATAAGTAATAAATCACTGCAGTTCACTGTCACCTTCCCCTTGAACATGCCTCTTGTATGTCTAGATTCATTTGTAATGATATTTATTGAAGGTCCAAATAGAATCTTTGTTAATTCTTACTTCTGTTGCATTCAGCATGCGCCTATTTGTCGTATGACTTACTGTATAAGGACAAAAGACACTAAAACCACATACACTTCTACAAAAATCAGTCACAAAAGGCAGGCTTTGCTTTACTCTAAACAGAAAAATCTTTCCTACTTGTGAAGTATTACTCTCATTCCTCTGTCCCTCTCAAATGCATATCATAATAGGACGGCAGAAAACTACTAAATGAGCTCAAATCTAATACCTATAAATCTTCCATTTTCAGTTAGAATTTAGAAGTAACTTTGTCTCTGATAATTAAACAATTGCATATGATTACGAAAATGTTTTGGCATCCACGTAAGATTTTACCTTTACAAAAGTACTTAGGACAGTGTAGACTGCACTGCTGGAAAGTCTGATTTGAAACCAGTCAAAATGCAAAAATTAATAGCGAGGAAGCATCTTCAAAGTCTTTTTTAGAAATATTTCTTGTTAAAATATGAGAAGCAGTTTTCTATTACACTACTGCGAGTGGAAGACGGACCTGTACTTTGCTAAAATGGAAGAATCTGAATTTGGGCTGACAGCAACTACAGACACAAAGTGAAGCATATGATTACAGTGCACCACAGAGTTACCAGAAGCTAGCATCAATGTGTCTGAGTTAGCTGCTGTGAAAGAGCTGCCTGAAAAATAGCCTCTTGCCATCTGGACACCTTTAAGGCAAGGGCCAAGAAATACTTATTTCAATTAATTATCCTGTTAAATCAATTACAGATATTTATGATATAAGTGCAGAATATTTTTAAAAATACAGAAAGCAAGATACTTCTCCCTCACTAGTTTTCTTAAGTAAAAATATAACTGATCTTGTCACAGGAATAAATACTCCCTCCTCTTGCCCCTGGCTTATTTCCAAACACAAAGAAAACCAAAGAAGAGTAGTACATTGACAGGTTTGATGTGAACAGAAGAAAGTCTGAAACCACCACCTGCTACCATGTCACCACAGCAGCAATGGCACTCCCAGCACATCCAGGGAAGCCACTGTTAACCAGATGATAAATTGTCTGCACCTGGTGAGCTAACACAATGCTTGCTCTCCAAAAACCATTGGCCTGTGGAACTGCACAACGTCGATTGTGTAAGAAGGAGAACTGGACCTGCCAGCTCAGCCAGGTCACTTGGAACATTGGGGTCTACGACCACCAGGGACCACGGGAGAGAGCCCCAGGACAGAAGAACACATGTATAAAGGGGAGCGAAAAAATATGTCAATGATTTCAGGGAAATCATTATCATATTCTGGAACAATCAGTCGATGTATATGTAAAGCACAGTATATAAACAGAATTTTCCCTGTACTCAGCATGAACAACTTTGGGAGGAATTATCCCCCATCATCCAGCCGAATAAAGAACGCCTGCTTCTTAATGTTACAGTGGTGTTAAGGCGTTTTCCATTTTACTGAATTGCCTGAGCAGCAGAAAGTGAAGATCAAAGCTGGAAGCAACATATCACCACTTTTAACCCCAAGGACAAGCAAAGCCTCACTCCAGGTTCAGAAACCTGCCAGGTGAAAGGCAGAGCCTCCCACCTTAATATTGCCTAGGTTCAGGTTAGAGCACTTCGATTTATTGCCTCAAATTGAACCCCTGCAGACATCCCAGCGGTAGGAAATGATGGGGACACTGCAAATTTTAGGGTCTATTCTCAAATCGGGAGACAGGGAGGAGGGCTAGAATTAAAGCCCATCATTCCCATTAGCTGTTAACTGGAAAGTAAAAGAAGAATGGATGGATTTAAAGTCATCGCTAGGAAACTTTCCGATATTTGCCTTATTCTACTGTGACTGCATCAACATGTTTTACTTGAATTTCAAATAACCACCAGCAGCCAAA
>VZRL01006193.1:1008279-1044569 GCA_013397895.1 Origma solitaria | reverse complement strand
AAAAAAAAAAAAAAATTATTAATGTCTCACTTATTGCTCAGAATTTAAAGGAGCATGTTTTGCATCTTACTCAGTTACACACGGTTGAAGTTAATGAACAATTTCACTTTCCCAGTCTGATGCAGGAAGGTGAAATTTTTCTTTTAGCCAATCTGGCCCCTAAACATAACATTATTCAGGTAAGCCTGTAATTACAACTGACTCAATTACAATTTCTTTTGTTACTGTACAAGAAGCCTTTGTAAAAAAATCCTATTACACTCACAATAGTTCTTTCACTTTTTGATGTACTACAAATCTTTGTTTCACTTTCTAAAATCAGATGAAGAACTGGCACTCTCAGGCACATGGTGTAAGTCTTTGAGCTGTCCTGTGCAGGGCCAGGAGTTGAACACATCAGTCCTTGTGGGTTCCTTCCAACTCAGGATATTCTACAATTCTGGCTGGCAATGCATGAAATAAATGTGGCTCACCAAAGGCAAGAATTTGGAGTGAGATTATGAACTCAGGAAAAAAAAAAAAATAGAAGGAGATCTACCTTAAATTTTCACCAGTACTGGCAGAATTGGAACTGGAAAAGGACACATCCACTTTTGGATGACAAACCAGTAGGAAAAAGGCTTAAATCTGTATCCAAAAATACATATATATAGAAAGAAAATCAAGCCTCCATTAATTACAAAGAAATGCAGAATCAAGACTGTTTATAAATCAATTACCAGGAATAAGTCACCACATCCCAGAAATAATGGTTCACCCCTTGAACAAAATTCTCTCACTGAAAGTCATTTAAAAGACAATACAAAATTTTGCTGATAAGGAAATTACTCAGAGTTCCTTTGCTAACAGATATTTGCTGAACTTACATTTCTGTATTGACTATTTGCAATCTATTATTGAAGTATTGTGACAGCAATAAAATATTTGAAAGGCATTTGAGATCACCAGCAAATCTCCCTAACCTTTAATTAGATTTGGAGGACAAGGATAGGTTTGGGGTTTTCAGTTTAGTTTGTTTGCTTGGGTTTTTAAGTTTTCCATGCCAAAAATATCTAACTCGATAGCACTGTTAGGCAACTAGTGACAACCATAACCACATGATAAAAACACCCTACAAACTGAAGTTATCATTCACGACACCCCTACCTCGCAACTCTATTGAAATACAATTCAGCAAAATAATTAGTTGATAATATTTATCAGTGAGCTCACAGACAGAACAATCTACTGCTTCCTTTCTCTTAACAACAAATAGGCCCTTTTCCCCTAATTCTAACATGCAGCTCCAAAACTTATAAACTGCCAGTACATTCTATAACACAAATGTAATATACAGATATTACTGCCTCCCTTTCACCCTTTTTTTCAGTTTACACCTGCTTTAGAAAAATTTCAAGGTCTGGTTCTGAAGCTCTGGTAACAGTAGGAAAAACAGATATTAAAGATTCACGCTGGACACATGATGCTACCAAAAGCACACTAAACTATATATAAATGATGATGAGACAGAGTTCCTCTTGATACATACTCAATTTTGCAAAAACAAGAATCCTGCACACCAAGAAGTCAGAGACAGCTGATACTGGCAGACTTAAAACAAAGCTGTGCCTAGAACACACATTTTAAGGACCTCAAAAAATCACTGTTGCTCAGTTCAAACTTAATGTGAACAACTACTTCAGTCAGTGGTCAATACTCTTGGCTCACAACTCTCCACCATCTCAACATCTGGGCTTTCTCCAGTAGAATTTATGGTAAGAAACAAACATCTCCCACTGCTCTATGAAGAACATGTCCAGCAACTCCTAACCCGCATTAAGACAAACAGCATGAAATGATGTGTTAACATGCTTTTTTCTCTGCAGTCCCCACTATGACCCCTTTTTTTGTCCCATGTCTTTGTTGTTATGCCGCATAATTAAGTCACTATATGCTTGTTGTAATTTTTCAAAAGGTAAAGCTTCCCAATAGAAAACCCTGCTCCTGTTTTCACTGTAAAGTATCTATAAACTTTTCCACTCAAGTCATCAACCTTCATTTCAAGGATTAAGTATAGGAAGTGTTTTTTCCCTCTTCTCAAATATTTCTCAATCTGTACACTCTATTTATGTTAAAGCAAACAACTTGAAGAAAGCAAGTATGTGGTCAAATTATTTGCTTTACAACATCCACTAGAGAAAGACCACAAAGAAAAAAACAGGAAGACATAAGCCTCTCGGAGTATAGATCATGTGCTCTTGATGAGCAATTACGGTTTATTTATAAATATGCTGCAGTCAGTTTTGCACTAATGAGCTCAGGTACTAGCAACAACGGGACTGCAGCCTCATAGACCTCAGATTTCGTTAATCAGCTGATTAAATTCAAGCATTTAACTATGTCCAGTCAAGTTTTTTCATCTGCGCTTCTACAGCTACACTGCTAAGTATACTTGAGCCAGCTAATTCAACAGCTGTTAGGGTATTTCTTAAGGAGCTACAACTCAAACTTCAGAAATTTAACATGCATATTAATTCTCTCCACTTTTTATTTTTCCACTATGACAAGTGACTCTTAACAACTTTCAAGCTGCTTCTAAAAGTGTCCCAAAGAGGGTTAAACTCTATTTCTCCCTTCCTCAAAACTGGCAGCTTGCAAACATATCTGCTAATTAGGCACTGTACTGCTACAGTTTGCTTTGCTCTCAACAACAATCAGCTTCTCATGTTCTGATGATACAAGCACGATTAAGCAGCAATCCAGGAGTTAAAGGCAAAATAATGAGACAGGATACAATATCTTCTGTTCTCATCTCAAACTATTACATGGTGCAGACTCCAGACATGTTAAAGAATATGGAAATTATCTAGGTACACAGGGAAGTAAAAATCAACTCCACGATGCAGGATGATTGAAGCCTTAAATGATGAAGGTAACTGACGATGAAAAATATAACCTAACATCATCTCAACCACCAGTACACCAAGACCATCTAAAAATGCATATTTCATAGCAGAATACATATATATATATACACATATATATATTTTTACTTCTTCTGTAGGAGACAGCTTTGTACTGAATGCCTAAAAAAACCAACCAAAAAAAAACCTCCACACCACATCTCCTCAGCCATGCAATTACAGAATAGATTGCTTCTATCTCTTTCTACTAATTCTGGAGTAAGTCTAACATGCCACATGGTGCTTTAAAGCAACCTTTGAGCTGAAAAGACTCCCAGATATGCTCTGGGTGGGCAGTGCTAGTGAATGAAGCACACTATGCTTGTGACCATGCACACATGGCAGCTGAACCTTCCCACCTCTGCAGCCCGGAGCTGAGTAGTCTCAGCACCCATGCTGGGCTGGTGCTGTCCCTCCACTATACAATGAAAGCCATTTTGAAACATACTTCTGCCCTGATATGAGAGGGGCAGAAAATGCAGGAAGTAAAATTTCGTACAAAAAGGCACATCTAATAGAGCTATGGCATTGGCAGTCATTCTTACCCCGCATCCTACAGCACCCCAACTTCTGGGGCTGGGGACAGGCCAACAGAATCCACCAGGCTGTGACCCCAGAGACAGCTATGAAATCACAGGGCTTTGTATAGGGTGGTATAATCATGTTTTATATTCATATATTCCTGGTGTAAATATGTATAATCAACTAGTCCCATAACAGGAAGAAATTTTGATTATGCACACAGGAAATACAAAACTGTTCCTCTCATCTACACCAAGTGGCCAATTTGGTTATAGAAATAACCTTTCTTTAAATGTTGCCACTAAACTAATCACATCCCAGTTACAAAAAGCAGTTGTATGTAATGGAAAGGTCCCATTCCCAAAAGGTTTCAAGGTACAAGTCACATGATTCTATGTTAAACTTTCCCCAATTACCAGTTGGGTAACAGCTGACATTGTAAGACTTAATGAGCTAATCTCCATTTTCAACAATATTAATGATAATTTATACAACCCAATGTTTGTGAAAACTCTGTTGCCAGTTGCTCCCCTGTATGAATGGTGAAAAACCTCCTCTTCCAAGTCCTGCCAGCACATGCCAACCCATGGATAAGAGAACAGCTTGTTTTTAATGGTCCATAAAGCTGTTGATGTTTCTGCTAATTAGTGTTAGCAGAGTGATGAATCTCCGAAGCAAAAAACAGACTGAGAATCCCCAAATTCATTTCAAATCAACCACAGATTAATTATACGGGAATAACAACAATTGCTGAGCATATTTCGATGACTGATGACTCAGAGGTGGAAAGCTAATCAAAGCAAGAATATTAAAGAAAAAAATACATAAATCACAAGATTTTTTCAGTTTTAGCTTCTCATGATCTGCAGATAATATGTGATCACAAGAACAAGAGGTAATTTTACTAATGTAAAGTGCTTTAGGATCCTCGGATTAAAGATTCTATAAAATGAAATTTCTATGTATTATGTTACCTGTACTTGTGTAAGATCAATTTAAGGCTAGCAGATAACAGCCCTACCACAGTTAGACACAATTAGCCCTGCAGGAAGTCTCTTCCAAGTAGTCATTGATGAGACGACAGTAGGCAAGATAAGAAGTTCAAACCATAGGTAACAAAGTGTATTTTTTTCTTTATATGTATCAGCAGAGCTTCGCAGTACCATATAGAAGCAACTGATTTAGCTGCAGGACTCTCCAAAATATGAACTCTTCCTAGAAATATGTTCTCATATCTTTCAGAAGTAGAAAGGGAGATAGCAATCTCCAAATGCTGCATCAGAGCAGCTGGGAAGACTGAGCTGCACCACCCACCACGGGGCCAAGCGAAGAGCAGCAACAGGACATGAAAGTAAAGGCAATTTGTTTTGCTTGTCCAAGTGATTTGCCAGGTTAACCCTCTCCACGGTAAAAGCTCATTTAATTTCTCATCCTTTCACATTACCTTCTGCCATGAATTCTATTTAAGCATCTCTGAACACAGCAAACGAAAATCTGTAGACAATTTAAGCCAAAAACCCTCTGACTATAGACAGCCCTTTGAAGTTTGTGGAGATCAAGAAAACCAGCCACCGCAGAAAAGCAGCTTTTTAATTAAACATCTTTTCTCATGCTTCGAAACAAGTTTTAAAGTCCCAGTCTGTGCACCATTAGGAATCCTTAAGAAGGCAATCTAAGGCTACAGCAAGAGGCATTTAAATACATGTTTACTAAACAGATGTCTATCGTCCCAAGAATAACAGAGCTGATCTCACCTAACCATCCTTTCCTCCACATTCTGTCTAGCACACCTCCAACGCCCCTGCACCCAGAGGGCATCAGTATCCCCCTGAAGCAATCCTCTTTTCCCTGTCTGACCTAGGGCTATGGAACAAGCAGCTACAGCTCAGCTTTGTGACAGGGCTTATCCTGCAGTTGAACAAGCTGTGCAAGGATTGTGTTCTACACTGACTGTGGCACAAGCAGAACTTTTAAAGATCCGGTTTACTTCCCAGGCAAAGGGCATGACAAGCATTGTTATGGGCATGTATTCATGAAGGGAAGGGGGAGTCTGGAGCAGGAGAAAAGTTAGGACACAGACATAGAAGAGAAAAAGGCCAATATTGATCATTGTGTAAGTGATTATGTTACCCAAAACTTTATAACCTATTGGAAACATGGCTTTTTAAATTAAAATATTAATTGGTCCTAAATTACTTTCAAATTATTTTACTCTGAGATTGTTTTATCTCATGAATGCTTATGTTAAGTAGACACAGTTATGAAATACTATTTTTCATCTGGTCTTTCTATTAAGCAGTACTGTTAGCACTTCACAAGAACTATTAAGGCAGATTTGCTAGATTAATTGCAGGCCACACACAACATAATCTTTTCATTCCGAACTCAGTCTCTGTTTTTCCAGAAGTCTTCTTCCTTGGCGATGAAGATTAAGGAAAGCAGTACTGTCACAAAAATTATATTGAAGAGACTTTTCCAAAATACAGTAGCATGGTGTCTCCAGGGACCAGTATTTATTTCTTTTATTGGACAAACTTTAATCAGTGACTCTGTAGCAATTTTCAACAGAAAGCAGTAATAGATTTATTCTCAAAAACATTGATTTAATTTTTGTTCTGCTTTGAAAAGCATTACTTGCTTGTCACTACTTGTCACGTGGTTGCTGGATTGCTTAAAACTGTGCAACTCAGGGAAAAAATTTGGCTCCAGTTTCTCCGAAGCTGTGCCAAAAGTAATTTCAGTTTTTATCCCACCTCTGCAGGTTTCCAACCCTCTTCTCCCTTGTGTTGATTTCCCACTGGAAAGACTCAGTACATCAGTCTCAATTTTTTCTCATATTCATATATAAAGAGTTTTGTAATTTACTTCAGCCAATGCAGTATAGTAGGTTCTCAGTAACTGTAATTCTTCAGGTTTTGCAAGTCTCATTCAATATATTGCAACAATATAGATTTTATTTCCTCTCATATGTCCTGCATAACATTATTACCTCTTTTAAAGCCCAATAAACTCATTTATTTGGGATCTATTCCCAGAGATAAAAACCCTATCTATTTACCTCTATTAGTATTCAGCCCTGCAGGAATTTAACTATCCTGTTTTATATAAACAAATAAATTTTGTTTTGTTTGTTTTCATCATTAATACTGCTTATGCTCTATGGCTAAATAATATTGTGTTTTTAACAGTAAAAGGAAAGGGAAAGTAACAAAGTGCAATTCACATTTCTAACATCTGGAGTGAGCAACATGCATCAGCGAAAGAATATTCTGCAAATTTGCAAGCCAAGAGTCTTGTCTCTTGCTTTACTTACATCTAATGTATTTTAGGAGTTGAACATTTTTTAATGACAGAGACTGAACTGTAAATAATTTCAAAAATACCATTTCAAACTATTTTCCAGTGAACTGATACCCATTGTTAAGCTTGCACTTGAGGGAATATTAAAACAACAAAAAAGAAGAAAGAATAAAGGAATACAGTAATCAGTGTATAGTGATACTAAAGATCAAGTACTTTTTAAAATTACAGGCCTCCAAATATTTTTCCCCCTTTATGGACAAGGACTATTTTTTCATAAACATTAAGACTTAAACAGAAATTTGGGAGGGGATGTGTGAGCATAGAAGTAATCCCTTATCAAGTACATGTCAGCTCACCCATTATAAAAGTAGGACTTCTTGTGCCCCACTTCCTTTTTTTTTAATGACACTGTGATTCTTGTAGTTTCAAACCAGAGCAGCAAATTCTTAAGAATTAAAGAAACTTTAAAAAACCCCAAAACTTCAGTGTGTAAAAAAAGGTATGTAAATACATAACCAAGGCAACACTGAAATTATTAACTTCAGATTGCTGAACATTTGAAAAAAATCTAGGAGTTAGTTCTATATCTGCAGTGGTTCCTTTAAAACAACTTCTAAAAATCCCAAAATAATATAAAGAAATTTCTGTCACCAGAATGACTTTGATTAATTTAATCAGTATCATGAAAGCAGTTAAGATATTTAAATTATTTTAAGATACCAAAGCCCTAGGGTATTCAGGTTCATTTAAAGTGCATTGGTAATAAAGCAGTTTAACATCACTGCACACTGACATGAAACCCTGCCCAACATATTGCATGCAGACAAAAAGCATCTCCATTTCCCTTTATAAAGGCCTCAAGCAGTAATTCAAGCATAAAGACTGGAGACTATGGCAGCAGAGCAGAATTGCTACATTTGTTTTTGATTAGGCTGTCTTCTTCCTCTTTATCTGCAGGACTTACATGGCAAAGATCCATTTTAAAAGACCACCACTCCATTTTAAAGTTAAACAAAAACAAAACTAAAAAAACCACGGCTGAAATAGTACATTTACTGGCAATTCTTAGTTTCAGTAAAACAGTAGTTTGGTTTACACTCCAAGTTTTCAGAGCTGTAACACTCCAGAGTTGCCAAAGAGTTCACTGAAATGGCTACCAAAACTGACACTTGTCCGCTGCAAGTCACGTATTTTTCATCAAAGTCCATATGGATCACAAATATTCTTACCCTGTTTCTGAAAGTTTCCTAACAACTCATGATAAAAATGAAGCTGAAAGGGAAATGACAAATCTTACCCTAGTGACACTAAAAATCAGAGCAAAAATTATGTGATGTTATGATACAAGAAATTCCTGTAGTAGCATATGTTTTTCCTTGACAAAAGTATAAGGCAGTTTAATTTTTTTAAGTTCTTTACGTTAAAAAAATTAATTATTTGTCATTTACCAGAAGCCTTGTAGGTGATTTTATGCTAGTGAATACAAAGAGAGGTATTGCTAGAACTTCTTGGAGCTTCTTTCAGGCAAAGGCCAGGGAAGGGGGTAGGAGGGAAGTAAGAAAAGCAAATACTCTAAAAGTACTTTCCAGACATTTAGTGCAGAAGGGTTGGCTCTGTCCACTGTGGAACCATTTTTCATCCCCAAGCAAAAACAACTCTGAACAACACACAGAATTTAGAGACAGAGAACAATCCATCCCAAGTAAACACCATTTCAGCTTCCTCTAACCTAAATTTCATGTGCTTGATTCTAATACCAATCAACATCACTTGGACAGATAAAACAACTTCCTCATGAGGGGAAGTAGAGGAGCAGACAATGATCTCTTCTCTGTGGTGATCAGGACCTGAGGAAATCGCCTGAAGCTTTAACAGGGGAGGTTTAGGTTGGATATTAGGAGAAAGTTCTTCACCCAGAGGGTGGCTGGGCACTGGAAGAGGCTCCCCAGGGAAGTGGTCACAGCACCAGCCTGACAGAGCTCAGGAAGTGTTTGGACAATGCTCACAGGCACAGGGTGTGACTCTTGGGGATCGTGCTGTGCAAGGCCAGGAGTTGGACTCAATGATCCTTGTTGGTCCCTTCCAACTCAGCATATTCCGTTATTCTACCAGATTTCTATCTTCCAGTAAATTTACTGAAATCTATTGTCCCTCTCACCAAGTACAACAAATTTCTCAAACTATTAGCCATTATGCACTTCAGGAACATACTTAATTCAAATTCTAGTGAATTTAAAAATTATTTTTCTTGAAATACACAAAGTCCCTATTTTTTTTTATTCAATTTGCTCCATAATCAAAACCAATCACTCTTCAGTGACCATCACAGCCACACGTATGTCACAATACCAGCACCTACTATCTAGGAGATGCTATCAGGGCAGGGAAGGCCTGAGCCCTCTTCAAGCATCCTGTTACCTCTGCATGGCTCCACAGAGGGGAAGCTGCAGTCCACAGCCTATGGCTAGCTGGTAATGCCATTCCTCCCCTGTGAGAATTCCACCACATAAATGAGGTCAAGTTGCTTTTTTTAAAATGAAATCAAGTCTAAAGGGACCATCCATACACTTCAACTCCTTGAGGAAACAAGGTATGTGTGATCCCATGGATGAATGCACATAAGTCAGCAAGATAAATGCCATAGCCATGAAAATCTCAATACAGGGGTCATGTTCAGGCTGCACTTCACCACTTACCAGCAGCCCAGAGGCAGAACCTCAAAATGACTCACTAACAGTCAGGGAACCCACATGGAAGAGATTTATGGAAACTCCAAGTGGAGCTCACACCTGCCCCAGAGACCTCGGCCACAAGGTACATACCAGGGGTCAAGGGGCCATCAGCTCCACAAGTGCTAAATCTCCAGGTGACATTACACACGCCCCAAACTCACCAGTCAGAGCTCCTCCAAGGCTTCCTCTTCTGAGCTGTCTCCCATCTTCACTCAACTGCCTCTTAAATTTAGGAGATTTTCCAAGGCCAGAAGACACTTCAGGACTGCTGGATTTTCGGAAAGGCATAGGTGGGGGTGATAATATGTGATCAAGCTGCAAAGAAGCAGAAAAAAAAGTACTTAACTGTTTAAATGCTTATCTTCATTGAAAGAAAAATGTAAGTTACCTTCAACTACAGATTATGACAGCATTTGGGAAAAATTGTTTATAAAGATCTTAAGGTAACTAATTTGCTAACTGAAAAGTTTTTCAAGCACTGGATTTGTATCTGACTGAGTAAGAAAGCCATCCTCCTCTGGCACAGTGCACACCAAGGAACAGTGCAAAACAAGGAACGTTTTGTAGAGAGGTCTGCTCTCAAGCTACAAGGGATCATACTTAAGTTTACTCAACTCCTCATAAAGCAGTCTTTCTGCAATTGTGAACCACCAGATCTGGAAACCTACTCCAGGTAGTGACCAGCTCCTCAAACATTTTTCTTTGACAATTTTTCCTCCCATCCATGTCAGCAGTCACTAGATGGCACTGCACTATCAACAAACTGTAAACCACTGCCCACACCAGGGAAATAATAATAAGCAGATTTATCAATGCCAGTGAGAAAAAAATTAAATTATCCTGTTTATAAAAGAAGCATTCATTTATCCTGACTTTGAAATAAGTGGAAATACAGATCCTTGTTCTTCAAATTGTGTTCCTGTCATCATTCCCACATAACATTTTAGCTGCCTGGTCTTGACACCACATCTAATGTCTCAACATTTGATTAAATCCACAAAAACAAGACAAAATGTATGTGAGCAAATACAAAGAAAGGACAAAAAAGTGGGGTATGCAAGTATACATTGTAGAAAAAGTTCTACAACCATCCTTCTTAAAGTGCTGCAGTGGCATGGTGTCATTATTTCGAAAAGCATTCAGATGTTTTTCTTTAACACTTAAACCCTATTTGTCACTACAGTTTTTTAGAAGCCAAGTACATCTAAGTCTTAGATTTTTACAGTTCATGTACCGAGACTTATCAGCCAGAAAATCTACACATCACATGCATACCTGACTCCTTCATTCTCTTTGTCCACGGAAAGAGAAACACTGGAGCTGCACAGCAAAGCCCATTTTTGCTTACAGTTAATCCCACAGCAATATACTGTCTTCCCTACAAAGCATTTTGAATCCCACATTTAGTTCCCTAAGTATTTAATATTTCAGGTTAGTTATTGTTTTGGGCTTTGTTTTAAAGGTTTCCTTAATCAAATCTGCAGTTCATTGGAAGCATATATACACTCCTAAAGCACTGAGAAACACAAGTGATTTCTCAATCTGCTTCTTCAGGGTATTAAGACTCATTCATGTTCACAACAGACACTGAAGTATTTGATTAACTCACAGCCCTTGCCTTTAGCAATTTCCTAAACTGAGTGGTTTTGGGGTCACAAAGAAACTTTTCCTAACCATTGTTACTATTTATCTTTCACAAACACAGGCATACCACAAATATTTGCATTTACAACTTCTAAGATACTTCATAAGGTGAATTTACAAATTAAATAAAAATTACTCTTTTAAAAAAGGAAGCAACTGACAACAGCTGACTTCTAAAAAATCACCGTTTTGAGAGTCTCTCTTGTAAGTCTAAAAGCAAATACTCAAACTGCTTACTGACTGATGGATCGCAGAGATTGCTTAGTTCTAGACTCCAAATTAGTCCAAGCATCTGAAGATTACATGATCCCATCAAGGCTTTAGGTGAGTTATTGGCAAAAATTCATGCTCTTTCTTAAAACAGGTTCACACTTCAAAGTAACCAACCACATTTTAAATCTCTTTTTTCCTGAACTAATGTTCATCAAACTTTTAAAGCACAAAAGGAAAAAAAAAATCAGTACATGCACTAAGCTCCCTACACAGTAGCACATAAGTCAACATAACAGAATTTTGCATCTTCCATCCTCTCTTTTCCCCTTTTAACCAGGTATTCAACCTTTATGACTGTTCAAGCCACTCCCACAATGAATAGACGTGCTTTCCATGACATGCAGGCTGAGTTGAAGTCAGTATTTCCAATTAAGATGTGCTCCATTTTCACAGTTTTCAGGGTTTCAGAAGAAACTTCAAGACAGCACTATAGCACAGAGCAGCATAGTACCATCTAGGTCTTCAACTCATAATTAAGATGCTTCCCCAGCTTCAGAAAAGTATGATGTTTGAGAGCTAAGATAGTTTAAATATTATCCCCCATCAGCTCATAGTCTCAACAGCAATGCTCTGCCAGAATTCTCTTGCAAAGGTACCTCTGTTGCTAAGTTACTCTACCACAACTAAAATTTCTGTTTGATGTGATACCAGCACCACCTTGGGCACACAAGTTCTCAACAGTACAAAATTATTCAAGGACTTGCACGGAAACAGAGGAGCCCCCACTCAAATGGCGATTGGGCTTTAGCCATTGGAACAGAAGGTACCAGCCAGGAGAAAGTAAGTTTGAGCCCGTGTCAAATGGCCATGCCAAATGGATATGATACATATGGAAGCCCCTGTGAACAAGACTGTGGAGAATAAAAAGAAGAAAGAGTTGAGACATCCTTCCCACCAATGCTCTTCACCATGACGTCCGCAATCTGAAAGCTGATATGCAATCCCCTGCCATGAGAAAAACGGCACTGAAGTGCAATTTCTGAAGTTCAACATTTTTAAATAAAACAGGGTGAAATTCAGACTCTGTTGAAGGAGAACATGATTTTATTACATGGAAATAACAATAGAAAATAAGCATTCTTGAATAAGACAAATTAAGGATTGAAATATTACCGCTACATGCTAGGTTTCACCATGGGTTTCTCAAGAGCAGAAGTTCATTTTAACATAGGAACAGTCAAATTCAATATAGTAGATGACACTTACCCTGATCTGTCAGCTCAGTTTCAGCTGGGTGTAGAGAACCCTATCTCATCACCTGAAGCAACTACACCAAAAGACATTTATAAGGTCTAACACTACAAAGAAACAATATGGAAGTATGAGATTTAGTATTTTCAAGTTGATGCCCAACTCCTGCTTCACAGAAACAATTACATACATATCAACAAAGCTCTTCTGGAAGCTATCCAAAGATTGACTTTTGCTTCCAAAGGGCCAAATAAACTAAGAGCACATAAAATGTGTATTTGACCAGAGTCTGTACACTGTAACAGATGTATCTTGCAGTAAACCAAGAAGAGTAGACAATGAAGTACTCTTCAACAGCCTTGACGTAACAGCTCTGCATGCCTGGGAAATATGAGAGGAATGGACTGCAGAAAGTATCCAGGCTTGCAAGCTCCCTCCCTGTGCTAATCTCAAAGAACAGGCAGCAATATCTACCAGAACTAGGGGGGGTTTCATAGCCTCCATTCAGACCTCACTTCAAGCAAAAGCCTTTGCAGCAGATTAAGAGACTCTCTGCCCTTAACAGAACTGCCTTCCTATCCTGCCAGGCAGAGCACTCAGGTCCAAGGAAATCAACAGAAAACATCAGATCTTGCTTCCCTGGAACACAAAACTGATTCTGAAGATGCATTACATGTTACATATTCAAATCCTACAAAGTGGTTAATTCAGTCAAAAAGAGACTACAATCATTCATTAAGAAGATTACATCAAATTCAAATAAATAACTAATAGCAAGACCTATTCAAATTGTTAATAATTATTTGAAAATCCTCCTGGAAACCTGATTACCACAGAAGTTCAGGTTATGTAACTTAACCAGGTTCAGATTAGACACTGCCGTCCACAGGATGACATTAAAGCAAGTATCTAGAGGACTGAGGACAGTTGAAATTCTACCAGAGATTTTAAATAATTATACTTCAGATGCTTTTACTCAGCACTCAGTTTTGCCCATCCACAATCATCGCTCTATTGCTACTTCATACTTAGTAGCTACACAGACATGCACTGATGTTGCACGGCATGCAAACACAACAGGATAACCAGAGTTTTGCTGGTTCCCCTTTTTTATCACTCAAATTTGCTTGACAGCATATTGCAAGGAATACAATAGCTGTATCCCTGTGGGCAGTTTCTACAGACACACATTCATGTTACACCTTGAGGACCTGGCTCTCTCATGCTCTGCCCGCCGTCTTATTACTGCTGTCAGGCCGCAGCCATACCCTTCTCTCAACACCCTTTGAAAAGAAATGTTAGTGACCTCAGGAGCACTGGGATAGCAGAGGGCAGATTTTTTCAGCTAAAAAATGAAAACAGTGAAAAATGAAAACTATGAAAACAAGTGTATTTGAGTACTTTGTATCTAAGGTACAAGGGGGGGTTAACTTAGCCTTAGAGTGTATACAGGCTGCTTAGAGAGGGATTTTTAATCAGTACACATCTCACCACTAGTGTCTGCTGTTAATATTCACAATGCATGGATAGTTAACTTATTTAAAAGCCTCCCTCCCCCAAAATTAAATAATACCTTCTTAACAAAGGCTCTTTAAAAGACAGAAAACACACAGCAAACACCAACCTATGAAGAACATACTGTTCTACATTTATTTCTTCCAGTTCATTTTCCCATACATTTAATAAAAAAATCTGCTTCCTTATGTCACAGGTATGATGAATTTCTACAGACGCACTGTAAAATTTAGGGCATAACAGCTTTCCCAAAACCCTATTTGCTCCCCTCACACCTATAAACCTTACAAAAAGAACAGAGAGTATTTTTAGAGGAGAATTGTTTAAAAACTACGTAGAACAAAGTCAACAAAATATCCTTACCATAGACTTCTACACATAGATTTAGACATCCTATAGAAACATGGATGGAATTTCAGTGGCAATAATTTTTCTCAAATAATTTCCCTCTGTTTTCAAGCTATTCATTTTATGTGTGAATAGAATCAGATACATTCCTCTGAAAAAAATCATTCCCACACTGTACTATGGACTTTTAACAGCTCACCTACTCAGAAAGGATTATACCAATATTTTTTAAAACCTCAGTAGCATTAAATCCATCTATCTACCATCATGTATTTATTCTAAAGCTAGAATGAATTCTCTGCTTGATAATTATTTCATCAAATAGTCACATCAAGTACGTCAGCCTACATGTCCTTATGAAAATTAAGGACACGACAACTGATTCAAAATAAGACCTTGCATCAGTGTTTAGGAGCACAATTTGAGCCGAGTACATAATGAGGAGTGAGGCAGTCAGAAAGAAAATGCATTTCAGGAGAGAAAAATTGCGGTACAAGAAGGTGAATGAAGCTAAGAGAACGCAATCATACTGATAATACCAGGATAAGGAAAATAAGCTGCTCTGGGCTGCTGAGGTCTGCTGCAACATAGAGTGTCTTCTTGCAATAAAACTTAAATTGAAATGAGAACAGAACTTGTCTGATCAGCTCCACTTATTTTTTGAAACACCCACTATGGTTTCACTGTCCAAAATACTTCACTCCCAACCTCCTCCAATTGCTCCACATGCAGTATGTCTGCTTCCCACAGAAACTGGGAAATACTGGTCAAGTATATTCAGTCTTAAGAATACAAACAAAGATGTTCTATTAAGCAATTCCATTTCCACCTCCTGAATGCAGCACAACGTCACTCTACCTCAGGTCATGCTCTATATGCATATTCAGTCCTCAAGTTTTCATATAAGGACTGTGCACTGTCACCCATTTTACATCTCCCGGAGTCAGGGAGATGTCAATCCAAAAAAGAGATGCATTACCTGAAAACTCTCACATATAAGTGTATCAAAAGCAGAAATATCTATTATACTTTTACTGTTCAGGTTTTTTTCACTATCAACCTGAAGTTCCCAAATAAAATTACACTAATAAGTATGTTGTCAAGAAATATGCCAAATCACAAACGTTTAAAGAAGTGAGAATGCATCAGGCTCCAGTCCTGTGCAGATAAAAGTATAGAACCCTTCCCAATGTCAAAGACAGATTCAGTTGTTCAGTAAAAACTCTCATTGTAAAGTTAAATGCTTAACAAGAACATGGCTTCACAAACCTTACAAATCCCTCCTGTCTCTTGCATCTTCAAACATAAGCTATGCCGGAAGCAAGCTTGCTAAGACCCACCACTAGTTCAACAGTGATTAACCCTTTATGCTCCTAGTAGTCTGCTTTGATATAAATCAATCTGTTTCTTCATGTTATTTACACTAGGTTCCTCTCAGCATGCTGCCTCTATACCTGGCTTCTTTGTAAGCATTTTAAACAGTGTTGCTGGAATATAATAGCCCAGCAATGCACTTTTTTTTGAGGCAAGCTATACAAACAGTTCAGCTGGGCAGAGGGAAGAGCTATGCTCTTATCATTTAAATACTCTCCCTAAGTCTAATTACATTTGGCACAGATACATGAGTTTTGATTAGCTGCACTGACACAGAGAGCAACACTGAATATAATCTTATTAACAGATAGGATCATACCTTCAAAAGCATCTTAGAATTCATTTTAAAAAGACATTTTAGTCAATTAAGAGCACAGTGCAGTTCAGTTACTTCAGATGCTTGACAAGAACTCAGTAGAACCAAATTACACTTGAAGAGGAAATGCTATAGTGGTGTAGTACAGATACACGAGAGGTCTGTCTTACAGTACCATCAAAAGCAGAGGTGCAACCAAATGTCCACAGATGTCCTGCAGTAACTCACGTCTACAGCAGACATGAGTCCACTGCTTTTCGTCACAACATCAGCTTTTGAAGGATTCTGCTTGTGGGTGCAATCTGAACAATCTAAGTGTGCTTGTGCGTCTCCACAAACCTGTATCAAACGCATCAGCTGAACAAGACTGTCAGCAGTTTGATGGTTGAAATACTCTACATTCCCTTTACCCACAGGCAATATTAATCCACCTCAGTTTTGACTAGGGTTTAGAGAACTATGCAATTATTCTGAATATTCACAGCTCTCAGAGCAGCCTCTACAGAACACAGAACCACAAATAACTTACTACCACACAGAGATAAAAGGAAACTTCTCCAAAAACTATCACCATTTCTAAGAAGCCATGGATAATAAAGGCAAAGAGTGGATACAGAAGAAGACTCAACAGGCCACAAGGATTTCAATGGACAAGGAAAGATCCCATTTCTTGCCCCATTTCCTACCACAATTCCTCAAAAATAAGCAGGTATTTTCTCCACCACCATAAATCAAGAAGGAAGATGACTATTTATCTCACATTTCTTAAATTCAGCATTGCTTCTCCATGGGAAAGGTCTTACTCAGCTTGGGTTGAAAGATCTCACTAGTTCTCCAGCCCAGTGGCATCTGTCACTCTGGTTCTAGACTTCAAGCCTTGGATTATCTCTCGTCCCTCCACAGCCTCCACTTTCCTTGTTAAGGACAGTGGCACAAATCTGTCAGCTACTGCACGGACAGAAAGTAAGAACCTAGGCTCGCTGTGGAAAAAAAAGGATAAGAGACAGAAAAGGTCTTGTTTACAGGCAAATTTGCTAATCATTCATACAGCACCTCTGGATTTACACATTAATGCAACCTACAACTGGCACTGCAAACATGTCCTTACCAGGGTAAAGAGCAGAAACCTACAGTAAAGCTCTGCGATTCACAAAGCATCACTTCAACCGTTTTATTTATTGGTATTACATCCCACACATATGCAGAAACACAGTGCTTATAACTACAAGTCACTGTACAAAATTGTCCACTTTAGTATGCTGAACACATGATGTCGCATAAAGAGAATTAGCAAACAAAGTCATGATGTTTTTCTATAGCATCTTATCTATCGTATCCTAGGTAGTAAAGAAATCTGCTTAAGATCAATAGAGACAGAATCATATTATTTTGCTACCCACTTCCCACTCATTCTAGAAACGCAAATCTGCATTTAAAACAATTGTAGTTTTCTCGAAAACAAATCTGATGTCTGGTCAATTAAAAGCAAATAAATACAACTCAGACAAATATGAAGTATCAGCTGTAGCTGTGTTAAAAAATAATTAGCTTGCATCCAATGCCTTTTCAGAAACATATTTACACATGATTGCACAGAAAATGAAGCACTGCCTTTACAGTATTCTACAAGGCCAAAAAGTGGCCTATAAATATGCATGCGCACTGCTGTCTGAGCCAATTATTACTTTACCCTTGTTAAGATGGAACAGTTTTGTTACAACTGAGTCCTTCAGTTCTTGAAAGCCTCCTGTGTGCTGCATCTCTACACACAGATTCAGAGACAGACTGCTCCCTTTCCAGGAAACAAAGGAAGCAACAGTATTTGTATTGAAAACACTGCCTCCAATAACTCAGCCTGCCCTCAGTCTCCTTGGATTTACTCACCCAGCTTTAACAAATATGAAAAGATTAACAAAGAGCAGGTTCCACAGACCTCATATAAGGCTCTAAAAACAAGAGCAAAAACCAGAACAGAGTTCTAAATAAATACATTTCAGCCCATGGTTAAAAGGGATCACATAGGGCACTTTACTTATGGGCGACAACACTTTTTTTTTATTCTGACAGTTACACAGGTATCTTCTCAGGAATGCACATGATGTGCTATGGTCTTTTACTTCTGACAAAAAAAACCCAGTCATTTCCAAACTAGGGAAAACTGTCAGCATCTCAAAAAAGAAAAGCATCACAAATAAGCTGCTAGGCAGGGTGAAGCTGCAGCAGCTCAACAGATCAGCCCTACTAGGAAGGACACAGAGGAGCCAGATCCAACACACTGGATTCAGTGAGGAAGTCTGTTTGAGAAGTTAATAAAAAAAGCATGAAAACAGAGAGCAGTGTCCCAAACCCACTCAGCTCTGCTCCAAGGGTTCCATCCAGAAAAAAAAATTCCCACTTTCTGCAGTGGTACAGCTCCTCTACGCACTGCCCAGGCATCAGGAAGCATGCACATGTTTTACCTTTGCTTCCATAGTTTTAAAAGGGATCTGACAAAAGAAGATGAAAAAAAAACCAACCCAGCCTTAGCTACCCAGATGTGCATTGGTGCGTGCCGCTGCTATACAGCAGGAAGAATACTCCCTTCCTGCCCCTGTCCTGATGGCCATCTTGTCAGGAAAAAGCACTTTGTGGTGTTGAAATTCGCTGTGACTACTGCCCCATCTGCCTGTTCTGAGAGACGCAGTGAGTAGCCAGGAGGCAGCAAGAGAAAGCTGTCAGAAGCACCCCTGATTCCGTGTAGGGGGGAAATCAAGGAACAACCCAACCACAAACCCAGTGTGCAGCTCCTGGGGTCTGGCAAACACCTCTGCTGGGGCAAAGGGACAGGAGCTGGATACCTGCAGAAGAAGAAAAACCACACACACACACACACAGAGCCCATTTCAGACATAACAAGACACTGCAAGTTTAAGAAGCAGGCATCAACACAGCAGTCCTCATCCTTCCAGCAGGCCTACGCACACCCAGGAGCAGCAGTGGCTGACCCCTGCTGCGTCCCCACAAAGAAAACAGTTGGCAGGGCAGGGCCAGTTGAAGAAATCACATCTTTATAACACTAAGCACACACTTCAGAGGGTTGTTTTGTTTTCACTGGTTTATCTACTTTAAGAAGTGGGAGAGAACAAAGACAACAAAGTTTTCAGCTAAAACAGTAGGAACCACCAAGTTTAAACAAAAGTTATTAATACTGTGACAAAGTATTATTTTCTTACCTTCCCTTGGATAAAGCCATCTCTTTGGCAGCTTTTTGTTCTTCAATTTTCTATGTCTGTATTCATTTTCTTATTATCATATGCAGAGCCATTAGTAGCATTAGCTATGCACTGTGCTCTGCTCTAGATAAAAATATTAAACTAGCCACACTGAGTACTTCCTTAATTTCTCAATGAAAGCAGAAATTAGCTACACAGCAAACTGAAAAGAACTCTTATATTTTAGACACTACAGGCAGAATTTTCATCCTTAATTATTTTTAATAATCCTTTTTACAGGTCAAGAAATCCATGGCAAATGCATGGGGATATGTATTTACATTTTGTGCATGTGAACCATCCACATGCCCACCCCACCTTTTTTAAACCCTCCAATGCTTCTGCTTATACACAGATTTTTAAGAAAGACTTTTTTATGGCTCTTTTACTAGCAGGCTGAAAATTTAGCAAAACTAACCTTCAAAGTCACTTTCAATTGAGAAAAAAAAATTGGAATTCATAAAAAAGAAGCCTATTCATCTTCATCAGCTGTTGACACCATCATCATTTGTCTCATGGAAAAAAATAATTCAGAGGAGAATATATATACTCTGCAAAGAGGTGGTGTGTTGTGGGGTTTTTTGTTATACCATGAATACTAATAAAGCAAAAGCAGTTTAGTTCTTTATAAAATCTATTTCGATTCACATTCACCAATGAGCTCCTAGACTACCTATAAAGGTTTCATTTATTCTATCACATTGGAAGCCTCAGAAAACTAATTGTTTATTCAAGTCTATCTGCTCCATCCATGCTCAATTAGGTCTCACTTTTCCCTCAGTTACAGCAAAATTAAAAATAAAAATGCAAGCTGAAACGTTCTTGGTTCCACTAGCCAGCACCCCATAACAAACCACTCTGAACAACCATTGTTTCAAGCACAGCAAGAGCTTCTTGACCATAATGCAGTATTTGAGGGACGTTCTCAGCCACTTACAAAATTCCTATTCATTAACTTACTCCTCTGACTAATGGAAAACACATTTGAAATGCAGCTTTCTAGTAAGAATTGTGTTAAGAACTAGTAAGCAGTGTTAAGTATAACCAGGCATTCCAGCCACAGCAATGCACAAGTACCTCATAAAAATGGGTGATATAATCTTCACAGATAATAAGTAAAAAAATTATTTTCAATTTATTAGTCTTTATTTAGACCATTAAAACATTAAATAATCCATTTTGCCACATAAAGCTTCAAATTCGGCACCACTTTCATCAGGAATAACATATCAAAGGGAATCACAACACATTTATGCAAGGCAGGTACAAAACAAAAGAGAGAAACCCATGATGAAATGAGCTTGGAGTAAAAGGTTCTCAGCATGTAATGGAGCTGAAGTTGATCCATAAATCAATGCAAGATGAAAGCAAGATTATTTATGTGAAGGGACTGCATTGTTAATTTACAGTCTGATTGAGAAAAGAAACGCTTTACTTGATCAATGTACCAGTGATGTGCAAGTGTGAACTTGAGCACAAATTAGTAATAATTACCGGTAGGCGTATCTCCTCGTATTTTTTAATTAAGCTTAACAAGCGACAGAGACACATCCAGAAAATGCAGGTTTTTCCTGAGTTTGCCTTTAACACGCTCCTAAGTTTTTAAATAATGCAGCCTCGCCACAAGAGACCTTGCAGACAAGGGCTTTTTGATCTCTTTCTTCCCTTTCAGTGCTGAGAAAGACAGCACACGCAGTTACCGAACAATAGCTACCATGAAAAACCCTCTTCCTGAACTCGTTTGAAAGTGAACTAGAATAAGGCATTTATTTGATAGCTTTATAGTTTTGCCATCATCATCTAACACGGAATGCAGAGATTGGGATGCTTCTCCTTTAGACTCACCAGCAAAATTAGCATAAAAAATACCAGAAGGGTAAGAATACCTGGGCACAAGGGTGCACATTCCAATTTGCATTTGACAGAGATTTGTAGTTAAGGGCAATAACCACGAGCCATGTTTGTAATTTTAAGTGCCACTGCATTTCAAATCACCTCTAAGCTGCCATTTGTCAGTCTCAGACAATTTACCCAGGTCTATCATTACCAGAAGGGATTATTAACACTATCAAGCCTAAGAAAAATTTTTATTCTTTTAAGTCTGATGACTTTAAGTAGTACTACAATTAGAAAAAACCATGAAGACCATGTGAGAACATAACCAGATAGGTGACATGGGATCATTTTAAATACTCCACCTCTCTATTTAACTCCTTCTGTAATCCAAGCAAGGAACCGTCCATACATTCTAAACAGCCCTATTGTAAAACCTACACTTATTAAATAGACTTACCCTTACTCATCCTGTCTTTTTTATCCAGGCTTTTTCAATTAAAAAAACAGCTATTTAAAACAATTATATTGATGGCTGAGAGAAGAAAAGATCTCTACTTTGATTTAAAAGAATCCTATATTAAGTCCCATTAGGCAAGAAAATGATAGCAGAATGTATCACACATTTTATCTGAAAGAACAGACATTAGTATGGATATGTAGAAAACCACAAAATGGGCATGTAAAAGGCATCCAAATCTAAACAACAACTGCATTTTTTACAAACTGTTTAGAGCTGCTTTGGTTTCTTCATCCTCACACAAAAAATCTAAAATTAACAGCAAAAGAAGATGTATGGCTTTTAGAGATTTATTTATAGATCATATCACCTCTGAGATTTACACACAGTTTCTCAGAAGTTCAGTATGACTTAAAACTCTCTAAATTACAAGGATTAGTCGCATACTAAATTATAGCAGTTGATTGGTATCACCATGAATCTCATAAGTAATTTAATGCAAGTTTCATTTAAATGTCTACAGTGTAGGACTTGGCAGAGAAGCACTACAGCGTCTGCAAAATGGTAGTAACCTCTCAGTGAGAAGGGTTTGATAACAATATTTTCCTAAAGTAACCTCATTTAATAAAAAATAAAGTACAATTCTACCCATGAAGTTTCACACTCTGTTAGAGTCTTACTTCAACTTTCTTTGCACTTTCCACTTTTCCAGGGGAGTGCTGTCAAAAGAGGGACAACGACCACCTTCTGTTATCAGGGGCTACTTGATATCTCATGCCTGTAAGGCATCTGGACTTTTAATTGACTTGTAAATCAGCTACATACACTCATTTCAAGTAAGCACCATACCTCATCCTGTATTCTCAGTGTTACATCTTCTTATTCAAAATAATGAAATCCTACATCTTTCATAAAACAAAAGAAGTTGTCTAAGTCAATGTCAAAAACTTTAAATCACACATAGTCCTTTAATCTGTGTACAGTTACTGAGATTATCAGATAGATATTCCACACCAGCGGCTTCAAAATACAGAAGCATTTTTAACATTTGAAAATCTGAAAACAAATTAAAGCTATTAGAGGGCAAAGATACTGCCTTTTCTATGGTTTAGAAATTTGTCAGTTTATAGAAACCTGAAGTTTCTAAAACACAGATTTGAAAATGAACATTTTATTTAAAAACACTGGAAGCCAGCATAAGGGATGAAAAGGCTAATAAAATTATGAGATACTGAGTCAAAGTTATCTGGAAACCAATCATTTTTCATTCAAACAGTTCACATGTTGGCACCAAACACATCACGAATACAAAAAAGGCCCAAGACAACTTCTTTCTTAAACCACAGAATCTAATTTTTCAGGCTCTCTCAAGTATAGGGAGAAGCAACTTGGAATAATCTAACATGACACCAGGAACACTTCTTTAGTTTCATCTATATATACAAATAGAACCTCCTTTGGATATATCTTTATAATCTACAGTACAGTTTCACTTCATTTTAGCTGGTTTCTTTGATTCTGATAGATAGCAATAATTCACTAAACCATAGCCTAAAACTCAAATCAAACAATCTTGCTGAGCCATACTAACGAGATTCCACAAGGAAAAACATGCCGTGCTAAAAGCTTTGAAATTTATGACTTGTGTGACTACATACCACTGTGGGAGTTAACCTAGTTTTTTAGTGATGTTTAACTGCTGTATTAACTGGACATCTTTAATACTGAATTTAAAAGTTATTCAATACAACTATTTCACCAAAAAGAAAAACATTGAACCATCTTAAGCCAAGATGAAGATGATTATTACTATATTTTACTGTATCTCAATTACTAAACTGTTCTTATCCCACCCTTTGTGTTTTACTTTTGTCCAGTTCTCCCCCCATCCCCCGGGACATGTGTGGAATGAGTGAGCAGCTGCATGGTACTTAATGATCAGTTGGGGTTAAACCATGACTGATGCATTCCCCTCTTGGAATTTAGAATAAAAATACAGGTAAAACACAGCAACTGGAATGCACAAATTCATTTCTTAGTGACCTCGCCTTTACTTTCACAGCAACTTCAAAAAAATTATTGGTAACCGTAACTTGCTTATGGACAGCACGGCGAACAACTTTGAATCTCAAAGCTATGCCACAGTGATTTGCACTTTAGCAATTCACTAAGCTTTCTTTGGCTAAGAGTTGAATGTTACCTTACTTATCTATTTTAGAAAGACAGACCGTATTTTGCATCATGATGAAGATGATGATGATGATAATAATAATGTTTAAGTATCTAATTGATTTGGCAGAATATAGCTTAAATATTTGACTTCCTGAAGACCACAAGCATCAAAATCACTCAGGAGGGAGTAACTCCACACAATACTTCTGCAGCACATTTCTCCCCAGGAAGGACAGTATCACTTCAAGATCTCTTTTATGAATCCCAACTGTGCCATATACCAAGGCATCCAGATCTCAGTTACGGATCGACTCTGTAGGACTACTACCTCCACAGTCCCTTCCCATCCAGGGAATACAAGATCCAGAATTCTTTCCTCCAACAAGTACACACTGTGCTGTCCAAAGACAATGAAATCAGCAACCTTCCAACAAAGAAAATGGATAGAAAATGCATACATGCCTGCTCTTATTTTACAAAATCATGCAGGAACTAGCGCAAATAGCATATCTGTTTAATAAGAAATGTAACCACACTAAATTACCCTTTATATTTAGACTGTTAACTTAGATTCCCAAAGCCATTCTCTCCCCTGCAATACTACTGCTTCGCCTATTTTTGCAGATGCAAAGGTGCAGAACTATATGCATGCAGCAAGACTCAGGGTGCTGTACCACATTTGTTCATGCCCCACACAAAGACTATCAATTAAACTGCCTTTCCTACAGCCTCACCTCTTACCTTGCCAGTATACCAGGAGGTCACACAAGAATAACATGAAACAATAGACTCTCCATGAATGACTGCTAAAGAATGTGAAAGACTATAAATCTCTTCCAGGCTACTACCACGTTGTAGTTTCAAACACACATTATAGCCTCATTAAGAAATACAGTACCAGTAGAAATCCTGACTCAAGCATGAAACCAAAACGCTGGAACACAAACATTCTCTCTGTAACAGCATTTCATAAAAATAGTAATCTTTAGAAGCTCCTAACACCTTAGCTCAGGCTCCTGGTTCAGAGTTTCCATACTCATACCTTCCCCAAAGTGGCAGGCAGGGGAGAAACTTCCCAGGTGCCTGGAGGAAGCAAAGAGGAATCAGCAAGAAGAGGGAAAAAGCAATTTCATCCTTTACCTGTCTGCCTGGTTCGAGTCCACCTGTCTCCCTTTACAGGCATCTTAGCTTCAGTCAGGATCCACTATTGCATCCAAGCTCTTTGGCACAGGCCTTTACAAGTAGCCGCTATGCTTCCACAGTGGATGCTACTTTCCATAACTACGGAAGTTAAATTAATTTACTGGTCTAAGTACAAGAAAGCAAGCAGCTCGAGGCCACTGTTAGGCAAAGAAGAATCAGCAATGAAGCAACACAACCTCCTAATGTTTAATACTTTTTTTACACTTCCATATTGCAATTTGAGTCTTCATTATTCTCTAGTTTGTATTGCAGATATGTTTCTCTTTACTGCTCTCATAAGATGACTGGCACTGTCGGGTGTTTTATCTCCAGAACAATGACCTCAGGGTATGCAGCTCATTATGCACTGCCTGTAAACCACTTATTTTTATAATGAAGCATAAAATAGAAATCTGATCTCAGATTTCTGCTCCATTCTCCTCATTTAGTTAAGGTTCTAGAAATATTCAGGAACAGACTGCTGAAAGATATCCTGAGATGTTCAACTGTGAGGCTGCAGTCCCTGCCAGTCAACAGATGGATGTATGTCTTTACAGCAGCATGTATAGTCAACATAACTACTAAGAGAACAGCCCTCTAAGACAGCCGATGGCCCAATCACAAAAACGTTGAGATGAAATATGATGTTCACAGAAAAATCTCAAAGTGTCTGATCAGCAGAATGTCTGCATTAAATTCAGCACTATAACCTTTCTTAAATGAAGAGCTTGAGGTTCCTAAGACTGTCTCAGTCAATAAAATTCTCCTCTGCCTCACTATCTAAAAGACAACTACTTAAACAGCAGCAAGCTCTGCTAGTTGGTTCCATCTTGGAAAGCGACCTGACTCCAGAGAAGGAAAGGATTCCAGCTTCTCCAGACCAGATGAAAGAGTAATGAAAAACAGACAACTGCCTATGAGTCTATTGGGCACCTCACCAGTTGCCGAGCCTACACATGTTCACCAAGTCATTGAACAGCCTACTACAACTGAGGTTACTACAGAAAGGCAGACCTTTCCCTCCCTTCTAAGTGCGTCAGAGCAGAGCAGGAAAATCAAGCCCAGACAGTACACTGACAGGACAGATGCATCCCCCAAAATATACAGATTTGAAGGAACAAAAGAAACAAAGGGTAAAATACTCAACTTACCAACTTACTTTTTCATTTCAAGACAATATTTAACATGAGGAGAAATGCTACATTGTATGCAGTGTGAAAAAACCCAGATCAAGAAGGCACATATTCATCCCCAGGCTATGGATTACACTAGACTCTGCTCCAACAGATCTCTGCAGGACCTGTCCACATCCCTCCCAAAGAAAGGACATGAAGTGCAAACAGAAGGGAGACAGCAGTATTGCTATCAGGTCCTACCTCAACATCTCAGCAAGAGTCTTCAGAAGATTGTGTGAGGGTAAACTCAGATATCACAGTTAGTGAAACATAATACTTAAGGACAGTGTCAAAAGTAACGAGGGGGTTTGGTACACGAAAAGAAGACCCTTAAAATTCAGCGAGGCTCCTTTCCCATATCTTGAAAGCATGCCCTTCTTACTTGCATTGAAAAAGTCCTAAATCCAACTCAGAAGAAGTGTGCAATGTTTTACAAAGAAAGTTTTTCTTAAACTTTATTCTTACCGACTTTTTGGAGGGTTCCTCTGAAGTTTCTCCAAGGAAGACCAGCTACACTTTCCCCTTCCATGATAGGTGAAGACGTCTTGGCATTTAGACAGCAAATTTCATGGTCAGTCTCCCTCCTAGGTTCACAGCAGTTTAAAGGCCACAACATTCAGGGCTTCATTCACTAAGAAACAGCTCAGCCAGCGTTTTGAGATATGCCATCAGGCATACAAAGTACAACTCTCTGGACAGACCAAGCTTTACTGTTAGGGACTCCACCAAACAAAAACTACAGTACACTTCAGGAGTTTTTATAACTTCACATTACAGTCAAGAAAAGAAAAATAATATTGTTCAAGTGTGCAGGTCTAGTAACACGGCCTTATGTTTGCTTCACTATCATATAGGCTTAAGTAGTGCCAATGGTTTACCTCTACATATTCAGAAACCAGAAATAAACTTTAGTTAGCATACAGCACAGAACAAATTACAATTGCTAAACCATGGCACAAACATGGAAAACTGAAGATTAGTACTCTATCTTGTAGCTTGCACTTGTAGTGAAGTGCAAACATAAAAGTTTTACAGATAAACTGTAAATACTAAGACTCAACTTTTTCATGAAATTATTTGATCACTCTTTTACAGTTTTGAAGCACTGGATTTATGCACCAGAGTCAACACTTTCTGGGGAAGATCTCCATGGCTCCCTCTTTGCACTATGAAAAATGAATTCCCTAATAGTTCCTATCCCACCTTTAACAGCAGCTTGTCTAAAAGAGCAGAGAAGCTGAAAGCTTTCTTTTGCTAACAAGTGCGATCTCGTTCATGAGCCAGGCCTAACCTGTTTGCTTTCCAGGTGAATATGAAAGCCACCTGCTCATGTCAACCCCTGTTCAAAAATCTTAAAGTGAGGAAAGCCCATATTTTCCAGATGACACAAAGCTCTAGAAATCTATATATAGAAGTCCATACTGCAGGTAATTTAACATGGTGCCCAGAAACTTGTCAGAACAGGCCACTAAAGCATCACTACCTCGAAACAACACTACCCATTTATTATTAGGACCGTAACTGACAGAATAGAGTTCCCGTTAGGACCTTTTGCCAACATTTTTAGACAATAGGACCACTGAAATTCCTGAGTTTAGGGCCACAATTACTGGCTTACACAGCACTGCTGGGGTTATAGAGGTGGTTCATGATTTATAATGGTGACTCTTGCATCCATCAGCTTTTGTATTAACAGCCAACATACTGATATGTGTTGCCACACTGGGAAGGGCAAGCACCTGCACAGACACAAAGCATCAAAGACACAAAAAATGTATCTTATGAGAAAAGGGACTGGAATACTTAATACAAAGAAAGTGAAACGTGAAAGAAGACTATACCCTGCACAGAGAGAATTTTCTTCCATTTTTCAAAATCCCTCTCCCTTCACGCTGCAAAGAACTCCGATTCTTTCACCATCACTCCAAGTTTTGAGCTTACTCATTCAAAATTAAAGAGCAAATACAGAAGGCCTGAAATGCCCAAGGTGAAAGGATTCTGATACCGATCTAAACACTTACAAATATATATTCCTAAACTAAAAATCCAGTTGATATTGACACCTCAAGCAAACAAAAAAAAAATCCCACGTTGCTCTCAGAATTACCAAAATAACCTTTTGCTCAAGAAATTATATCCTTAAGTCTTACACAGAAAGATAGAAGGGAGATTAGCACAGAAAGTATTATTTTTAAATCTTAAAAATAAATCTGTACCCTTGTCGATGCACAGCATAAAGCCAAATTAAGCACAGAAGTTTCATACAATATTTTTCTTCTACTTCAATCCATATTTCCTTGTTTCAGATCAAAGTCAAAAAAGAAACACAGCCCCTGAAAGCAGCTCATTTGCATACACACTGAAAAAGATAATCATTTACATCATAAACTCCCCTAAAAATGGCCTAGATTTGTGCATGATGTTCAAGTACCTTTAGCACATCTTTACTATTACATCATCTGCTCTGAATTTTAATCATGGAAACAGCAAAATTATTCATTATTTGAAAACATGGCCACACTTGCAGATTAATGCAGTTAGTTAATCACCCTTTACCTATTCTTTCACATATATATATTTTGGGTGAAAGTGGGCATTGTTCTGTTAACAAGGAATGGAAGGGGGCACAGGGTGGCCAGGTAAGATTTTACTTACATATGTATACACCTCAAATACATACCAACACATATAGAGGCAGAATGGGTTAAGAAGGAAAAAAAATAAAAATGACACCTTTGCAGATCACCTATGACAATGACTCACAGAGAGAGCAGGTTTCCTATCACTGTTACTAGCACAACTGAAGCTAATGTGCATCTAGGGGATACGTTTTGCTTTGCATTTCTCATTCTATTACATTATGGATTTATAAAAGCAGAGCCTCAGAAAGAAAGATCAATGTATGACAGTTCTCTTTGATCTCTGGGTTTACTTACTTCTGCAAGTGAGATCAGATTTTAAAAGCCACAGGAATTTACCACTTTGAAGTATTTTAACTTTTCATTAACTGGAACAGTAGTACCCGATTACAAGACAAATTCAGAAGGTAGAGCTTATTTTATTTTTGCAGACTTAAGCTTGTTGCACAACTAATAGGAAATACAGTACTTAATTTAATTTTCAGGAAAGTGATTTTTTTAGTACTATTGGAGTTGTGGGAAAGGGATACTTAAGAGAGTTGACCTATTTTGCTCTGGAATGAATACTGCAACATCCCCACTCAAATTCCAAAAAAAGCCACTAGGAGATAAATATATTTTTCATGTTTATTCAGCTGACAAGCATGACCCTGAGCACTGACCAAATTAATAAGGGCCATTTTGCCCTTTCTCAAATAAATTAAGATTTTCTAATGATTACACAAAAAGAAGACTGAACTGTTTAGTCTGATTAAAACTGTGGGCTTTGATATTGGCATTCTTTAAGGTCCTTAAAATAACAACTAAGGATAAATACAGTGGAAGCGCCTAAAAAATGTGCAGCTTTTTTTAAACAATTAACCTGAAAGTAGATCTATTACTTTGCAGATGATACGCTATAAACTCAATTTCCTGAATGGAAAATATCCATTTATATCATGTATAATTTTTGAATATGTATTTTGAAATATCTAAACTGTGACTCTGAGCAAAAATATTATAAAGCTGCCTTTTTTGTTGTTGTTTACCACTTTCGAGGCATTCTATGTATGATTTATTATTTCTATGTAAGATTTGATCATAGTATCCAGAAGGCATGATGGCAGAGAAAGCTAAAGCTTGAAAATTAACAAATATACTCGGGCTAGAAAAGTTTGTCTAAGAAAATAAATTAAAAAAACTTCACTAGATAACCACAAGTCTGAACAAGAAGTGTTTTTGTTTCTTTCCATTTTGGGGGCTAAATACTGGAAATCAGAAGAATGAGGCGGACAAACAATTACTTGCCATGCTGTTTTTTTAAATAAGTAATCCCATAGTTCTGGTCTCAGACTGTTTCATCCTGTGTGTACAAACTGAAGGGGGGAAAGAAATCACCAATGGAATATATGTGCTTGGACTGGTAACCAGAGAAATTAAAGAAAAACAAAAACCATCCCCCCCCCCCCAAAAAAAACAAAAAGAAAACCAAACAAACACACAAAAAAAAACCAAAACAAACAAACAAACAAAAAAACCCCCACAAAACAAAATAAAAACCAAACCACAAACACCATAATGGTTCTCTTTTCTGATTTGCTTATGAAAACAATCTACACACTGCAAGACTGCAAGATAAAACTGCAACACTGACAGCACTGGTGACACAAGGTTTAACCAGGGGAGTATGAAACTTCTAAGATCTACCAAGGAATAGCTCCACAACAGACAAATCATTATGGTATTGTCTTTGCCTATTAATACTCCATTTCTAATTCTGTCCATTTAATCAATACTTGCATTAGTTTATCAAATATGATGCAAGATTTCAGTTTTATCATCTGGACACCCACGCACATGCTAAGGAAAGCAATGGGCTTCACTACAAACTGGTCATTTCTTTACTACCAAAACCAGATTTTTTTCACCAGATAAAATCTTACTGTTCATTAAATTTACTTTCTCCACGAAGATGTTGGATCTGAAGTGATGGAGGGTCCTAAGAGGGAACAAGGAAATGTAGTACTAAAACAAGTTTCCTGAGAGAAAGCCTGCTGACTCACACAGGATGAGCTTGAAAACAAAGCACTAGCTCATGGAAGAAGGAACTTTCCTGACCAATTGAGAGACAAAACCAGTGCCACTGAAGCGCTTAACTAGAGTATCAAACTGCAAAACAGCAGTGACTGAACCCTGGCAAATCCTGAAATTCCCAGAAAAACAGTCAGAGCCAAAACGGGCACCAGGAACAGCAAATGACAAAAGTCATGACAAGAGCAGGAATATTTATCTGGTGGTGCCTCTCCTAGAGGCAGCAGGGGGAATTCAGCTGAAGTGGCAAAAAGTGGCAGAAGGCTAAGTCTATGTAAAAAACCACAGGTGGTACCAAAGAATATGACAATGAGTTAAGAAAGTTTGTGTAGTTTAATCCTAGAAACACAACCCTGCTTTACAAATGGCTCCCAATAAATGACAAGCCCATGTGCATGCACCAAAACCCAGGAGTGGTAAGACACACCTTACATCTCCATGCGCCAAGGGCACTGCTTTTCCCATATTTTGACAATTTATTGATTGATTTTCAAATACCTACATCATTCACAAACAAACAGGAATGCAATTACATCCAAGTTTTTAAGTGATGCCTGCAAAGAATGTACAATTAGGTATTCCTTACATGCACTTACGATGTTTCAGTTTTCTAAAGTCTGTATATACCACAATTACAAATACATTTTGGGAAAATTCATTTTGTTTCCAGACTCTCAAGAGAATAACATATATCATTATGATTTAAAATTAACTGGCTTACTGTTGCACATTAATATTCATATTAATGTAATTCATTATATATGATGACTGTATTACTTAAAGGAATTTATTTCAACTTTCTGAATGGTGATCAAGTAGTACAGATTGGAATATCAGATGTTCTTGTGTATTGCAAGGACTGCCCTTCCCCAGTTACTCTATGAAGTCTAATAGAAATTATCATCTTTTCCTGCCCCACCTTTAGAAGCGGAAGGTAGGACAGCAAGGATGATCAAAACCTTTCCACATAGACTATTTCTTCACCCCAGGTCTGCCCTCTTCCTATTAGCCGCAAGAAAACCTGCATTTCCTGCCTATGTCAAGGAAACATGAAGGCAGAATGGCTGATGTGACATAAGAGAATTAGAGCAATGATAGCAGGAGGAAAAGGGAAAAGACAAAATTACAAAGATTAAAAAAAAAAACAATCCCAAAAAAAAAACATGTCAGGAAGTAAGTCTCAGTCATCCAGCCCAGCCTTCTGCTTCCACATCTTCACCACCACTCAACCACAGCTCAGCAAAAGCAATCCTCAAAAAAACCTGCTCAAGACTGACTCAATTTAAATTGCCCATTGCCTTTTCCAGACTACACAGCAACTGCACATCCAAATGGCCCCTTAAGGAGAAAAATTTTTGAAGCTTCTGTGAACCATTTTCCCTGGAGCAAATTCTCTGATGCATAGTGCAGTTCACCCGGAGCGAAGCACTACACCAGCCCCTGCTTCACACCCAGGGCTGGTGGGAGTGTTGAGGGACCCCTCCTCTGTGCACAGAGCCATCACAGCTCTCACTTCCTAGTGAAATAAGGCTTGGGACAGAGATGTGGGCTACGTTCAGATAGACCATGGAAAACTTGCAGGTGACCAGGAAACTACAGCATAACAAATGTTTTGTTTTGAAGCTGAGAGGGGACACCATGGAAAAGCACCTTCCCAAGCGGGCTCCCACCCGTTCCTTACTGTTTTATGATAATGGTTTTAAAACTTGAAAGTAGTACTTCCAAGCAGGCATTTAGGACAAAATTGAAATAACCACTAAAAATGTCAAAATTTGCCTCATGTCAGATACTGAAAGCGCATCTTCTTCCTAAGTGCTGATGATTAACTTCTTACCAAGCTGGCTTTTGAAACAGCTATGGCAACATCTTAAATTACTTACCTCTCATGGCAGACTCCTGTAAAACAAGTGATAGCAGCAATAACTTCAGTTTTGATTTTCTGGGGTTTTCTTTTGTTTGACTCTTTTAATTTTGGTGGGGTATGGTGGAGGGGGATGGGGGTTGCTGGGTTTTAGGGCAGCAATGACTTTTTTGGGGTGGGGGGGTTGTTTGTTTTTTCTGTTGTAAGGGGGGAAAGCAGGAGGAAGGGAAGTAAAGAAACTCACAAAGTAAAGGTCAGCATGTCAGTAGGAAAAAAATCCCTGGTTTGATCAAAGAAAGCACTAAAAGCTACCACGACCTTCCAACTAAAGGCTTTTTAAACTCTTTGGTTACGTACTATTTACTCAAACATCAACTACTTCTAAACTGCTCCAGGCTTATCAGGAATGTTCCTTGATGTTAGCTAGTGACCCACTGCATTACCCTTTGCCAGTCTATTTTACAGAACAGAGATGCAGAATATAAGAGACAAGAAAAATACAATTTTTTCAAGTCATGCACTGTGTCTACATTGATTCATTAAGAAAGTACTTTGCAAGAACCTCTTTTACTCAATAATGCACTAAAAATCAAGAAAAGATGGTACGAAGATAATATAGGCTATGTTCAGTAATTTTGTTTTTCTCCTTTCATGCAGTATTTAGAAGTTTCCCATAAAGACAACAATCATGTTTAATGACAGATAATTTAAATTGTTTGAAGATACATAACCTTCCCCAGAAAAACTACATTACTCAGCAATGTTACTCAAGATGGAAAGCAAAGCCTAACAACACAAGTAGAAAGCATGACATGCCTGCAGTCAAGACAAAAGAACACCTACTGTGATACAAATAACTTGAAGTTAGCAGCATTTTTACAGGTGAATTTATTTCTTAATAGACTCTGAGTGTATCATGTTGAAAAATAAAATCCACTGGCAGTTCAGCTTATGAACACGATAAAATATGCAGGTAATTTCATTACTATACCAGAAAGACAACTATCTCGTCTGCATCTCTGTGTACCCAAATCCACTATTTTCCTTGAATTTACTACTAAGATTGTGGCGGGTCGGCCCCCAAGTTGCCTCCGCCCCCCAGGCTGAGGACACCTCCTCGGGAGGAGGAGAACTGCCTGGGCGGACCTCTGGGGTATGAGTCTCTGGGTCCACCCCTGAATTGTAGGGAAAGGCATACCCAGGGCTCTGCCTCCGCCCTCTCTTCCAGCAAGTTCTGTTCTCGTATGTATATTATTGGTTACTTTGAATTGTACTCCACCCTTGTTTGTAGTTATTGGTTCTGTATGCTTATCCCCCCCCTTTCCCTCTTTCCTTATTGGTTAACCTCCCCCCTTTATAAGCCGGTGAGAGAAGTTCTCTAACAGCTGTTCCTCTCCTCCCTCTCCCCCTCCCGAACACCTCGACCCTAAACCCCTTACCCTTAATAAAGGGGAGATAGGAGGGGAACTCCCTCCCGCTAGCCCTTTGCCTCGTCTGCCTCTAACTTTTACACCTACAACATAAGATGTCACATGAATTATGTGAATTTATCAGATGCAGCTTCCCAGGTCTCTTGAGTTCCAATCACAATAAAAAAGTCGTTTCTGTATCTAATGTGTAACAAACTATGGCAAACCCCAAACTTAAAAATATTATGAGAAATATCAAATCAACACTCTGATTCGACTGATATTTGCTTTTAATCACATACAAAATTTGAAGGTCAACATGGGGAATGCTATGAAAATGCAGATACTACAATGTTGGAAATTAATTTGCCCTCTCATAACATTTGAAAAATCACACTAACTTCAAGCACAAGTTCTCTGTCAGGGCAAAGTATTGGGGTTTTTTACTAAAATCTGTGATGTTATAGTCCAATTTCTCTTGCAACTTTCCATCAACTCTGTAACAAAGAGGCAAACTTCTTTTTTTTCCCTTAATGAAAAAAGTTGCCAGCAATGTAAGTGTAAATAACACTTTAATTATGTCTTTGGTATTCCTTCCACCAATGCAGGAGAACTCAAATATTTTAAAATGCACATGTGAATTTTCTCAATCTCATGGAATTATTACTTTTTACCAGGAGGATTAGGACAAGAATATTTCTAAAATTTTACTACAAAAAATAAAAATGCAGTCTAAGCAAATTAATCAAGACCCTAATTAATGACAAAGGGAAGTATCCTCTGGTTAGATTTTATGCCCATTAACTGTAGGTCTCTAAAAAGCAAGTTTTTTATGTATGATTAAATACAGAGAGCAAATCTTGCAGAATCATAGAATCAAGGAGGTTGGAAAAGACCTCTGAGACCATCAAGTCCAATCTATGGCCTAACACCACCTTGTCAACTAGACTATGGCACTAAAACGTCACATCCAGTCTTTTCTTAAACATCTCCAGTGATGGTGACTCCATCACCTCCCTGGGCAGCCCAGTCACCCTTTCTGTGAAAAACTTCTCCCTGACATCCAATCTAAACCTCCCATGGCACAGCTTAAGACTGTGTCCTCTTACTGCTGCTGGTAGCCTGGGAGAAGAGACTGACCCTCACCCGGCCACAGCCTCTTCTCAAGCAGTTGTAGAGAGTGAAAAGATCTCCCCTCAGCCTCCTCTTCTGCAGGCTAAACACCCCCAGCTCCCTCAGTTGCTCCTGATGTGACTTGTGTTCTAGACCCTTCACCAGCCTTGTTGCCCTTCTCTTGACATGCTCCAGAGGACCTCAATGTCTTCCCTGAATTGAGGGGCCCTAAATTGGACAGAGCAGTCAAGGTGTGTGTTGCCATGTCTGAAACCATCTCAGAGAAGCCGAGAGGTTCCCACAGCAGCAGCAAACAGGTGGGACAACTCTGAGTGTGAAATACCCTCTGAGTGTTGGTTGAGTAGTATCTCCCTTGTTATGCTAATCCTCCCATGTTGATTGGTGGTTGTTGTATCATTGACTCCGCCCTTCCCTTCCCCTCATTGGTTCTTCTATCACACATTCCACCCCTCCCTTCTTCCCATTGGTTGTCATTGTATTTCCCCGCCTCCTCCCCCAACCTTATTGGACCTGGACCCCTATATCTGTAGTCATGCAGAGTGACTCTTTCCTCTTACGCTGCTGGACCCCTTCGAAAGTAAACACCTTTCGGAATATCCATGCGTCTGGCCCCTCTGAAGTTCTTTGTTCCTGGTAACACTGAGCTTATGAAAGGCTCTGGGGTGTGTGAGTGTGACTGTGCAATACACCCACACGGGTGATAGAAAAGGTCTACTTGCACAGTGTCGAGTGCATTGGCCAGGAGGGTCTGTCTGGGAATCGGGACGCTCATGGAACATGCAGGAGACCGCATCTCACCCCACCACCACCCCACGTTAGGTGTGGCCTTACCAGTGATTAGTACAGAGGAAGAATGACTTCCCTGACCCTGCTGGCCACACTATTGCTGATCCAGACCAGGACACCATTAGCCTTCATGGCCCCCTGGGCACAGCCTGGCTCAC